>CM055123.1:416094005-416634005 GCA_029206835.1 Rana muscosa | reverse complement strand
TCCCTGACTCCTTTGCTTAGTAACCCGAGTTCCACACAGTGAATAGGTCCAACTCAGTTTTATTCTTCTTGCCAAGCAATAAACAGTTTCTTAACTTTGGAAAATGGGGACAGATCGAGGCACAATCCTTTCCCTTCTTGCTGCTGCCCACTGTGCTGTCACCAGTGGTGAATAGTCACTGCCACTGACTAGGTGATGTAGAACGTGAATTACCTTCGCTCACTCTGCCCCTGTCCGAGGAAGAAATCCGTCCAAGGGAGAAATGGAGGCTGCGCCGGGCTCTTCGGAGAAGTTACTGCGCACCAGTCCTCACGAACTCAGACACGGGCACCCAAGGAGTCAGGGCCCCCTCGGATTCCTCCACCCTCGCGGAACTCAGTCGAAGGTACTGAGCCCCAGGCATCCGCCATAGTACCTCACCCCAGGCTAAAGGTGCCTGAGATGGACTCCATCCCTGCTCCAGCTAGGCCAAGGGCACCTAGGCCCGGAACATTGGAACGCCAGCACCCAGGCTGAAGGTGCCTGGGTGCGGCCACGTCCTCCGACTCTCTCCCTAAAATCAGGGCGTCCGCTCCATTTATGACCTCTCCCTTCGCGCCACAGCGGGTTCCCCGCCCCGCTGTACCAGCTCCAGGGGAGGACAAAAAGGTACAGTCTTGCGGTGCGAGCCCAACCCCGGTCCAAGTCAACAACGCCACCTGTAGGCCGGCGGGAACTTCACACCACCAGAGTCCTCCAAGACTCACAAAGGGAACCTTGAATTTCCTAACAATCAAGGCATCTGGGTTACACTACCACCCAGATGCTCCCCCTAAATTCAAGTTCCCGCTACATACACTAAAATCACAGATGATTCTCCACAATCAGGAAACAGAACTAAAAAAGGGATTTTTATAACAGCTTACCTGTAAAATACTTTTCTTGGTGTACATCACGGGACACAGAGCGGCATAGTCATTACTATGTGGGATTATATAGATTACCTTCAGGTGCTGGCACTGGCAACTTCCAAGACAGGAAGTACCCTCCCCTATATAAGCCCCTCCCATCCGGGAGTACCTCAGTTTTGTAGCAAAGCAATACGTGTTTACGTGTTTACGAATTAAGTGTTTACCAAGTAACTATAGACCTGTTAGTTTAACTTCTATAGTTGGGAAAATACTGGAGAGATTAATAAAAGACCACATAGATGAGTTCTTGCTGGAAAAAAACTATTTAAGCAACAGACAGCATGGATTCATGAAAGACAGAAGTTGTCAAACAAACCTGATTTCTTTTTATGAAGAGGTAAGTAAGACCTTGGACAGAGGGGTGGCAGTGGACGTGGTATACTTGGATTTTGCAAAAGCGTTCGATACAGTTCCCCACACACGGCTCATGTGTAAGGTAAAGTCTACAGGATTGGAAATATCAGTTTGTAAATGGATAGAAAACTGGCTAAAAGACAGAATTCAGAGAGTAGTGGTTAATGATTCTTACTCTGAATGGTCCAAGGTTATCAGTGGTGTACCCCAAGGTTCAGTGCTGGGACCCTTACTTTTTAATATGTTTATAAATGATATTGGGTCTGAGATCAAAAGTAACATTTCTGTCTTTGCAGATGACACCAAGCTATGCAGTGGAATAACGTCCTTACAGGATGTCGCCAATTTACAAGCCGACCTCAATGCTCTGTCTAATTGGGCGACTATGTGGCAGATGAGGTTTAATGTTGATAAATGTAAAGTTATGCACTTGGGGGCTAATAATATGAATGCATCATACATACTAGGGGGAGTACAACTGGGGGGATCCTTAGTGGAGAAGGATCTGGGGGTTTTGGTAGATCATAAGCTCAATAATGGCATGCAATGCCAAGCTGCGGTTTCCAAAGCGAGCAAAGTCCTTTCTTGTATTAAGAGAGGTATGGTCTCCAGAGAGAGAGATATCATTTTGCCCCTGTTCAAATCATTAGTAAGACCTCATCTGGAATATGCAGTTCAGTTTTGGGCCCCAGTTCTCAAAAAGGATATTGGGGAACTGGAGAAAGTGCAGAGAAGGGCAACCAAACTGATAAGAGGCATGGAGGAGCTCAGCTATGAGGAGAGATTAGAGGAACTGAATTTATTCTCTCTTGAGAAGAGGAGATTAAGGGGGGATATGATCAACATGTACAAATATATAAGGGGTCCATATAGTGAACTTGGTGTTCAGTTATTCACTTTACGGTCAACACAAAGGACAAGGGGGCACTCTTTGCGTCTAGAGGAAAAGAGATTTCACCTCCAAATACGGAAAGGTTTTTTCACAGTAAGAGCTGTGAAAATGTGGAATAGACTTCCTGCAGAGGTAGTTCTGGCCAGCTCAGTAGATTGCTTTAAGAAGGGCCTGGATTCTTTCTTAAATGTACATAATATAACTGGGTACTGATATTTATAGGTAAAGTTGATCCAGGGAATATCCGATTGCCTCTCGGGGGATCAGGAAGGAATTTTTTCCCCTGCTGTAGCAAATTGGATCATGCTCTTCTGGGTTTTTTTGCCTTCCTCTGGATCAACTGTGGGTATAGAATTGGGTATATGGGATTGTACGATATATGTTTATTTTTATTTTTTTATTTTTATTTTTTACGGTTGAACTGGATGGACTTGTGTCTTTTTTCAACCTGACTAACTATGTAACTATGTAACTATGTGTCCCCAAAAGAGGGGTGGGAGCTCTGTGTCCCGTGATGTACTCCAAGAAAAGGATTTTACAGGTAAGCTGTTATAAAAATCCCTTTTTCTTTTTCGTACATCACGGGACACAGAGCGGCATAGTCATTACTATGTGGGACGTCCCAAAGCAATGCCAAATGAGGGGGGGGATACACCATACACAAGCTGGGCGCCATCAGACATGAGGATCTTTTGCGGACTGCAACACACTGCGCCCAAAGGCGATATCCTCCTGACTTCTAACGTCCACCTGGTAGAACCTAGTAAACGTGTGTACTGAAGACCATGTTGCGGCCTTACAGATTTGAGCCAGGGAGGCCTGGTGATGCACTGCCCATGAAGTTCCAACTGCTCTCGTGGAGTGCGCCCTAACTTTGAACGGAGGCGGTCTCTTTTTCAAGCATAGGCTTGCATTATGACCTGTCGAATCCACTTGGCTAAAGTAGATTTTGATGCTGCCTGACCCTTTCTGGGGCCTTCCGGCAGAATAAATAAAGTATCCGTTCTACGAATCTGAGCAGTGGCTTTTAGATAAGCTTTAACTGCTCTTACTACATCCAAAGAATGTAATAACTTTTCCTCTACCGAACTAGGTTTGGGGTAAAAGGAAGGAAGAACCACATCTTGGTTCAAATGAAACCTCGATACCACCTTAGGAAGAAAGGCTGGATGAGGACGTAACACTACTCTGTCCTTATAAATGACTAGATATGGGTCTTTACAGGACATGGCGGCTAATTCCGACACTCTTCTAGCCGAACATATGGCTACTAAAAATATCAATTTCCTGGTGAGTAGAACCAAGGAAATGTGTCGCAAAGGTTCAAATGGCTGCTTTTGTAGAACCGATAGAACCAAATTTAGATCCCATGGGCATATGGGAGCCTTAATCGGTGGAATAATACGAGTCACACCTTGCATAAAGGATTTGACAAGTGAATGCATAGCCAGGGGCCTTTGAAATAGTATTGACAAGGCCGAAACCTGACCCTTGATAGTACTTAAGGCAAACTTCCTGTCTACAGCCCACTGCAGGAAGTCCAGAATTCTGCCTATAACGTACTTACGTGGATGCCATTTCCTGGCCTCACACCAAGTGATATACGCCCTTCCAGACTCTATAGTAAATCTGCCTGGATACAGGCTTCCTGGCATTGATTATAGTAGATACCACAGAGTTAGAGAGACCTCTCTTTTTTAGGATGTGGGATTCAATAGCCAGGCCGTTAAACCTAGAGTTAGTAAGGAAGGGTGGTATATCGGTCCTTGCGAAAGCAGGTCCGAACGACGTGGAAGGGTCCAAGGACTCCCCACAGACATTTTTACAATCTCCGCGTACCAGGCCCTTCGGGGCCACGCTGGAGCCACCAGGATCACCGGCCTCTTTTCCAACCTGACTCTGCGAAGGAGTCGAGGCAACAATTGTAGCGGAGGGAAAGCATATATCAGTTTGAACTGATCCCAAGGGAACACCAGAGCATCCGAGCCGCAAGCGAGGGGATCCCTTGTCCGGGAGACAAATCTGTCCACCTTTGCGTTGAATCTGGATGCTAGCAGATCTACATCCGGTGTTCCCCACCGCTGACATATTGCTCGGAAGACCTGGGGATGAAGGGGCCATTCCCCTGGGCATGACTGTTGGCGACTCAGAAAGTCCGCCTTCCAATTCTCCACCCCTGGAATGAAGACAGCTGATATACATGGGACATGCTTTTCTGTCCATTCCAGGATGTGACTTACTTCCCTCTGGGCTGCACGACTCCTGGTGCCTCCCTGATGATTGATATATGCCACTGCCGTGGCATTGTCTGATTGAATTCTGACAGGGGACCCTAGGAGTTTGGATGTCCATGCTACTAGGGCATACCGGGCTGCTCGTATCTCTAAGAGATTGATGGGCAGGGTCTTTTCTGTATCTGACCATCTGCCCTGGAGAGACCATTGCTCCAGTACTGCCCCCCAGCCTATAAGGCTGGCATCTGTAGTGACCACCTTCCAGGAAATCGGACTGAAGGATTTTCCCTTCTGGAGATTCTGGGGGATCAACCACCAGCAGAGACTCTTCCGAACGGAAGGGGATAAGGACATCGGGAAGTCTAGAGCCTGAACCTTTCTGTTCCAGGCTGACAGTATGGCCCTCTGACAATTCCTTGAGTGGAATTGGGCATATGGCACAGCTTCGAATGATGCTACCATCTTTCCCAGCAGCCTCATGCACAGGCGTATGGACGGCTGTCTTTTTGCACAAAGTAGGCGGACCAAGTCCCTCAAAGAGGATACTTTGTCTTGAGGTAGGAAAATCTTCCTCTGGTCTGAATCCAGCCATAGCCCTAAGTACACCAGACTTTTGACTGGCTGTAGGGCTGACTTGTCCAGGTTGATGATCCAACCGTGAGATTCTAGATACCTGATCGTATCGAGAATTACCACTTCTAGCTTGGCAACTGAGTGGTCCATCAACAACAGGTCGTCTAGGTATGCCATTATCGTTACACCTCGTGTTCTTAGATCGGCCACCAGTGGGGCCAGAATTTTTGTGAACACCCGTGGTGCTGTGGCCAGACCGAAGAGTAAGGCTCTGAACTGAAAATGGCGCCCTTCTACCGCAAAGCGTAGAAATCTTTGATGACCTGGAAAGATGGGAACATGCAAGTAAGCATCTTTGATGTCGATCGAGGCTAACCATTCTTCCCCTTGTAGGGCAGCGGCTACCGACCGGATCGACTCCATCTGAAAGGATCGGATGTTCAGGAATTTGTTTAGACCCTTTAGATCCAATATGGGTCTTATGTCCCCGTTTGGTTTCGGGACTGTGAAAAGGTTTGAGTAGAAACCCAACCCCCACTCTTCCATAGGAACCTCCATAATTACTCCTTGGAGCAATAGTTGTTCTAACGTCAACAGGAGAGACCTCCTTTTTAGAGGGTCTTTTGGCATGCCTGACCACATAAAATGGGAAGGAGGAGATTCTTTTAACTCCAATTTGTATCCTAGAGTTACAGTGGAGAGCACCCATCTGTCTCTGATCGTCTCCCGCCAGGTCTCTGCGAACAACCGAAGTCTTCCCCCCACCCGTTTGAGTGGGGGCAGCCCTTCATAGGCTTGACTTGGAGGCTGGTTTAGTACCTCTTCGGATCCAGGGTTTTTTGTTACCCTGTGATTGTCCCTGATCTTTACCTCCGGAGTTTGACCGAGGAGGCCGTCGGAACTGCTTAGTAGCAGATGTCCCAGGGATTGGAGAGGTAGTCCTCTTAAAAGATGGACCCCTAGACCTCTTTTTACTCGGTAAGAGAGTACTTTTACCACTGGAAATCTTCTGGATATACTTATCCAGGTCTTCGCCAAAAAGGCGTTCCCCATGAAATGGGAAGCTAACTAAGAGCTTCTTACAGGGAGCTTCAGCAGACCAGTTCTTAAGCCACAGAAGTCTACGCATATGTACCAAAGACAGCGTAAGGTGGGAGGCCTGATGGATAGAATCCTTAAGGGCGTCAACCGCAAAGCATAATGCTCTAGGCAGATCAGCCAGAGCCTGGGCTTGCTGGTCTGGCAAATCCCTTAAGATCAGTTTCATTTGATCCTTCAAAGCTTGGCAAACCCCAATGGCTGCCACTGCTGGCTGTGTAACCGCCCCTGCTGTGGAAAAAGCAGATTTTAACAAGGACTCCATTTTTTTATCTATTGGATCCTTGAACATTTGAACATTATCTACTGGACATGTCAGTGATTTGTTCACAGAAGAGATGGCTGCGTCCACTGTAGGAACACTCCATCTTTGGGTGAACTTATCCTCCATGGGATAGATCACCTGAAATCTCTTAGGCGGAACAAATAGTTTATCAGGATGTTCCCAGTCCTGGTATATAAGTCCTTCCAGTAACGGATGAACTGGAAAGGAACAATTAACCTGGGGAGCTTTTAGCGACCCCAATGAGGAGACAGAAGTAGTTGATGGTTCAACAAGAGGCATTTTAAATGCTGATCGAACCATGTCAGTTAGGGTCTGAACCCATAATCTTTCAGCTTGTGATGCTGAGAATGGTTCTTCTACTGTCGATTCCTCAAAGACAGAGTCAACCTCATCCTGATCCCCTTCAGGTAGGTCAATCCCTTCTTGGAACTGTTGCTCTGCCAACAGGTACTCTGACGGAGGTGACGGAGATCTGGCGCGCTTTCTTTCCCGTAGGGAAGAAGCGATCAATGCTGCCAATCTTTCCTCCAATCCTCCTCTGTTATATACACAGGAGCGGGTGGACTGAGGACAGACGCAATACCTGGCACTCCTGGGGGTTCTCTATGGGTGCTAACCTCTGATTTCTCAGGGGAGGTAGGTGCAGATGCCTGCTCCAGATCCTCAGAGCCCGATGGAGACCCCTTACACTTCCTGAGAGGTAAGTCCCGGAGTTTTTTAGGCGGCATATTCCTTAGTCCAAAGCTGAGGTATTCCAGCCGCAGTACACCCTTTACTGAAATAGTCTAATGCAATTTGCTGCTATGTGTATCAGTGGGTGTCTACCAATGTGCCTTTCTAGGGGGATGCCTGTATCAACCGCCTGTTGTAAACCTGCTATGACATGTTACCAGCCCCCTCTTTTGCTCTGTTCTCCACAGCTAGTGCATCGGACTGAGTCCTTTTACCTTGCTGGGACGCTCGCACATGCGCAGAAGCGCCCGGCGCACAGAGCGCGTCATCCGCCCGGCTCCGCCCCTTTTTGCGGCCTGTCTTTATAAAAGAAAGCGTGTGTGCGCGCGTGCGTGCATGTGTGCGCTATCAGCGCTATCCAGGGAGAGGAGCCAGGGTCCCTGTTTCCACCAGGACCCGGGGATGGAAGAGACTTTCTAGGCAACATGACAGAAGGATGCAGCTTCCCTTACAGAGAGCTTACCATCTGCCTGGACTTTTACCATGGAAGGAAATAGTCCCAGAAAAAAAGACGTTCCACAGCGGCCTCTAGTGGACAAACACAGGTACCGCACCTTGTCTTTTTTTTTTTAAACTTCCTCTATGAAAAAACATTTCTAGGATTTAGCAGTTTTTTAGGCATATACAGCTATTAGCGGGAATACCTTCTAGGTAACAGGCAGAAAGACATATTAGGCTTGGGGGTCCCCTCAATAGAACCAAGTTCCTGAGGGGCCCCCACTTACCTTTTCCCCGCCGCAGGACTCTGTTTGGTCCACAGGAGCCCAAACTTCACCTCTCACGGCAGGCATTGTACGTAGACCTTCAGGGACCGGGTTCCCAAGGATTCCACTCCCCTGGACCTGTATAGCACCCTGCACAGAAAACATCTTGGTCGTGGGTATGACCAGAGCTCTGGATCCCAGGGTCCAGCCCTCCTAAGAGAGGCATTACAGGCAAAACCTTGTTCTTCTCTGCAAGGCCCGGGTACCGACCGTTTAGCTATGAAGCTTTTTTGGTCGGATCCGGAACAGCTTACTGAGGCCCAAAAGAACCTGTACGCAAGCTCAGTGAAAAAAACATGTTACTTCTTGGCCAACACCTTAGACACTGGCAAAAAACTGAGGTACTCCCGGATGGGAGGGGCTTATATAGGGGAGGGTACTTCCTGTCTTGGAAGTTGCCAGTGCCAGCACCTGAAGGTAATCTATATAATCCCACATAGTAATGACTATGCCGCTCTGTGTCCCGTGATGTACGAAAAAGAAAGAGACGGCCTGTACAGACAAAGTGCCCATCAACAGACTGGTGAGACCCATCAACCTCCTAAAATTAACATTAGAAAGCCCAGCAACAGCCAAGACAACTGCAAAAATCCAGAATCCCCAAACAAACCATCACCAAACCACAAGAACAGGCAACAAACTCCTGAAATTGTTTTAATAATAGACTCAAACGGGAAATACCTTAAAGGGGTTGTAAAGGTTTGTTTTTTTATTTTCTAAATAGGTTCCTTTAAGCTAGTGCATTGTTGGTTCACTTACCTTTTCCTTAGATTTCCCTTCTAAATGTTTTTTTTCTTTGTCTGAATTTCTCACTTCCTGTTTCTCCTCACTAAACTTCACACCATCATCCGAGTGGTGTGGAGTCACCCAGAACAGCTTACTGAACAGCTTACTGAGGAGGAACAGGAAGTGAGAAATTCAGACAAAGAAAAAAAAGCATTTAGAAGGGAAATCTAAGGAAAAGGTAAGTGAACCAACAATACACTAGCTTAAAGGAACCTATTTAGAAAATAAAAAACAAACCTTTACAACCCCTTTAACACTAAACGGCTCTTCCCAGGAACAAGAGTCTCCAAAATTCACTGTTCCACAATAGAACAGGCAACAGGAGTCATCAACGATCCATATTTCACTAACCCCAAGCATATCATCATACACACGGGCACAAACAACATCCAGGAACAACCGAAAGTTATTGTAGACAAATTATTGCAACTAACAGAGACTGCACAACAAAAATTTCCACAGTCCAAAGTAATTCTGTCCTCCCTTCTTCCAAGGAGGGACATGCCAAATGACATAATCGAACAAATCAACGCAGAGCTGGCAGACAAAACCAGGTCAAAGCCTTCCATTCACCTGGCAGAACACCATTCTATAATGCTGCCCCAACACCTCTATGACAACAAACATCTGAACAAACAAGGGGTCAGTCACCTGGCAAGAGAACTCAAAGACATTGTTCTTGAGAGAACCCACAACCATGGGCGTCCACTGAAATGTTTTCAGGAGGGGGCGCTTCAGCAGCGGCGATACACAGTCGCATTTTACCGTTTCTTCGACCGCTAGCAGGGGTTAAAAGCGACCCCCCCCCCACGTTAAAATGTAAAAACTCCCCACTGTGCCCCCTGCATCTTTAAATATCTCTTTGTCACTACTGAGTACCCCCTCCACAACTGCACCTCTGGACCCCTTTACATTACACAGCACCCCACACCTCTGGACCCCTTTACATTACACAGCACCCTGCATCACTGGACCCCTTTACATTACACAGCACCCTGCACCCCTTTACATTACACAGCACCATGCATCACTGGATACCTTTACATTACACAGCAGCATCCTGCACCTCTGGACACTACACTCTAACCATACTACATTACACAGCACCCTGCACCCCTTTACATTACACAGCATCCTGCATCACTGGACCCCTTTACATTACACAGCACCCTGCACCCCTTTACATTACACAGCACCCTGCATCACTGGACCCCTTTACATTACACAGCACCCTGCACCCCTTTACATTACACAGCACCCTGCACCTCTGGACACTACACACACTACACTCTAACCACTACACTACACACTGACCATATGTATGACGTGTCCTATGACGTCATGTCTCTGCAGTCACACACACACACACACACACACACGTGTTGTAGGACATCTCCTCCTCCCTTCATACCGCACACACAGCCCAGCTCTCCTTCCCTTCTCACCTTCAGCAGGTCCAGCGGGGCTGTAAGTGGGTGTAAGGGTGGTGAAGGGTATAGAACGCTGCCAGTTTGGCCAACACCTTCTCGATTCCAGGGGGGGCAAACGACCCCCCTTGCCTTATGGAGCCGACGCCCATGCCCACAACCCTGAACATGGCACAAACCATTCTCAGACAGACACAATTGCAACTGCAAGACCCCAAACCCCACCACTAATACAATACACCCAGCCAAAGAACTGGGCCACGAAGATGGCCAGAATGGAGGAAACCACCCACCTCAAGATGGATATTAAGATCACAACAGAGCAGAGAAAATGAGGAGATGAGAACCCTGCTCAACACATTACGCAATTAAGTGACTGAGCTAAAAAAGCAAAAAAGACATTGACAACCACCCATAAAACGGTTTGTCCCATGAAATTCACCCATTATAAAGGTATAGAAACATACAAGGTATATAAATATACAAATAAATAAATATATAAACAAAAAATGACATCATTAGTAATCAGTAGCTGGAACATTCAGGGTCTGAACGCTTCAGCATTCGGATCCAAAGTAAATGATCCGGATTTCAAGCAAAGACTATATGAGATGGACATACAAATCCTCCTGGAAAGATGGACCCGGGCACAGGATGAACCATCAGTACCTACTGGCTATAGGGAATTCTCTGTCCCCGCACAGAAAGATAAAAACATCAAACAGGGTCGATGTTCAGGAGGAATACTAGTCTGGTACAAGGAGGAGCTACATGGGAACATCAAGGCAATCAAAAAAGGAGAGAGCCACATCTAGCTCAGAATAAGCAGCTCCATCCTCACCTCTCAGTCTGACATCTACCTGTGTGCAGCATACATTGCCCCAGCAGAATCTCCATATTTCAGACCAGACACCTATGAAATCCTACAAAATGAGGTCATCCACTTCCAATCCCTGGGACAAGTGCTCATCTGTGGAGACCTCAATGCCAGGACAGGAAGGGAAAAGGACTATACAAGTTCTGATGGCAACACGTACATACTGGGCCATGCAAATTACGGTAACGAGTCGAAACAGCTATGACAGTACAACCAACAAAAATGGAAGAAAATTGCTGAATGTGTGTCGCAGTCTGGTCCTCTACATCCTCAACGGCCGTACCAAGGGAGACTCTCTAGGAAGGTACACATTTAGCTCCCATGTAGGCAGCAGTGTGGTAGACTACGCCATCACAGATATGAACACCACACTCATCAATGGGTTTACAGTCACCCCACAAACACACCTGTCAGACCACAACCAACTACTGCTATACATCAATTCTAACAAACCATCACCAAAACTCCACCGGGCCTCTCTCCGTAACCAGCCACCATCATTTAAATGGTCCAAACAGTCTACCACAAAATACAGAGAGGTAACTGACAGACCCGACATTAAAAACCAGCTAGAAAACTTCCAAAACAACACCTATGAGATAAGCCCACCAGGTGTGAACCAGGCAAAGGACTTCCATAAAATACTACACACCATTGCAGAAACAGCCCAGCTGAGAAAAACCAACTACAAGAATCCATCCAACAAACAATCCAATAAATGGTTAGACAAAGAATGCAAAGCATTAAGGGACACTTTACAGACCGTCTCCAATAACAAACACAGAGACCCTGACAACACTGACCTAAGGCTAGCCCATGGCACCCTACAGAAAAAATACAAACAAACCCTTAAAAAGAAAAAGCAAAACTTCATCTCCAAAAACCTACAACAGCTGGAAGAGGCACTTCAGGAAAATTCTTTCTGGGAAATATGGAAGAATATTGGCTCCGCACCCAGGAAAAACAACCTCCACATCCAAAATGGCGACATCTGGCTCAACTACTTTACGGACCTCTACAAAAATATTCCAGAGGAGGCTCTAACTGTAGAACAAAAAGACATCATCAAAAGGCTGAATGATATGGAGAAAAAAATTAAGGGACTTCCAGAACCCCCTAGATGTACCGATTACACCACAAGAAATTGGGGAGAAAATCCAAAACCTGCGAACCAAAAAATCCAGTGGGATGGATGGAATCCTGCCAGAGATGATTAAACACGGCTCCCCAGATGTTCCCCCTGCAATGTGTAAACTGTTCAATCTGGTCCTGAGTGTTGGTTACTACCCTACAGTATGGAACCGAGGCCTCATAACACCCATCCATAAGACTGGAGACCAGTATGATCCAGCCAACTACAGGGGGATATGTGTCAGCAGCACACTAGGGAAACTATTCAACAGTATCCTCAACAAACGGATCCTCAACTTCCTGACACAACACAATGTCCTCAGCAGAAGTCAGGCGGGGTTCATGCCAAACCATCGCACTGCAGACCACATCTACACCCTGCACAGCCTCATCAAGAACCATGTCCACCATACAAAACACCGGAAGATATTCGCCTGCTTTGTGGACTTTAAGAAGGTATTTGACTCAGTGTGGCACCCAGGCCTGTTCCTCAAGCTATTGGAGAGTGGAATAGGAGGGAAAACATATGATGTCATCAAGAGTTCATACACTGAGAACAGCTGTAGCGTAAAGGTGAATGGGAAAAGAACCGAACACTTCCGGCAGGCCCGAGGTGTCAGACAGGGCTGCAGCCTAAGTCCAACTCTAATTCAACATCTACATCAATGAACTGGCTGCAGCTCTAGAATCCTCTGCAGCACCGGGACTGACACTACATGACACGGAGGTGAAGTTCCTGCTGTATGCGGATGACCTCCTACTTCTGTCACCAACAGAGAAAGGCCTACAAGACAGCCTGGAAGTGCTGGAGAAATACAGTGCCACATGGGCACTACCAATCAACTCAAGCAAAACAAAAACCATGGTGTTCCAAAAGAAAAATACAAAACAAACAAATAGCCCTCCCCTTACAATAAACAACTGCAGTGTTGATGAAACCAACAGCTACACATACCTCGGCCTAGAAATTATCCAATCAGGAAGTTTCAAGCCAGCCATAGAGGCACTAAAAGACAAGGCATGCAGATCCTACTATGCCATCAAGAGACGGCTCTACCACCTAAAACCACCCGTGAGAGTCTGGCTCAGAATATTTGATAGCGTCATCACCCCAATTCTTCTGTATGGCAGTGAAGTTTGGGGTCCTGTCACCTACCCAGACCAATCCAAATGGGACCCCAGCCCAACAGAAATATTCCATCTGGAATTCTGCAAGCACCTCCTCCATGTCCATCGGAGCACCTCCAACAGTGCTTGCCGGTCCGAGTTGGGCAGAGTTCCCTTACTTCTCGCAGTACAGAAGAGGGCGCTATCATACTAGGACCACCTACAAAACAGCAGTCCCAACTCATACCACCATAAAGCCCTAAGCCTCGTACACACGGTTGGACTTCTGACTTTTCCGTGTTTTTTTGTCCGAACAGAGTTGGTCAGGAACACCCATAGCATACACACGCTCTGACTTTTCTGCAAACTTTCCCAAAACTTTTTGCAACATCATGTGTTTTTTCTACTCTTTTCTGCTCTTTACCGCCACCCTTTGGTCAACTTCTGCTATTGTTGGTTGATTTTAACATTAGTTGTTTTGTCCATCGGACAAAAGTCCGATGGTTTTCTGTACACACGGTCGGACTTTGCTCCATCGGACTTTTGTTGGGCAAAAGTTTGTCCGTTTGCAGACCCAACTTTTGTCCGATGAAAACAAGAAAAAAGCAAAAAAAGTTTGTCGGATGGAGCGTACACACGGTCAGATTGTTGGTCCAACTTGCTCAAAATGAAGTTTGTTGGCCAAAAGTCCGACCGTGTGTACGGGGCTTTACTAGACAGTAAGGAGCAGTCCAAGCCGTGTGGCCTCCAACAACTCATTAACACCTCATCTATCCCCAACTCTCAACAATGTGGCCTGACAAAATCCCAAATAAAAAACATAATGAATGACTCTAAAGAAAAGCATGTTGGAGAATGGAGAAGTGAAATAACAAACTCCAAAAAACTAACGTTTACCAATCACTGCAGAGAGACTACAAACTGGCCCCGTACCTGGAGGTGCTACAAGACCCCAAAGACAGACAGACCCTGAGCCCGTACAGACTGAGCGCCCACAGCCTGGAAATGGAATTAGGACGGCACAGACAGACCTACAAGTCCCGGGAGAGTAGACTGTGCCAGCAATGTGACCAGGGGGTCCCGGAGGATGAGGACCACTTCCTGCTACATTGCCCCAAGTACTCATCAGTGAGGGACACTCACTTCCAGAGACTCTCCACTCTCATCCCGGACTTCAACTCTATAGGTGAGAAGAGGAAACTCCAATTTCTACTGGGAGAAGAGGAGCCAATGGTGAAGATAGCTGCCCAATATGTGACAGCGTGTCATAGACAGAGGGACATGAGAAACTGAGGACCTAAAAATCCTTTACACAGACTTATGCCCATTCCCCTTTATATTACCCCCCCCCCTTTTTTTCTTATACAAACTCAACTGCTTTGGCAATGCTAACATGTATTTGGTCCTGACAATAAAGCTTATTTGAATGAGGGAAAACCCTAACCCTAACACATGCATTGCGCACGCGCGAATCAGCCTTTGACAGAAACTCAGAGCTTTTTTATTTCCTTGCAAGGATTTTCTCGTTTTATCATTATTTTTATACCTATGTGAGAGCTGTTTTCTCTCCTGTTCATTTCTAATAAAACTTCCCTGATGAATGCTACACTATGGAAAGTTTTTCTTTCTTCTCTTTGGACATCGTTTTAACTGCTGAGGATTATTCACTCTGATCAATCAAGAGTGTTTTTTCATCTCCGATTTGGATCAGCTGTGCAGACACGTCTCTGGAGACTCGCCTATTGTGGATGAAGTGTCTTCACTGGAATTTCTCTGCCTTCCATGGAGTGAACATCGCTCTACTAAGCTTGTTTTGACCCCCCTGAGAAGGGCGGTCGCAGGCTGTTTGGTAAGCCTTCATTTCTCACTTTGGTGGCGGGATCTTCACTTATTGTTGGAATGGCACTTACCAGCTTCATCGGATATCTTCTCTGTGGAACTCCTATCATCAATATAGAGGAAATCCTCTACACATTTATTTGATAATCTTCTTTCTTCACGGGCACTTATGAACTTGATTGGTTTATTTGCATTGTTTTATTAGTGTTTTTGATACTTTTTTCACGTATTTAATTTTAACTGTATAGATATATACAGTTCTTTCCAGCGCTACACTATTTTTGTATACTTATGTGAATGAGAGGCAGAGAGAGAGAAAAAGAGAGAGAGAGAGAGAGAGAGAGCGAGAGAGAGAGAGAAAGAGGGGGGGAGAAAGAGGGGGGAGAGAGAGAGAAAGAGGCGGGGAGAGAGAGAAAGAGGCGGGGAGAGAGAGAGAGAAAGTGAGAGAGGGAAAGTGAGAGAGGGAACAAGAGAGAGAGAGGGGGGGAGGGAAAGAGAGAGAGAGGGGGGGAGAGAGAGAGGGGGGAGGTAAAGAGAGAGAGAGGGGGGAAGAGAGAGAGAGAGAGAGAGAGGGAAAGAGAGAGAGATGGGGGAGGGAAAGAGAGAGAGAGAGGGGGGACAGAAAGAGAGAGAGGGGGAGGGAAAGAGAGAGAGAAGGGGGACAGAGAGGGGGAGAGAGAGAGAGAAAGAGAGAAAAAGAGGGGGTGGAGAGATGAGGGAGAGGAGAGAGAATTAGAGGAGAGAGAGAGAGAGAGAGAGAGGGGAAGAGGGAAAGAGAGAGAGGAAGAGGGAAAGTGAGAGAGGAAGAGAGAACGAGAGGAAGAGAGAGAGGAAGAGATAACGAGAGGAAGAGAGAGAGAGAGAGAGAAAAGATAGAGCGAGGAAGAGAGAGAACGAGAGGGAGAGAAGAGAGAGAAAGAGAAGAGAGAGAGAGATCCGGTACTGTACTGACTACAACACTCTGTGCATTACACACCCTTGACGTCTGACCAGTTGCCGGTTGCTATGGAGTCCCTAAATATGTTGATGAAGTTCTTCGGCTCAGACAAACTATTAGCTCTTGGTCTATTTTCAATGTGCAAAACTATTTGTAATGGAAGTTTTTTTTTTTTTTTTACAAAAATGTTACCAGTTTGGCCACACCCACTGTATCACTTTCTCAGGCTTCCCTCCTCAAGTTCAAAACTTGGGAGGTGTGGTTTTAGGGGGAGGCACCCCAGAGGGGGAGTGTCCTCAAAAACCTGCCAGTGTCCAATCTCATTCCAATACCTTTCTTAAAAATGTACGCTTGATAAACTGTTGTGCTGCCATCATCAGATATAAAACATCGGAACTACCACCATTGTATTCTCCAGGGCTTTTCATTACAGTCATTGGGCACAAGACACTTCTTGGATGTAAAAGAGGTTTTATTTCTTTTGACAGTCCTTTTTGTATTTTTGGGGGAAAGAGGGTTAGGACCAGGACACCCTTAAGTAGTTATAGATCCAATTGGCAGACTCTGAGACTTCAATAGGAGGACAGCCGTGCAGGGAAAGGCCCCAGCAAGGCGCTACATCTGCACATGCAGGAATGTTGTCTCCTATGGCAACAGTCTTTAACAGTTCCTAACTCAAACGTAACAGTTCCTTCAGCTCCACTACAACTTCTCCTTGTAGTTCTTCAACACTGAGCTGCCGGTCTCTCACTAGACCCTCTGATTCCCTGACTCTTTATCCCTTGAGCTCCTCCAAAGTTGGTGGTGGTATCTCCCTCAAGCTTCCCCCATGCTTTCCTTCAGGGTCCCTAGCTTGGCACTCCAGATATTCCTCCAGCTTCACCCCCGCTGACCGGCTTGGTCCCTGGCTTGACACACAAGACTGCTCTGTAAACGTCTCCTCCGCTGGTTGGGTCCCTGACTTGATCACCACCTGAAGTTTCCCGATTCTCCACCGTGCCGGTTCGGGGAGAATGCTGCTCCGGTACTTTCTTCAGTTACTCACTGTGGTCCCCGGTAATAAGGTGGTTGGTCCCTTTGTGGCGACAGTTTCCATTCTACTTCCGACCACTGACAGGTTCTCTGTCCGACAGAACCGTCACTTTCAGTTGGACTGCAAGCCGCAGTCCCAACCCTACGCTGCTCTCTTACTTCTGGATAGGCCCTCACACAGCCTGGCAGCCAGATACCACTGGGATAGGCCCAATCTCCAGCCTAGCAACCTGGGGCATACGACACACGTCCACCCAGACAGCCGTCCAGGTGGCACAGAACATAGATCACCTGATCTCACCCGAAAATATAAGTTCTCCCAGCAGGCCAAGGGATTCAAGAAAACCCCTGCCCTATGGCTGAGATACCCCATACAGGGAACCTCGGATTGCGAGTAACGCGGTTAACGAGCGTATGACAATACGAGCACTGTATTTTTAAAAAAATCGTGACTCGGTTTGCAAGTGTTGTCTCGCAAAATTAGCACGATTCAGGCCAAAGTGGTGTGCAGTACCGCTTTTGGCCTGAGGCGGGGGGGGGCGCCAGAGCCGAATGTCGCCGGTCACGGAGATCGGCGCCGTTCGGAAATGCACGGAAAGGCCCGAGGACAGCACAGCTGACGTCGGCAAATCTCGGGTAGGAAGTCTTTCCGAGGTTTGCCGAAGTGTTCTCGGCCTTTTCGGCCATCTCCAGTGCCCCCCACCTCTGGCCGCATGTGGTATTGCATCCCATTGAAGTCAATGCGGAACAAATTATTTTCGTTTCCATTGACTTCAATGGGGAAACTCGCTTTGATATGCGAGTGCTTTCGATTACGAGCATTCTCTTGGAACGGATTATGCTTGTAATCCGAGGTTCCACTGTATACCCATAACCTGACCTTGGGTTGTCCTTCTCATATCTAGTACCACCAAGTTCCCGGCCACCTAGTGGTAGAAGAGAAAAGTGCAACAAGGCCAAACTTAGGGAGAAATCCATAGATCTCTATCAATCGACCAAGATGACTACACTTGGCAAATTTTGTGAGGAGCTCCCTGACTAAACCCCAGGGTGCTACAGATGTATACCTCAAAGGTGAACTTCTTTTTTTGGGGGGGGGGGGATTTGTGCTAGGAGGGGATGGGAGCGATCTGTACTGGGAGCAGGATTTTGGAGTGGGGGGGGGGGGAAGAGGATGTATACTCAGAGGTGAAATTTGAGGGGTAGAGAATTTGTGAGGGAGTAGGGGGAATTTATTATTAGGGGGGTATGTATGCAGATTAGTGCTCTGTTTTTTGGGGTTGGGGGGGGGGTTTGCTGACACATAATGCTCATACATATTGGGGGGGGGGGACAGATTGGAAGGTTCACCCTGGGCTCTAGGTGACCTTCTCCCAGCATCAGTCCAAGGCAGTGTTTCTCAACTCCAGTCCTCAAGGCGCCCCAACAGGTCATGTTTTTAGGCTTGCCATTATTTTGCACAGGTGATTTGATCAGTTTCACTGCCTTAGTAATTGCCACAGCTGCTTCATCTTACAGAAATCCTGAAAACATGACCTGTTGGGGCGCCTTGAGGACTGGAGTTGAGAAACACTGGTCCAAGGTATTTAGTAAGAGGTACGGCAAGTTTTTTAAAGTTGTAATTATTTTTTAGAAATGTTTTAGAAAAATAAAGACTTTTTTTCCTCTAAAGAATAAAGTTTTATTGATTTTCGAATATACGAGTACAAACATTACAGAAGCGAAGACCTCGGTGAGGGGATTACAGCGACAACCTGACTACATTGATCAGATGGTGGATTCAGTTCATAGCGGCAGATGAAGAGAATCCTCAGCTCCATCTAGTGGCCATAATGCAGTATTTGTCCTAAAATACCGTCATCAAAAAAATGGCCACTAGATGGAGCTGACGAATATAGGAAATCACATTTTTTTTTTTTTTTTTTTAGAAACAGACCTATAAGTGTTTGTGAAATCTTCCACCACAAAATGTACTCAGCCAATGAGAGGTAATGACTCCATTTTTATTTTAAAAGGCCTAGAGGACCGCCTTTTAAGTGGTGGGGTTAACGCGTTTCGTCCTGGAAGACGACTTGAGAAAACAGACCTCTTGCAAGAGTTTACACCACAAAATGTACTCAGCCAATGAGAGGTAATGACTCCATTTTTATTTTTCTCCTGCTATCAATGGCCAACACGGTACAACACTTCATCCATGTCTTTGGTGATCTCTGATCTCCTTATCAACTGTTTCTTACATGATGAAGATCAGCCATGGAGTATATCTGAGGTGTATATCAGGGTGTGCTTCTTCCCCACATGTCCAGCAACATTCATATATAAGACATTTCCCGCACTCACTAATACACCTCGAGGGTTGTGTGGGACCCCTGATGTACAGGAAGACAGGACTTCAGTGAGGAACAATTCCCTCACTCAGAATAGGAAAGTGGCTTCTACTTTGTATGCGATTTCTGATGTGAGGTAAGACCGGACTTCACTGTAAAACATTTCCCGCACTCAGTACAGGAATATGGCTTCTCCCCTGTATGCAATCTCTGATGTGTGAAAAGATTGAACTTCTGTGAAAAACATTTCCCGCACCCAGGACAGGAATATGGCTTCTCCCCCGTGTGAGATCTCTGATGTTTGTAAAGACCGGACTTTTGTGAAAAACTCTTCTCACACTGAGGACAGGAATACGGCTTCTGCCCCGTGTGCAATAGCTGATGTTTGTAAAGACCGGACTTCTGTGAAAAACATTTTCCGCACTCAGAACAGGAATATGGCTTAACGTCCATGTGAGATCTCTGGTGTTTCTTAAAACTGTACTTCTCTGTGAAACATTTCCCGCAATGAAGACAACAATACGCCTTTTCCTCCGTGTGAGACCTCTGATGTATGACAAGTTGTGAATTTTGTATAAAACATTTCCCGCACTCAGTACAGGAATAAGGCTTTTCTCCCGTATGCAACCTCTGATGTCTATAAAGGTTGCCCTTTTGTGAAAAACATTTCCGGCACTCAGGACAGGAAAACGGCTTCTCTCCCGTGTGAGATCTCTGATGTGTGACAAGTTCTGATTTTTGTACAAAACATTTCCCGCAATCAGAACAGGAATATGACTTCTCTGCCGTGTGAGATTTCTGGTGTTTAAAAAAACTGTACTTCTCTGAAAAACATTTCCCACACTCAGGACAACAAAACGGCTTTTCGCCCGTGTGAGACCTCCGATGTGTGACAAGTAGTGAATTTTTTACAAAACATTTCCCGCACTCAGCACAGGAATGCGGCTTTTCTCCCGTATGTAATCTCTTGTGCGTGTTAAGATTGGACTTTGTTGAAAAACATTTCCCGCACTCAGGACAGGAAAACGGCTTCTCCCCCGTGTGAGATCTCTGATGTTCGACAAGATCTGTTTTATGTGCAAAACATTTCCAGCACTCAATACAGGAATACGGCTTCTCACCTGTGTGTGATCTCTGATGTCTGTAAAGATGGGACGTCTGTGAAAAACATTTCCCGCACTCAGGACACGAATATGGCTTATCACCTGTGTGCGATCTTATATGTGTGTTAAGATGGGACTTCTCTGAAAAACATTTCCGGCACTCAGGACATGAATACGGCTTCTCACCTGTGTGAGTTCTTTTATGCACATTAAGTTTGGATTTCAAACGGAAACACTTCCCGCACTCAGGACAGGAAAACCTTTTATCTGTTGGAAAGACGACACTGTCCCGCACAGTCTGAGGTTCCTCAGGATAAGAGGAATACGATGGTCCGGCACCGTCCCGCACAGTCTGAGGTTCCTCAGGATAAGAGGAATACAATGGTGCGGCACCGTCCCGCACAGTCTGAGGTTCCTCGGGATAAAAGGAATACGATGGTCCGGCACCGTCCCGCACAGTCTGAGGTTCCTCAGGATAAGAGGAATACGATGGTCCGGCACCGTCCCGCACAGTCTGAGGTTCCTCAGGATAAGAGGAATACGATGGTCCGGCACCGTCCTGCACAGTCTGAGGTTCCTCAGGATAAGAGGAATACGATGGTCCGGCACAGTCCCGCACAGTCTGAGGTTCCTCAGGATAAGAGGAATACGATGGTCCGGCACCGTCCCGCACAGTCTGAGGTTCCTCAGGATAAGAGGAATACGATGGTCCGGCACCGTCCCGCACAGTCTGAGGTTCCTCAGGATAAGAGGAATACGATGGTCCGGCACCGTCCCGCACAGTCTGAGGCTCCCCAGGATAAGAGGAATACGATGGTCCGGCACCGTCCCGCACAGTCTGAGGTTCCTCAGGATAAGAGGAATACGATGGTCCGGCACCGTCCCGCACAGTCTGAGGTTCCTCAGGATAAGAGGAATACGACGGTCCGGCACCGTCCCGCACAGTCTGAGGTTCCTCAGGATAAGAGGAATACGATGGTCCGGCACCGTCCCGCACAGTCTGAGGTTCCTCGGGATAAGAGGAATACGATGGTCCGGCACCGTCCCGCACAGTCTGAGGTTCCTCGGGATAAGAGGAATACGATGGTCCGGCACCGTCCCGCACAGTCTGAGGTTCCTCGGGATAAGAGGAATACGATGGTCCGGCACCGTCCCGCACAGTCTGAGGTTCCTCGGGATAAGAGGAATACGATGGTCCGGCACCGTCCCGCACAGTCTGAGGTTCCTCGGGATAAGAGGAATACGATGGTCCGGCACCGTCCCGCACAGTCTGAGGTTCCTCGGGATAAGAGGAATACGATGGTCCGGCACCGTCCCGCACAGTCTGAGGTTCCTCAGGATAAGAGGAATACGATGGTCCGGCACCGTCCCGCACAGTCTGAGGTTCCTCAGGATAAGAGGAATACGATGGTCCGGCACCGTCCCGCACAGTCTGAGGTTCCTCAGGATAAGAGGAATACGATGGTCCGGCACCGTCCCGCACAGTCTGAGGTTCCTCAGGATAAGAGGAATACGATGGTCCGGCACCGTCCCGCACAGTCTGAGGTTCCTCAGGATAAGAGTAATACGATGGTCCGGCACCGTCCCGCACAGTCTGAGGTTCCTCAGGATAAGAGGAATACGATGGTCCGGCACCGTCCCGCACAGTCTGAGGTTCCTCAGGATAAGAGGAATACGATGGTCCGGCACCGTCCCGCACAGTCTGAGATTCCTCAGGATAAGAGGAATACGATGGTCCGGCACCGTCCCGCACAGTCTGAGGTTCCTCAGGATAAGAGGAATACGATGGTCCGGCACCGTCCCGCACAGTCTGAGGTTCCTCAGGATAAGAGGAATACGATGGTCCGGCACCGTCCCGCACAGTCTGAGGTTCCTCGGGATAAGAGGAATACGATGGTCCGGCACCATCCCGCACAGTCTGAGGTTCCTCAGGATAAGAGGAATACGATGGTCCGGCACCGTCCCGCACAGTCTGAGGTTCCTCAGGATAAGAGGAATACGATGGTCCGGCACCGTCCCGAACAGTCTGAGGTTCCTCAGGATAAGAGGAATACGATGGTCCGGCACCGTCCCGCACAGTCTGAGGTTTCTCAGGATAAGAGGAATACGATGGTCCGGCACCGTCCCGCACAGTCTGAGGTTCCTCAGGATAAGAGGAATACGATGGTCCGGCACCGTCCCGCACAGTCTGAGGTTCCTCAGGATAAGAGGAATACGATGGTCCGGCACCGTCCCGCACAGTCTGAGGTTCCTCAGGATAAGAGGAATACGATGGTCCGGCACCGTCCCGCACAGTCTGAGGTTCCTCAGGATAAGAGGAATACGATGGTCCATCTACACTGTGTGGTGCCGGATGGACATTTGAGGTAGTCGGGTTTTCTCCTGGACTATACTGTGTGATGTCCTCATCTTCTACTTTACAGTCTGGAGACAAAGTGAGACAATCCTCTGAGGTTTTCCTCATCTCCCGTCCATCTACTAAAATAGAAATACAAAGATTATTACTAGACATCAGCTGATTGGTTCCCCTAAACCAGGACTCCGCCCACATCAGGCAGCTTTGTCTCTGAGGATCTTACAATTCCCCCCTCAAGGTAACTAGTAAATGGGTCCTCTGATCTCCTACCAGATCATTTCTTTATTCATGGACCTTAGTCAGAGAGTGAGGAAACAACGAGAACTGTCTTTTATAGGAGTGACAGTGATGAGGGGATTATAGGATGAGTGTCCCCTCCCCCTCTATCACTCATTGCCATCTTCCCAACACAAGAAGTCCTGCACTTCCTTATTTAGTCCATGATTTAGTCATAAATAACAGCGGGGCTGAGCCCCACCAGAGGTCAGAGAGTGAGGATGGGGGGAGAACAACCAAGATGAAGACTGGACTGATCCTGAAGACCTCCATCATTGGGTTACTGACTCCTCAGGAGTATGTAACATTCAATATATAATTACTGTATATAAGGTAAGGTTTAGGACTTATAATATTGGTGTTCAGTAATCAGTAGAAGCTGAAATAATTACTGGAGACAAGTTGCAGAGGTCCCACACCGCTGCCTCCCATCTCCTGAGACTGCACTGTGACTTGGGTCTGAGACTATACAGACATATCTCTCCCCCCGGCACAGCCAGCAAATAACAGAACAAGTAACCCGGGAGAATTGTTCTGTCAGAGATCTCACTAGACCCGGGCATGGGGCAGAAGACCCAAGGTACATACCCCAGGTGTCTAGGCTGAACAATGCCTTTGGTGAATATCAACATTTAGCTGCCAGCTGAACCCCAGAATCTCCATATATCCAGTCTAGAGACATAAATTGTGTCTGCAGCACAGAGAAGGAAGATTATCGGAGAGAAATACAGGAATACAGGACGGGGAACACAGCTCAGGAAAGTGACCAGGGGATTACAGGCTGATATCACCCAGTCCCCGCCCTACTCTGGACCAATCAGTGAGCAGTATGGGTGGAGGAATGTATTTAGTGTTAATGACCCACCTGTGCTGATCTCTGTAGGAGTGTCCTCCTCTATAAATGTCCCCGTTATTCCATCCTCCTCCATAGACTGCTGATCATCCCTCACATACGTCTCTTCTTCTTCTGATTTCACCTCAAATTCTATATCGATTGGATCTCCACTCTAAACCAAGAAAATGAGAGAGAATATCATCTGTAAGATAGAAGCTTTATAATTGTGACATCACATAAAAAAAAACAAAAAAAAAAACCCATACTCTCCATAAATCCATGTTCTAGATGCTCCGATCCACCAACCTTGTAACAGTGAGGGATGGTGTGACCTTCCTGTGTGGAATCCCGGGAATACAGAGGACGGGGACATCTCTCTGGTGGGTTCCTGGTATTAGGCGGCTCCATCATATCCTTGTGTCCTTCTGAAAACTCCTCCATCACTCCATACTCCTCATCCTCCTCTTTATACTCTTCTTTAACATCAATATTATCATCCCCGAGGTTTCCACTCTGATTATATAATAAAACATTCATTGTAACAAACCTGCTTCTGTATAAATCAGAACTACCAATAATTGTCAATCATCTACCTGATGATGGTGGTGGATGGTGTGACCTTCCTGTGTGGAATCCCGGGAATACAGAGGATGGGGACATCTCTCTGGTGGGTTTCTGTAGCTGGATGACTCCCCCATGGTGTCCTGGTACAGATATTTGTAAACTTTTAGATACTTCGACTCCTCCATCACCCCATCCTCATCATCCTCCTCTTTTAGCTCACCTTTAACCTCAACTTTAGGATCTCTCAGGTCTCCACTCTGAATATATAATAAAAATGACATCAATGGTAACAATGCAGATAATGTATAGATCCTAATGATACTATCAGTGATTGTCCCTCATCTACCTGATGATGGTGGGGGATGGTGTGACCTTCCTGTGTGGAATCCCGGGAATACAGAGGACGGGGACATCTCTCTGGTGGGTTCCCATTACTGGATCCATCTGTAGGAAACACACACACTGACTGAATACATTGTTTCTATGTGTTTATCAGATGATGGGGGATCTAGGTGGAGCCTCCGTACTGCTCTCTCCTTTACAATAAAGTCTCCTCTTACCCGGTGATGTGAGGGGCGGCTGATTCTCCATCATGACGTCCTTCCCGGCACCGCTCACCTCTCCTGTCAGCAGCTCGATGATCTCTCTGGTGACTTCTAGAATCTTCTTTGTATTTCTCTATTCTATCAGGGAGGGAGGTGGAGGCAATGTGATGGCCATATGATCTCCAGACTTCACAGGAGGAAAACTCTAGAGTTAAACACAAATAGTAAAATCAAATGACATTCCCAGAATCCTCCTCACCTCACTGGTCAGGTCTCCATTTTACTCCCTTGGACTCTGATTGGAGGGACATTGGGGGGAGGAGCTTTGGGGGGTGCTCTGTGAGGTTTCTGTACACAGAATCATTTCTCCCGGGTGTGTCCCTTCTCTCCTAAACTGGAAGTTAAACTTTGTCTTTGGGCTTTGCCAGGACACATCATATTCATGTGATCTCCGTGTACTCTGGGGACTTTACTGATCATATTTTAGGATGAATTTCCGAGACTGGGATCATTATGGAGAAAAATAATTCTGAACATTTACTATTTTTCCCTAATTCTTCTTATTTGAATCTCATAAAATGAAGACATACATATTTCAATCCACCCTAAATACCCCCCCCCCCACTAATAAAAGTAGTATAATCCATTTATCAGGAGTGTGTTGCGCTCCTGCTCCTCATTCCAGTATCCTGGTTCTGGCTGTAATGCATTCTCCCTGTCGATCTGTCCACCTGAAAGGTGATTGATGTGGTCAGTCTCTGGGTGGAGACCAAACTTGATTTAAGCTAGCCAAGTCTGCAGTCTCTTGCTTGTGATATTGTGTTTGTAACACGTGCTCCAAGATCATATAAATCACAATCCCATATTACCTCCCTCACCCTTTTGATTCTCCTAACCTCTGGAGATTAAACCCCCAACCCTGGGCCCCCAGCATTTAACTATGCCCAACGCTCCCATCACCTAATGCCCTCTGGCAGCAGTCCACACAGTTTAGATTCTATTCCCCTTCTTCTCAAAACCAGCCTCCCCTTCTCTTGCACCCTTTGGAAAGCCTACTCTGTCTGTAACAAACTCACTTCTGTCCATCACCTCTTTATCACTAACTACTTTCTGTTACTGAAACCTGGCTTCAAGAATCTGACACTGCTTCTCCTGCTTCCCTCTCCCAAGGTGGCCTTCTCTGGACTCACTCCCCCAGACCCTGTTGATGGAAAGGAGGTGGAGTGGCAATCCTTCTAGCCCCACATAGCATCTTTCAGGTGCTTCACCTACTTCCCTTTCTGCCACTCTAATAATTTGAGGCACATTGTATTCATCTATTTTCTCCAGTTTCTGTAAGAAGTGCTTTCCTATCGGCCTCCTTGACTGGTATCAACATTTTTTGATGACTTCTCTGCCTGGCTATCCTACTTTTTCTCTTCTAAAATTCCCACAATCATTCACAGTGACTTCAACATCCCTGTTAATACTAACACTCCTGCTACTTCTAAACTTCTCAGTCTAACCTCCTCTTTTGATCTGAAACAATGGATACACGCATCTACTCATTCTGATGGCAACACCCTCCTACCTACGCACTCCATGCAACCTCTCCAACAATCCTCTCCCTCTCTGATCACTTCCTTATTAATTTCACTCTCTCCCAGTCTTCCACCTCCTCTCCCTCCAACCACCTAACAGATACCCGTAGAGACCGTCGCCACCTCAACCCATCTCTTCTCAGCTACTGACCACTTCTATGACAAAATCTCACCCCTCTCCTGCCCCAACCTAACCTCTTTTATCTCCTATAGGTCCCTATCCTCCGCACTGGACACATTGGCCCCTCTCACTAGACACAAAATCAGGACTCAACCCCTACAACCTTGATAAAACCGATGATACCAGAAGTCTCAAAAAACATAGCAATGCTCTTGAGCGCCTGTGGTGTAGGACCAAGTCTTAGAAGGTCTTCAACCAATATAAATCTGCCCTCCAAAATTACAATTCCTGTCTCCTCACTGCCAAGCGGACCTATTTTATCACTCTCATTAACACCTTATCATCCAGTCCCCGTCAACTTTTCTCTACCTTCAACTCTACTTCGCCCTCCACTGCCTCCATCCACCAACTCATTCACTGCCCAGGAGATCAGCAATCACTTCAAAAATAAGTCCTGTCACACTGGTGCCCTCGTTACACTTGGGTCCTGCCCCCTCCAATCACGCTGCCCATCCCCATCATACTGCCCCGGTCACACTGTCCCCCCATCATACTGCCCCTCCTGTCACACTGCCCTCTCCCATCATACTGCCCCTCCTGTCACACTGTCCCCCAATCATACTGCCCCTCCTGTCACACTGCCCTCCCCATCATACTTCCCCTCTACTGTCATACTGCCCTCCTCTCCTGTCATACTGCCCTCCTCTCCTGTCATACTGCCCTCCTCTCCTGTCATACTGCCCTCCTCTCCTGTCATACTACATTTCTCCTGTCACACTGTCCACCATCACACTGTCTCCCCTCATGCTGCCCCCTCCTATCACGCTGCCCTCCCCATCATACTGCCCCCCGTCACACTGTCCCCTCCTGTCACACTGCCCTCCCCATCATACTGCTCCCTCCTATCACACTGTCCCCCCATCATACTGCCCCCTCCTATCACACTGTCCCCCCATCATACTGCCCCCTCCTATCACGCTGCCTTCCATCATACTGCCCCCGTCACACTGTCCCCCTCCTGTCACACTGCCCTCCCCATCATACTGCCCCCTCATACTGCTCTCTCCTATCAAACTGCCCCTCATCATACTGCCCCCCTCCTGTCACACTGTCCCCCATCAAACTGCTCTCTCCTATCACACTGTCCCCCATCATACTGTCCCCTCCTGTCACACTGTCCCCCATCAAACTGCCCCGTCACACTGTCCCCCATCATACTGTCCCCTCCTGTCACACTGTCCCCCATCAAACTGCCCCCTCCTGTCACACTGCCCCCGTCACACTGTCCCCCATCATACTGCTCCCTCCTATCACATTGTCCTCCCATCATACTGCCCCCTCCTGTCATACTTTCCCCCCATCATACTGCCCCCTCCTATCACACTGTCCCCCCATCATACTGCTTCCTCCAATCACACTGTCCCCCCATCATACTGCCCCCTCCTGTCACACTGTCCCCCATCATACTGCCCCCTCCTATCACGCTGCTCCCTCCATCATACTGCCACCCGTCACACTGTCCCCCCTGTCACACTGTCCCCCATCATACTGCCCCCCTTCTGTCACACTGTCCCCCATCAAACTGCCCCCTCCTGTCACACTGCCCTCCCCATCATACTGCCCCCTCCTGTCACACTGCCCTCCCCATCATACTGCCCCCTCCTATCACACTGTCCCCCATCATACTGCTCTCTCCTATCACACTGTCCCCCATCATAATTCCCCCCTCCTGTCACACTGTCCCCCATCATACTGCTCTCTCCTATGACACTGTCCCCCATCATACTGCTCCCTCCTATCACACTGTCCCCCATCACACTGCTCCCTCCTGTCACACTGTCCCCCATCATACTGCTCCCTCCTATCACACTGTCCCCCATCATACTGCTCCCTCCTATCACACTGTCCCCCATTATACTGCTCCCTCCTATCACACTGTCCCCCATCATACTGCTCCCTCCTATCACACTGTCCCCCATCACACTGCTCCCTCCTATCACACTGTCCCCCATCATACTGCTCCCTCCTATCACACTGTCCCCCATTATACTGCTCCCTCCTATCACACTGTCCCCCATTATACTGCTCCCTCCTATCACACTGTCCCCCATCATACTGCTCCCTCCTATCACACTGTCCCCCATCACACTGCTCCCTCCTATCACACTGTCCCCCATCATACTGCTCCCTCCTATCACACTGTCCCCCATTATACTGCTCCCTCCTATCACACTGTCCCCCATTATACTGCTCCCTCCTATCACACTGTCCCCCATCATACTGCTCCCTCCTATTACACTGTTCCCCATCATACTGCTCCCTCCTATCACACTGTCCCCCATTATACTGCTCCCTCCTATCACACTGTCCCCCATTATACTGCTCCCTCCTATCACACTGTCCCCCATCATACTGCTCCCTCCTATTACACTGTTCCCCATCATAACGCCCCCTCCTGTTACACTTCCCATGTACCCCTTTCCTGTTACACTGCCCCTCCATCATACTGCCTAGGTACTCTTCTCCTTTCACACTCCCCCCTTTTGTCATACTGCCCCTCTACTGTCACATAGTGTATCATCATCTGCTGGAGATAAAAGACGTCACAGTGACTATGGAGGAAGAGGACGGACATGACGGGGGGTTACTGGGTGTAAATAGAAAATAAGATCTTATTACCTCCTCCGCTGCCACTTCCAGCAATATCTCCTCTCTACTTCCTCCCAATTCTCCTCTCACCCGGAACTTCCTATTTATATCTAACATCACTTCCTGTCTGTAGCTAACATCACTTCCTGTCTTTCATAGAGACTTCCGGTCTGGGTAGAAGTGAGATCACCACCTTGTGGAGCTCAGAGGAACTGCAGGCCAGAGAAACATCTTGTAGTGTGAACACGGCCTTGTGCTGTGTGTGTATGTACTGTATATGCTTATAGATTAGGGTGACCAGACATCCCCAGTTTCAGGGGACAGTCCCCGGATTGAGGACAATGTCCCCAGACCAAGTCTGTCCCCGGTTTTGTCCCCGGATTGGATTTGAACAGGGGCTGGGGCAATTTCAAAGACAGTCAGTGCAGAATTGAAAAAAAAATAATCTGAATTACACACCCCCCTCCCCTCTGCCGCTCCTACTAGCTTAGGTGGGGTGTATTTTTTCCATTATCTGTGCCCCTTTCTGATGATCATGTGCTGGTCAGAGCGGAGGGAATACTTCTTCAGTTTTGGGGGGGGTGCCCATTCAGCTCCGGTAACATGTTCTTCTGCCTTGGCTCAAGTCCCGGCCAGCCTGCTCATCTCCTTGTCTTTCCTGGCGGAGTGATCTTCCTCCACTCCCCACCCAGTAGTAGCCGGGGCCCGGAGAGTAAGACTTGACAGGCTGTGAGGCGGGCGGCGGTGGTGATGGGCAGAGAGTCGCTGATTGCCGCCATTACTAGTAAAAAATAAAAAAATATGTCCCCGGATTTAATTTTAAAAATCTGGTCACCTTATTATAGATGTGTAGTGCTCCCCCACAGAGATGGGTGATAGTAACTGGTTCTTTCCCAAACAGTACAGGGCCCCCCCCCAGTCACCCAAACAACAGTCCATTCACTCCGGCTCCAATAAACAGTCTCAGGGGTTTGTCTTTTTTGTAATGCATTGCTTGTAGAACTTGGGGTTTGGGATACTCCAAAATGGCTGGCAACATGAATAAGAGGATAGTCTAAACCAGGGGTCTCCAAACTGCGGCCCGAGGGGCAGATGTCGCCCTTTGCTAGCCTTTATCTGGCCCTCAGGGCTTTATTCCTCCCACTGATATGAGGCACTATTCTTCCCACTGACTCCAACAAGGGGGCACTATTTCTTCCACTGATACCAATTAGGGATGAGCCGAACACCCCCCTGTTCGGTTCGCACCAGAACCTGCGAACAGCCAGAATGTTCGCGTGAACTTTAGAACCCTATTAAATACAATGGACTCGAACGTTCGAAATCAAAAGTGCTAATTATAAAGGCTAATATGCAAGTTATTGTCCTCAAAAATGTATCAATGCAAAAAAAAGTTTTAAAAACTGCAGTTTTTTCGGGAGCACTGATTTTAATAATGCTTAAAATGAAAAAAAAAAAGTGAAATATTCCTTTAAATTTCGTACCTGGGGGGTGTGTATGATATGCCTGTAAAGTCGCGCATGTTTCCCGTGCTTAGAACTGTCCCTGCACAAAGTGTCATTTCTGAAGGAAAAAAAGTCATTTAAAACTCACTCGCGGCTATTAATGATTTGTCGGCTCCCGGCAATAAATAGAAAAGTCATTGATAAAAAAAAAAAAGCGTGGGGGTTCCCCCAAATTCAATTACCAGGCCCTTCAGGTCTGGTATGAATATTAAGGGGAACCCCGCCGCAAATAAAAAAAAAATGTGTGGAGTTCCCCCAAATATCCATACCAGGCCCTTCAGGTCTGGTATGGATTTTAAGGTGAACTCCACCCCAAATTTAAAAAAAAAATGGCGTAGAGTTCCCCCCAAAATCCATACCAGACCCTTTATCCGAGCACGCAACCTGGCAGGCCGCAGGAAAGGAGGGGGGACGAGAGAGCGCCCCCTCCCTCCTGAACCGTACCAGGCCACATGCCCTCAACATGGGGAGGATGTCCCCATGTTGATGGGGACAAGGGCCTCATCCCCACAACCCTTGCCCGGTGGTTGTGGGGGTCTGCGGGCAGGGGGCTTATCGGAATCTAGAAGACCCCTTTAACAAAGGGGACCCCCAGATCCCGCCCCCCTATGTGAATTGGTAAGGGGTACATTGTACCCCAACCATTTCACGAAGAAAGTGTAAAAAAAAATTAAAAACACACACCGACACCTTGGAAAAGTCCTTTATTAAAAACAAAAAAACATTCCTGCGATGAAAACTAGTGTCCCGCGGCGATCCGATGTCCAGCGCTGTCAGTCATTGGCTGAGCCTGAGCGGACCTGATGGGGAAATTCCTCCGCAGTGTATTATGAATACACCCGCCCCTTGTAAAGTTCCCCATCAGGTCCGCTCAGCCAATGACGAAGGTGTAAGGCTGAGGACCTGATGCGAAACGTGAGAAGGGGTGGGTCTATTCATGTATTAAACTGTGGAGGAAGTTCCCCATCAGGTCCGCCCCCTCGTATGTCAGACTCCGCCTACGTCATTGGAGGAGCGGACTTGATGGGGAACTTCCTCCACAGTGTAATACATGAATAAACCCGCCCCTTCACACGTTCCGCATCAGGTCCTCAGCCTTACACCTAGTCATTGGCTGAGAGGACCTGATGGGGAACTTTAGAAGGGGCGGGTGTATTCATTTAATACACTGCGGAGGAAGTTCCCCATCAGGTCCGCTCAGGCTCAGCCAATGACAGACAGTGGTGGACATCGGATCGCCGTGGGACACTGGATTTCATCGCAGGAATGTTTTTTTTAAATTTATTTTTAATAAAGGACTTTTCCAAGGTGTCTGTGTTTTTTTACAATTTGTTACACTTTCTTCGTGAAATGGTAGGGGTACAAGGTACCCCATTACCAATTCACATAGGGGGGGCCAGGATCTGGGGGTCCCCTAGATTCCGATAAGCCCCCCGCCCGCAGACCCCCACAACCACCGGGCAAGGGTTGTGGGGATGAGGCCCTTGTCCCCATGGGGACATCCTCCCCATGTTGAGGGCATGGGGCCTGGTACGGTTCAGGAGGGGGGGCGCTCTCTCGTCCCCCCCTCTTTTCCTGCGGCCTGCCAGGTTGTGTGCTCGGATAAAGGGTCTAGTATGGATTTTGGGGGGAACTCTGCGCCATTTTTTTAAAAATTTGCGGCAGGGTTCTCCTTAATATCCATACCAGACCTGAGGGGCCTGGTAATTGAATTTGGGGGTACCCCCACGTTTTTTTTTTTATCAATGACTTTTCTATGTATTGCCGGGAGCTGACAATTCATTATAGCCGCGAGTGAGTTTTAAATGACTTTTTTTCCTTCAGAAATGACACTTTGTGCAGGGACAGTTCTAAGCACGGGAAACATGCGCTGCTTTACAGGCATACTATACACACCCCCCAGGTACGAAATTTAAAGGAATATTTCACTTTTATTGTTTTACTTTAAGCATTATTAAAATCACTGCTCCCGAAAAAACTGCAGTTTTTAAAACTTTTTTTTGCATTGATACATGTCCCCTGGGGCAGGACCCGGGTCCCCAAACACTTTTTAGGACAATAACTTGCATATAAGCCTTTAAAATTAGCACTTTAGATTTCTCCCATAGATTTTTCGAATTTGCCGCTAACACCCCAAATTGTTCGCTGTTCGGCGAACAGGCAATGTTCGAGTCGAACATGAGTTCGACTCGAACTTGAAGCTCATCCCTAATACCAATGATGAGATACAATTACTCCTACTAATAGGGGCACTACTCCTTATCCTACGGACCGCAAACTCTGAGGCCATATTTATTCTCACCAATGCTGCGCCCGGGACATTTTCTACCCCTGCTGGCCAAAATCCGGCCCTCCTAAAGGCTGAAGAACAATAAACTGGCCTTTTGTTTGAAAAGTTTGGAGACTCCTGGTCTACACCCTCACAGCTGGGGACTGTGTGGTATCTTTCTGAACAGTCTGATGCCGCGTACACACAACCGTTTTTCATGACGAGAAAAATGCAATTTTTTAAATTGGTCATTAAAAACGATCGTGTGTGGGCTCCAGAGCATTTTTCTCGACGAGAAAAATGGGCATTAAAAATTTAGAACATGCTCTATTTTTTCTCGTCGTGAGAAACGGCCGTGTGTAGGCTTTAACAACGGGGAAAATAACGTGCATGCTCAGAAGCAAGTTATGAGACGGGAGCACTCGTTCTGGTAAAACTATCGTTCAGAATGGGGATAGCACATTCGTCACGCTGTAACGAACTGAAAAGCACGAGGCAGAAAAGCACGAATTGTCTCTCCCCAAACCTTTACTAACACAAGATCAGCAAAAGCAGCCTAAAGGGTGGCGCCATCCCAATGGAGCTTCCCCTTTATAGTGCCGTTGTACGTCACCGGTCTTTGCTCAAGCGTTTTTTTTCACGATAGTGTGTATGCAAGGCAGGCTTGAGAGGAATCGCGTCGAGAAAAACTTTGTTTTTTTCAATGACATTAAAAACGGTTGTGTGTACGCGGCATTAGCGCGTCACAGCTGGGGACCGTGTTGGTATCTTTCTGAAGAGTCTTAGGCCTCGTACACACGACTGAGAATCTCGTCGTAAAAAAAAACGTTGTTTTTCTCGACGAGATTCTTGTCAAGCTTTCCTTGCATACACACTGTCAATTCCAAATCTCGTCATTGTAAAGCGCGGTCACGTACAACACGTACGACGGCAGTATAAAGGGGAAGTTCGATTCCAATGGCGCCACCCCTTGGGCTGCTTTTGCTGATCTCGTGTTACTGCGCGTTAGTAAAAGTTTGGGGAGAGACGATTCGCGCTTTTCAGTCTTTGTGCTTTCAGTTCGTTTTAGCGTGACGAATGTGCTATCTCCATTACGAACGCTAGTTTTACCAGAAGGAGCGATCCCGTCTCATACTTGATTCTGAGCATGCGCGATTTTTTTAAGACTCGGAAAAGCATACACACGACTGGTTTTCTCGTCGGGAAACAGGCCGACGAGAATCCCGACGAGAAAAACGAGAATCCTGACGAGAAAATAGAGAGCAGGTTCTCTATTTTTCTCGTCGAGATTCCCGGCAGTTTTCTCGACGAGAAACCATACACACATGACCGGTTTTCTTGTCGTTTCTTGAAGAGAAAACCGGTCGTGTGTATGAGGCTTTAGACCCTCACAGCTGGGGACCGTGTAGTATCTTTCCGAAGAGTCTTAGACCCTCACAGCTGGGGACCATGAGTCTCTTTGTGACATCTGGTTACCCCGCACGTCACAGTTATTGTCATCCAGTGCAATCTCAGGAACCCCGCACGATGCAGGAGGGCGCTCTTCTTTTAGCTCACAGATGAGATTCTTGCTAAGGACCAGTATCTGAAATCCTATGAGACCGGTCTCAGTCCAAGCATCAGGCCATGTTAGGTGTACAAAACAGCTGCATCTCTTTATTCATGTGGTAGGTCTGGGAGATGATCTGAGAATAAGGGGGGTCAGATAAGGATGGGGGTTGCCTGAGTCTAGGAGGGGTCTGAGAAGGGGGGAGCTCTGGGGGGGTGAGGAGAGGGGAGATCTGAGGCTAAATTGCCCCCCTTGTACTCACAGATCATCTGGAATTTAGAGGCAACTTCTTCTTCCCCTCTCCAGTTATGTGATATATCACATGACAAGGGGATAGAGGAAAAAGGGCAGCCCCTTTCGCCACCTGCAGAAGTGATTAAGTGACTAATTAGCCACTCAGATCACTTCTTCAAAAAAAGAGAATCGCGGGCTGAAAAGATCGATGCCGGAAAGATGCCTGTAGGTGCGCCCACCATTCCGGTATAACCACTGAAACCGGATGGATGTCCATGTCCGTAACTTGGGCAGGAATTGGTTAATACCATATGTTGGCCACTAGATGAAGCCAATGACCATAGGAAATAACTGAAATAAAATATGATCAATACTGGTCATGGCTGGGGGAATGCGCATCACATTTGTTGTGGAATTTTATTGATAGGCAACTCCTATCCTCATATTGATTGGCGGTTCCAAATAAATAACTACTGCAGGAGGGAACAGACACAGAAGATACACTCCGCATCTTCCCAAATAACTGTTCTGTTTTATTATGACACAATGGAAGGTTTTTATACACGATTACGTAGCTATCACATTAATATTACATAGTTTGTTGGATGATTTCTAGAGACAGATCAACACATCCTGCCCTCTCCTGTCACACTGCCCCCCATCATACTGCCCCCTCCTGTCACACTGCCCCCATCATACTGCCCCTTCCTGTCACACTGCCCCCATCATACTGTCCTCTCTTGTCACACTGCCCCCATCATACTGCCCTCTTCTGTCACACTGCCCCCTTCTATCATACTGCCCCTCCTGTCACACTGCCCCCATCACACTGCCCCCTTCTGTCACACTGCCCCATCTTACTGCCCCCTCCTGTCACACTGCCCCATCATAATACCCTCTTCTGTCACACTGCCCATCATACTGCCCCCTTCTGTCACACTGCCCCCATCATACTGCCCTCTCCTGTCACACTGCCCCCATCATGCTGCCCCCTCCTATAATACTGCCCTCTCCTGTCACACTGGCCCCCATCATACTGACCTTTCCTGTCACACTGCCCCCTATCACACTGCCCCCTCCTATCATACTGCCCTCTCCTGCCACACTGCCCCTTCTATCATACTGCCTTCTCCTGTCACACTGCCCCTTCTATCATACTGCCCTCTCCTGTCACACTGCTCCCTTATCATACTGTCCACCCATCACACTGCCTAGGTACCCTACTCTTGTCACACTGCCCCCTCCAGTCACACTGCCACCCCATCACACTTCCCAGGTACGCTTCTACGGTCACACTGCCCCCGTCATACTGCCCCCCATCCCCCACTGCCTGGGTACCCTTTTCATCACACTTCCCCCCCCCAATTTTCACACTGCAATCCCCCTCCCCATCACACTATCCCCTTCCTGTCATACTACTGGAGTCAAGACATCAGACAAGTGTTTTTGGTAGGATATTCATCAGAGAAAAACTAGATGGAGAAATATAGAGTATAACATAATATATTATATAACATAACGATTACAGAGATTTGTCACACATTCACACCCCTCTATGATATCTTACAATTTGATGTGATTTTTACTATGGGAATTTAAAGATACAGAGCCCCAAATACCCGCCCATTGGTTACATAGTGACATTTTTGCACTGCTTCTAAATGGGTCAAAAACAAAATCTCCCATTGCACCAATACGTTTACAATGCAGATCCATCATACACACCTCCCCCCCCCCTCTATGTAGGGCTTGGAAAAAAATCAATTTGATTTAAAAATCGAGTTGTTAGGTCAAATCGATTCATATTATCCAAAAATCGTTTTTTTTTTATTTATTTTTTCCCCAGGACCGGCGCTAAGAATGGCCGCAAGGCCGGCTGTTGCGGACTAGGCCGAAGCCGGGGGCCTCGCCTAAAAAATCCTGCCCGCAGTTCGCCGCGATCCTGGGAAAAGGCAGCGAGGCCGGACGCCGCGGACTAGGCCGAAGCTGTGGCCTTGCCTAAAAAATTCTGCCCGCAGCTCGCCGTGAGCCTGGATGCTGCGGACTAGGCCAAAGCCACGGCCTTGCCTAAAAACTCCTGCCCACAGCTCCTTAGGGCCGGTGCGGTGTCCATAAAAAAAAAAAAAAAACAACTTGATTCAAATCGTAAATCGAGTTTTTAATAAAAAAAATTTTGCCCAGCTCTACCTCTATGATATCTTATAATACTGTGTGAGTTTACTGTAGAAATTTAAAGATATGCGTGAAAATTAAATTTCTGTGAGTCGGGGCTAAAAAAAAAAAAAAGAAGAATATCCGTATATATACACAGTGGTTTCCTATGATGGTCAGCTCCATCTAGTGGCCATAATGAAGTAGAAACACTACAATACCGCATTATTACCATTAGATGGCACTGATGTACATAAGTAAATAACTGATCAGTCATTCAACTCATTTTTAGAAACAGACCTGTAAATGTTTGTGAAATCTTCCACCACAAAATGTACTCAGCCAATGAGAGGTAATGACTCCATTTCCATTTTAAAAAGCCTAGAGGACCGCCTTTTAAGTGGTGGGGTTAACGCGTTTCGTCCTGGAAGACGACTTGCGAAAACAGACCTCTTGCAAGAGTTTACACCACAAAAAGTACTCAGCCAATGAGAGGTAGTGACTCCATTTTTATTTTTCTCCTGCTATCAATGGCCAACACGGTACAACACTTCATCCATGTCTTTGGTGATCTCTGATCTCCTTATCAACTGTTTCTTACATGATGAAGATCAGCCATGGAGTATATCTGAGGTGTATATCAGGGTGTGCTTCTTCCTCACATGTCCAGCAACATTCATATACAAGACATTTACCACACTAATACACCTCGAGGGTTGTGTGGGACCCCTGATGTACAGGAAGACAGGACTTCAGTGAGGAACATTTCCCTCACTCAGACCAGGAAAGTTCATTCTCCTCCGTGTCCAATCTCAGATGACTGTAAACAGAGGACTTCTGTGGGTTACACCTCCACCAATCAGAATAGGACAGTGGACCTATCTCCGTTTGTAATCTCACATGTGAGTCAAGATCCGACTTAAACTGAAAACATTTCTCGCACTTAGGACAGGAATACGGCTTCTTCAGCGTGTGCGATCTCTGATGATCGGAAAGAGAGGCCTTTTGTGTAAAACTTTTCCCGCACTCAGGACAGGAATACGGTTTTTCCCCCGTGTGACTCCTCTGATGCAAGGCAAGAGTGGCCTTCAGTGAAAAACTTTTCCCACACTCAGGACAAAGATAAGGCCTCTCACCTGTGTGAGTTCTTTTATGTCCATCAAGAGAGGTTTTCATACGGAAACATTTCCCGCACTCAGGACAGGAATACGGCTTCTCACCTGTGTGAGACATTTTATGAACATTAAGATTGCTTTTCACAGGGAAACACTTCCCACACTCAGTACAGGAATATCGTTTTACCTCTGTGTGCAATCTCCGATGTGAGTTAAGTTTGGACTTCTTTGAAAAACATTTACTGCACTCAGGGCAGGAATACGGCTTCTCACCTGTGTGACCACTTTTATGAACATTAAGACTGGATATCAAATGGAAACACTCCCCGCACTCAGTACAGGGAAACCTCTTATCTGTTGGAAGTACGGCACCGTCCCGCACAGTCTGAGGTTCCTCGGGATAAGAGGAATACAATGGTCCGGCACCGTCCCGCACAGTCTGAGGTTCCTCAGGATAAGAGGAATACGATGGTCCGGCACCGTCCCGCACAGTCTGAGGTTCCTCAGGATAAGAAGAATACGATGGTCCGGCACCGTCCCGCACAGTCTGAGGTTCCTCGGGATAAGAGGAATACGATGGTCCGGCACCGTCCCGCACAGCCTGAGGTTCCTCGGGATAAGAGGAATAAGATGGTCCGGCACCGTCCCGCACAGCCTGAGGTTCCTCGGGATAAGAGGAATACGATGGTCCGGCACCGTCCCGCACAGTCTGAGGTTCCTCGGGATAAGAGGAATACGATGGTCCGGCACCGTCCCGCACAGTCTGAGGTTCCTCAGGATAAGAGGAATACGATGGTCCGGCACCGTCCCGCACAGTCTGAGGTTCCTCAGGATAAGAGGAATACGATGGTCCGGCACCGTCCCGCACAGTCTGAGGTTCCTCAGGATAAGAGGAATACGATGGTCCGGCACCGTCCCGCACAGTCTGAGGTTCCTCAGGATAAGAGGAATACGATGGTCCGGCACCGTCCCGCACAGTCTGAGGTTCCTCAGGATAAGAGGAATACGATGGTCCGGCACCGTCCCGCACAGTCTGAGGTTCCTCGGGATAAGAGGAATACGATGGTCCGGCACCGTCCCGCACAGTCTGAGGTTCCTCGGGATAAGAGGAATACGATGGTCCGGCACCGTCCCGCACAGTCTGAGGTTCCTCGGGATAAGAGGAATACGATGGTCCGGCACCGTCCCGCACAGTCTGAGGTTCCTCGGGATAAGAGGAATACGATGGTCCGGCACCGTCCCGCACAGTCTGAGGTTCCTCAGGATAAGAGGAATACGATGGTCCGGCACCGTCCCGCACAGTCTGAGGTTCCTCAGGATAAGAGGAATACGATGGTCCGGCACCGTCCCGCACAGTCTGAGGTTCCTCAGGATAAGAGGAATACGATGGTTCGGCACCGTCCCGCACAGTCTGAGGTTCCTCAGGATAAGAGGAATACGATGGTCCGGCACCGTCCCGCACAGTCTGAGGTTCCTCAGGATAAGAGGAATACGATGGTCCGGCACCGTCCCGCACAGTCTGAGGTTCCTCAGGATAAGAGGAATACGATGGTCCGGCACCGTCCCGCACAGTCTGAGGTTCCTCAGGATAAGAGGAATACGATGGTCCGGCACCGTCCCGCACAGTCTGAGGTTCCTCAGGATAAGAGGAATACGATGGTCCGGCACCGTCCCGCACAGTCTGGGGTTCCTCAGGAGAAGAGGAATACGATGGTCCGGCACCGTCCCGCACAGTCTGAGGTTCCTCAGGATAAGAGGAATACGATGGTCCGGCACCGTCCCGCACAGTCTGAGGTTCCTGAGGATAAGAGGAATACGATGGTCCGGCACCGTCCCGCACAGTCTGAGGTTCCTCAGGATAAGAGGAATACGATGGTCCATCTACACTGTGTGGTGCCGGATGGACATTTGAGGTAGTCGGGTTTTCTCCTGGACTATACTGTGTGATGTCCTCATCTTCTACTTTACAGTCTGGAGACAAAGTGAGACAATCCTCTGAGGTTTTCCTCATCTCCCGTCCATCTACTAAAATAGAAATACAAAGATTATTACTAGACATGAGCTGATTGGTTCCCCTAAACCAGGACTCCGCCCACATCAGGCAGCTTTGTCTCTGAGGATCTTACAATTCCCCCCTCAAGGTAACTAGTAAATGGGTCCTCTGATCTCCTACCAGATCATTTCTTTATTCATGGACCTTAGTCAGAGAGTGAGGAAACAACGAGAACTGTCTTTTATAGGAGTGACAGTGATGAGGGGATTATAGGACGAGTGTCCCCACCCCCTCTATCACTCATTGCCATCTTCCCAACACAAGAAGTCCTGCACGTCCTTATTTAGTCCATGATTTAGTCATAACAGCGGGGCTGAGCCCCACCAGAGGTCAGAGAGTGAGGATGGGGGGAGAACAACCAAGATGAAGCCTGGACTGATCCTGAAGACCTCCATCATTGGGTTATTGACTCCTCCCACATTATCACTTTCTGTTTAAGGTTCCAAAGTTGGAGGAAGTTATCACATTATTATCACCATGTAAAAGTCTGTGCTCCAATCACATCATCAGATATAAAATGTCCAGCTGGTAGGAAATGGGTGTAACAAAAGAGAATACATATTATGTGTATATATAGCAGTGGGTAGAGGGGAGAGAGGAGAAGTCAGGAGTATATAGTGCAGGGGTCAGGAGTATGTAATATGCAATATATAATTACTGTATACAGTGTAATGGTCAGCAGGACTCATAATATTGGTGATCAGTAATTAGTGGTGAATGAAATTTTTACTGGAGACAAGTTGCAGAGGTCCCACACCGCTGCCTCCCATCTCCTGAGACTGCACTCAGTGACTTGGGTCTGAGACTATACAGACATATCCCTCTACCAGGGATGAGCCGAACACCCCCCTGTTCGGTTTGCACCAGAACCTGCGAACAGACAAAATGTTCGTGTAAACTTTAGAACCCTATTAAATACAATGGACTCGAACGTTCGAAATCTAAAGTGCTAATTATAAAGGCTAATATGCAAGTTATTGTCCTAAAAAGTGTTTGGGGACCCGGGTCCTGCCCCAGGGGACATGTATCAATGCAAAAAGAAGTTTTAAAAATGGCCGTTTTTTCGGGAGCAGCGATTTTAATAATGCTTAAAATGAAAAAATAAAAGTGAAATATTCCTTTAAATTTCGTACCTGGGGGGTGTGTATGATGTGCATGTAAAGTGGCGCATGTTTCCCGTGCTTAGAACTGTCCCTGCAAAAAATGTCATTTTTGAAGGAAAAAAATGCATTTAAAACTGACTCGCGGCTATTAATGAATTGTCGGCTCCCGGCAATACATACAAAAGTCATTGATAAAAAAAAAAGCGTGGGGGTTCCCCAGAATTCAATTACCAGGCCCTTCAGGTCTGAAATGGATATTAAGGGGAACCCCGCCGCAAATTTAAAAAAAAATTGACGTGGGGTTCCCCCAAATATCCATTCCAGGCCCTTCAGATCTGGCATGGATTTTAAGGGGAACTCCACCCCAAATTTCTTAAAAAAATGGCGTGGAGTCCCCCTAAAAATCCATACCAGACCCCTTATCCGAGCACGCAACCTGGCCGGCCGCAGGGGAAAAGGGGGGGACGAGAGAGCGCCCCCCCTCCCTCCTGAACCGTACCAAGCCACATGCCCTCAACATGGGGAGGATGTCCCCATGTTGATGGGGACAAGGGCCTCATCCCCACAACCCTTGCCCGGTGGTTGTGGGGGTCTGCGGGCGGGGGGCTTATCGGAATCTGGAAGACCCCTTTAACAAAGGGGACCCCCAGATCCCGGCCCCCCCCCCTATGTGAATTGGTAAGGGGTACATTGTACACCTACCATTTCACGAAGAAAGCGTAAAAAAATGTTTAAAAAAAAACACACAAACACCTTGAAAAAGTCCTTTATTAAAAAAAAAAAAAAAAAAAACATTCCAGCGGTGAAATCCAGTGTCCCGCGGCGATCCCGATGTCCAGCGCTGTCCTTCATTGGTTGTGCCTGAGCGGACCTGATGGGGAACTCCCTCTCAGTATTTTAAATGTATAGACCCGCCCCTTCTAAAGTTCCCCATCAGGTCCGCTCAGCGGACCAGATGCGGAACATGAGAAGGGGCGGGTCTATACATGTATTACCAAAGTGAGAGCAGTTCCCCATCAGGTCCGCCCCCTCGGTATGTCGGACCCGCCTACGTCATTGGCTTGAGCGGGGAACTTCCTTCACTATGTACATTTTAATTACACAGTGAAGGAAGTTCCCCGCTCAAGCCAATGACGTAGGCGGGTCCGACATACCGAGGGGGCGGACCTGCTCTCACTTTGGTAATACATGTATAGACCCGCCCCTTCTCATGTTCCGCATCTGGTCCGCTGAGCGGACCTGATGGGGAACTTTAGAAAGGGGCGGGTCTATACATTTAAAATACTGAGAGGGAGTTCCCCATCAGGTCCGCTCAGGCACAACCAATGAAGGACAGCGCTGGACATCGGGATCGCCGCGGGACACTGGATTTCACCGCTGGAATGTTTTTTGTTTGTTTTTTTAAATAAAGGACTTTTTCAAGGTGTTTGTGTGTTTTTTTAAACATTTTTTTACGCTTTCTTCATGAAATGGTAGGGGTACAATGTACCCCTTACCAATTCACATGGGGGGGGCCGGGATCTGGGGGTCCCCTTTGTTAAAGGGGTCTTCCAGATTCCGATAAGCCCCCCGCCCGCAGACCCCCACAACCACCGGGCAAGGGTTGTGGGGATGAGGCCCTTGTCCCCATCAACATGGGGACATCCTCCCCATGTTGAGGGCATGTGGCTTGGTACGGTTCAGGAGGGAGGGGGGGCCGCTCTCTCGTCCCCCCCTTTTCCCCTGCGGCCGGCCAGGTTGCGTGCTCGGATAAGGGGTCTGGTATGGATTTTTAGGGGGACTCCACGCCATTTTTTTTTTTTATTTGGGGTGGAGTTCCCCTTAAAATCCATGCCAGATCTGAAGGGCCTGGAATGGATATTTGGGGGAACCCCACGTCAATTTTTTTTTAAATTTGCGGCGGGGTTCCCCTTAATATCCATTCCAGACCTGAAGGGCCTGATAATTGAATTCTGGGGAACCCCCACGCTTTTTTTTTTTTTTTTTTTATCAATGACTTTTGTATGTATTGCCGGGAGCCGACAATTCATTAATAGCCGCGAGTCAGTTTTAAATGCATTTTTTTTCTTTCAAAAATGACATTTTTTGCAGGGACAGTTCTAAGCACGGGAAACATGCGCCACTTCACATGCATATCATACACACCCCCCAGGTACGAAATTTAAAGGAATATTTCACTTTTATTTTTTCATTTATTTTTTTTTTGTAAACTGTGTTTATTAGTTTAGTCATGGGTTTACAGGCATGCATAATACATATGTTACAATGACCAACATTTTAAAATTTCTTCAATAACAAAAGAAAAAGAGCATAGCAAAGTAAAGGCAGATATATCGTCTGAAGAAGTATTCTCCTAGTTATGTTATGTAGCCATGTTGCCCTATCTATTAACTGTGGCAGGTACAGGACCTCGGCTTGTTGGCCGGCTCGCAGCCATTTGGGCGAGCACCCGCCCTTCCAAACGATCCTTTGTTTCACAGCGGTATGTGTCATCGGGGGGAGGGGGGGCGCTCTACCCTCATCCAGCCCCTGTGCTTTCCGTTTGGGTTCCATGCCGGAGGAGGGGGGCCATTTAAAGGCCTCCTACTGACCGCCTCCGGCACCCCACCCGCGCCGTTACCACAGCCAGGCCCCAACCGGGGTGCCCGGCGTATGCATTTGTGCTTCTCCGTGGGCTAGTGTGGTATTGGCCGAGATCCTATTGCCAGGCTTAACTTACTCACTATGATTAGAGTGCTGGCTGCCAGATTTTCAGATAACTTTTTAACATTGCACAATTACGGCAAGAGGCAACTAGGAAAGTATTCAAGAGCTTGGAAGGAAAATAGGGGGGTGAGGGGGGAAGGGGATATGGGGTAAAGTGGAGGGAGGAGAGGGGGTAGGATCTCACCTTGAGCTGATAATTTTCGCTAGCGTTCCGCACCGGATTGTCTGCCACCAGGATGATATCTCGTTCTGTAAAAGGTGTACATGTTACGCTCAGGGTCTATGCTCTTGTTCAGGATGTGGGGGGGGCGGTCAGGTTTAACTGTCAGCAAGGTCAACGCGCCTACCAAAAGTTGGGTCTGCTAGCTTCAATAGTGACATCTCTAGGCTCGATGTTACCTGAGATTGGTCGGAGAAATGTTCTGTCCACAGTGCCCATGTGGCCAGGGCCGTCGCAACAGGACAGGCAAAACAAGCAATTGCTTGGGGCCCCGAGATGGCCTGGGGCCCCCAGCCTAGGGTGCCTGCCGCCTATCACTGTCCTGGATTTCCGCGGCGCCCTGGGTCGATCTAATGCATGATCGATTCGATCTGACCGTGCCGTGGACCCCCTAGCCTAGCTGGCACTGTCTCTGCTGTGCTGGTTGCTATGTGATGCCCGCTTGGCGTGTAGCAACCAGTGACGTCATGAGCAGAGCAGGAGAGTTGTGCCTATCACAGCGGAGGACTCAAGATCATCTTGCTAGCTCCACCCACCTCCTCCCGGCTCCCGCTCCTCCTCGAGTTCACTGTTCAGCCAGAGCCAGGCACTTCCGTGACAGAGAGACAGATTGCAGGCTGCAGCCAGCTCAGCTGTGTTAGTGTGTAACAGAAGAGAGGCAAGTAATATGCATTGCTCACTTGACTCACCATCGTCACCAACATCATAAGGGTGGTGCCTGGGAAGGACTGGAGCAGGAGAGGACACACACACAGGGCAGGGAGGGTTCATTCAGCTCTGAGGGGCTCATGCTGGGACCTGTAGTTCTTCACTTTTGGGGGGGGGGGTCACATGATTTCAAGTCCCAGCATGTAGCTGGGACTTGAATTCATGTGACCCACCTCCCCAAAAGTGAAGAACTACAGGTCCCAGCATGAACCCCTCAGAGCTGAAGATGTTGCCTGCATCACTGGCACTGCACACATGTTGATGACTCCTCACACCCGACCCAGCCCTTCTGTTCACTGTCTCTTCTCTTCCACTACTTGTTTGCCTCTCACTACACCTGCAGCAGCCCCCCCCCCCCCACACCATCCCACTGACCGTGGGATGTACAGGGCTCCTGTCCATCCCACGGTCCCCCTGTCCATCACACTGTCCCCGACCATCCCACTGTCCATAAACAGTCCTAAGCAGCATCTTAATGTTAATGTGAGTGTGTATGTGTTTTAAGCATGTTGGATTATATGCAACAGCAGTATTTGCACTGTAAACTTTTTTATTTAAAGTGTGGGTGAGCTTAAACTGCTATGCTGTGGTTCCTGTAGGCTTTGCGTGAGTGCGGGGGGGGGGGCCTCCATGTCCATTTTTCTTGGGGCCCCCAAATTCCTTCAAACGGCCCTGCATGTGGCTATGTGTTTCTCTTTTGTGTCTTTACAGGTTGCGATCCATTCCTCTGCTTCTCTGATCTCATTTACCCTGCGTATCCAGTCCTCCCTACCCGGCACCTGCGTCTTCCTCCAATAGATCGGGAGAAGCCGCCTTGCCGCATTTAGCAGGTGGGGCAGTGCGCTTTTTTTGTAGCGACTGATTGGCATGGGAGGGATATGCAGGAGGAAATGAACCGGTGAGAGGGGGACATCTATCCCTAAGATTTCCTTAATCTGTTCCCTAATGTCTTGCCAGAAGGACGTTATTAGTGGGCATTCCCACCACACATGCAGCAGGGTTCCTCGGCCTCCACATCCCCGCCAACACAACTCGGAGCTCGTCGGGTACATCCGCGCCAAATCGGCCGGGACCCTATACCAGCGTGATAGCAGTTTGTAATTAGTCTCCTGCATTTTAGTGTCTGCGGAGCTGGAGTGGGTGAGCTGGTAGAGGCAAGTCAGTTGAGGCTCCGTGAATATCTGTCCTAGATCCCTCTCCCAGGCATGAATGAAGATGGGTTTGGGGGCCGAGGCTGAGGCGCCCAGCAATAGGTAGAGTTCTGAGACCATTCGGGGGATTGGGTCTTCCGCTATGAATAATTTCTCAAAAGGAGTGAGTGATGTGATGTCCCTTATAGAGCTGCAATATGTTTCGAAGAAGTTGTGCAACTGTCTGTATCTCCAGAAATTCATCTGCGGTTTACCTGTCCTGGCTGTCAGGGATTCATAGGGAATCATTTTGCCATCCTTCAACAGTTTCCCACAGCTGGCATTCCTGTCATCCACCCAGGTTCCAAAGAAGCCTGCTTGGTCCCCTGGGGGGGAACCAGAGGAACCCGCCCAGCGGTGCCAATGGGGACACAGGGGGGGCCAAGTGCAGCACTCGATTGAGACGGTCCCACGTTCTGAGCGTAGCGCTCGTCAGAGGGGATGTGTCTACTGACAGCCCCCTGTGTTCCCGGGCTAACCATGGGGCGTATGACAGGTTCCTCCCTGCCAAGCATTTTTCAACTGAAACCCAGAGCTTAGATTTGCCATGGAAGCGCCAGTTTAGGATCCTCTGGAGGGTAACAGCCTGATGGTATTTGAGTAGATCTGGAACACCCAGACCTCCAGAGCGCTTTGAGCGTTTCAGGACCTTCAGAGATACCCGCGGTTTCCGCGAGTTCCATAAGAAATTGTTAAGCATACTAGACAGTTGGGCAAAGAAGTTTCTGGGCAGGGATATAGGGAGCATTTGCATGTAAAACAGGATCCTAGGGAGGACATTCATTTTTATTATGTTGACCCTACCCAACCACGTGAAGGCAGTTTTTGTCCAGTGCTGTAAGTCTTGTCTGACAGCAGTTATCAGTCTGGGAAAATTTGTGGCGTACAGTAGATCGTATCGGTCTGTTAGTTGTATGCCCAGGTATCTCATCAGGGAAGTCTTGGCCCATGTGAAGGGGAATGCGCTTTTTAAACTTTCTGTCAGTGCTGGGGGTAGGCTTATGGGCAGTATTTCGGATTTCGTGTAGTTAATTTTGAAATTGGATAACGTTCCAAAATGTTGGAGTTCCTGCATCAGGACTGGCAATGAGATCAGGGGATTCGTTAAGTGGAATAGTACATCGTCGGCGTAGGCGGAAAGCTTGTGCTCTACATTGCCCACTTTCAGGCCTCTGATGTCCGTGTTCGCCCTCACCCTTCTCAGCAGGGGCTCAAGGGCCAGAGCAAAGAGAAGGGGCGAGAGGGGGCACCCCTGTCTCGTGCCATTCCTGATTGCAAATCTGGGCGAAAAAGTGCCGTTGACTTTCACCTGTGCGCTAGGTTCTGTATAGAGGGCAAGTATCCAAGCTAGCATATTGGGGCCTATCCCAAGTGTGCTCAGGACCTCCCATAGGTAAGACCAGTCAATGCTGTCGAAAGCCTTTTCAGCATCAGTGGATAAGATCAGGTATGGTAGTGGTTCGTCTCTGTTCCTAGCCCAGTGTATGAGTTGAATCGCTCGTATGGAATTATCGCTGGCTTCACGCCCCGCGATGAAACCGGTCTGGTCGGGGTGTACTACATGGGGTATTAGGTGCTTTAGTCTATTGGCTAAGATTTTGGCTAGTATTTTTACGTCCGTGTTCAATAAGGATATGGGGCGGTAGCTTTGTGGGACCGTGGGATCTTTACCTTCTTTTGGTATGACCGATATGTGCGCTAATAGAGCTTCGGGGGGGATATTGCCGCCTTGTGTCAGGGAGTTGAAGTATCTACACATAGGTTGCACGAGTGTCGAGGCAAATTTTTTATAGTACGCTTTGGTGAACCCGTCTGGGCCTGGGCTTTTCCCATTGGGTAGGGATGTGATGGTGGATTCTATTTCTGCGGTGGTGATTGGGGATTCCAATTCTATTTGTTGGTCTGTGTTAAGTGCCGGCAGTCCGTTTTCGGACAAGTATTCACGGAGATTCGCCAGCCTGTCCGCTTTTGTGTCCGGGGTCATCTCGGCATCTAGGTTATATAGGTTGGCGTAATAGTCACGGAATCTGGAAGCTATCTTGGAGGACTGAAACAGCATTGTTCCAGAGGGTGAGCTGAGTTTGTGTATTTGCGTCTGGGCTCGTTTTGCCCGTAGGGCCCTCGCTAACATGCGGCCGAATTTGTTACCATGTTCGTAGTACTTGTGGGATAGGTATCTCAGCTGTCGTCTCGCCCGTCTTTCCAGCAGGCGCGAGAACAGCTCCCTAAGTTCAATCAGTTCCCCCAAAACTTGGGGGTCCCCCCCCACTTTGTGTTTGAGCTCCGCTCGTTGAAGTGCGGAGAAAACTCTGTCATAATCTGCCTGTCGTTCTCTCTTTAGTCTAGTGCCTTGGGCGATGAGTTCCCCTCGTATCACTGCTTTGTGGCATTCCCAGATCATACCCTCACTAAGGCCTTCAGTGGTGTTTTCACGGAAATAATTAGTCAATGCTTCCGCCACCCTAGATTCTACTACAAGGTCGTCCAGCAAGTTTTCATTAAGTCGCCAAGCCCAGGCCCTATGGGTGCCCGGGGGCAGGGCGAGGGTCACGGTGATCGGTGCATGATCCGATATAGTAATACTTTCAATGGACGAACCCTGCAGAAGCTCCAGGGTAGGGCGGTCCACGAATAGCAGGTCTATCCGGGTGTATACCTTGTGTACCATGGAGAAGTAGCTATAATCCCTATCCGTGGGGTGGAGGACTCTCCAGCTATCGACTAAGCCTGCGGTCTGTAGGGATTTGCGGAAATGCTTAAGGAAGGCATGCGAGTGCGTAGGTTTCCTATGTGAAATGTCTAGGGAAGGGTCGGGGCTCACATTAAAGTCGCCTCCCATTATTAGGGCGCCCTCTCGGAACTCCGCCAGGCGTTCTAGGGCTGCGTCGATAAAAGTCAGCTGGTTTGAATTAGGGGCATAGATGGTGGCAAAGGTGTATTTTGCGCCCGCTATGGTTCCTTTCAGGAAGACATAGCGTCCCTGCGGGTCTACCATGTCATTCACGTGCTGGAAAGGGCAGTTTTTGTGGACAGCTATTGCAGTGCCTCTTGACTTGCTAACAGGGGAGGTGCCAATGTACCACTGGTTGTAAAGATGTGTGGGTAATTTGGGTCGTGACTGGTGTGTGAAATGTGTCTCCTTCAGTCTCCTTCAGTTTTTTCAGTTCCCACCATAATTTACTGCGCTTACAGGGGGAGCATAGACCTCGAACATTATACGAGATTACCTTGAGATCAGCCATGTGATATGGTGTTGTTGGGTGGTTTCGTGTTCTGCGGTTTGATCCGGTGCGGTCCGCGCAGTTCAAGGTGAGTCCTGTAGTAGCGAGGTGTGGGGAGAAGGGTAGACAGGGGGGAAGGGAGGGGATGAGAAAGGGGAGTAGAATAGGGGAGAGAAAGACAAGTGTTAACATTCACAACAATAATAAACAAAAAAACTAGCACAGCGAGCCAAACAACGGCTCGAATTAACTGCAGTCTGGACCTGGGGGGCTCCCCAAACATAGGGAGTCCACCAAGTCCAGGCCTGTCATCCCAAATGGGATCTAAACCCGTATACGGGTGGCCAACGGGGGGGTCGTGGGCCGGCATGAAGGGAGGTAGGAGGGGTAGTCCGCTCCGCCCCCACCAGTTAGTATCAAATCTGGTGCACCAACTGTCCAGGGAATGTTCCAAAAAAAAAAAAGGGGGGGGTGAAAGGTGAGGGACGGTTGAGTCCAATGGGGATTGGAGGCTTCGTGCACAGGGGCTCAGGGACAAGAACCGGGCCAGGAGATGGAAGTGGGAAGGAACCATAAGCGTAAGTACACGGCAATCTGACAGGGTCATCAAGATACATCGCTTGCATATCTCGGGAGTCGGGGCCCCGTGTGCATATCTGGCCGCCTGTCTCCCGTGGGACAGCATTTTGTTATTTTTTCATTTTAAGCATTATTAAAATCACTGCTCCCGAAAAAACTGCCGTTTTTAAAACTTCTTTTTGCATTGATACATGTCCCCTGGGGCAGGACCCGGGTCCCCAAACACTTTTTAGGACAATAACTTGCATATAAGCCTTTATAATTAGCACTTTAGATATCTCCCATAGATTTTTCGAATTTGCCGCGAACACCCCAATTTGTTCGCTGTTCGGCGAACGGGCGAACAGGCAATGTTCGAGTCGAACATGAGTTCGACTCGAACTCGAAGCTCATCCCTACCCTCCACCCAGCACAGCCAGCAGATAACAGAGCAAGTAACCCCAGGAGAATTGTTCTGTCAGAGGTCTTACTAGACCCGGGCATGGGGCAGAAGACCCAAGGTACATACCCCAGGTGTCTAGGCTGAGCAATGCCTATGGTTAAAATCAACATTTTGCTGCCAGCTGAACCCCAGAATCTCCATAAATCCAGTCTAGAGACATAAATTGTGTCTGCAGCACAGAGAAGGAAGATTATCAGAGAGAAATACAGGAATACAGGACGGGGAACACAGCTCAGGAAAGTGACCAGGGGATTACAGGCTGATATCACCCAGTCCCCACCCTACTCTGGACCAATCAGTGAGCGGTATGGGTGGAGGAATGGATTTAGTGTTAATGACCCACCTGTGCTGATCTCTGTAGGAATGTCCTCCTCTATAAATGTGCCCGTTATTCCATCCTCCTCCATAGACTGCTGATCATCCCTCACATACCTCTCTTCTTCTTCTGATTTCACCTCAAATTCTATATCAATTGGATCTCCACTCTAAACCAAGAGAATGAGAGAAATTATCATCCGTAAGATATGAGTTTTATTATTGTGACATCACATATAAAAAACACTTCCTCTCCACCAGTCCATGTTCTAGATCAGGGGTATCAAACTCAATTTCTTTGTAGGCTGCATCAACATTATGGTTGCCCTCAAAGGGCCAGTTGTATCTGTGAGACCAGATGTCCAGAGCACCCCATCCCCCCTTACATCAGAAGTCAAGTGTCCTCCACCCTCCCTTACATCACCGTGCACCCCCCTTACTTTGTGCTATTGACAAGAAGAAGTTGGGGGGTAGAGAAAGTGAAAGAACTGGAGGAGGACCAGAGAAGGGCTGGAGTCTGCTGACAGCAGACGGGGCGGAGATGAAAAGGACCTGCGTCTGCACAGAGAGGTGAAGGATCTGTAGGAGGAGTTCTGTCCTTCTCTCTGCTGAGACAAGTTGGGAGCCGAGCCGAGGAGGACGCCACGGCTGCAGGAGAGGTGCAAGGGCCACATTAAATGACCTCTCAGGTCAGATTCGTCCCTGGGGCCTTGTGTGTGACACATGTGTTCTAGATGCTTCAATCCACCAACCTTGTAACAGTGAGGGATAGTGTGACCTTCCTGTGTGGAATCCCGGGAATACAGAGGACGGGGACATCTCTCTGGTGGGTTCCCATTACTGGATCCATCTGTAGGAAACACACACACTGACTGAATACATTGTTTCTATGTGTTTATCAGATGATGGGGGATCTAGGTGGAGCCTCCGTACTGCTCTCTCCTTTACAATAAAGTCTCCTCTTACCCGGTGATGTGAGGGGCGGCTGATTCTCCATCATGACGTCCTTGTAGAGATCCTTGTGTCCTTCTAAATACTCCCACTCCTCCATGGAGACATAGACAGTGACATCCTGACACCTTATAGGAACCTGACACACACAATGATACAGTCACCATCCAGACACATCCCTTGTCTGTTACTGGATAATGTCCCAGAATTCCCGGCACCGCTCACCTCTCCTGTCAGCAGCTCCATCATCTTCTTGGTGACTTCTAGAATCTTCTCCATGTTGTGTCTCTCAGGTTTTAGGGAGTCACATGGAGGCACTGTGATGGTCATATGATCACCTGACTTCACAAGAGGAAATCTCTGTATTGGAAAACCAATAGGAATATCATGTTAGAATCCCAGAATCCTCCTCACCTCTCCGGTCAGGTCTGTGTATTATTAATCGAGATAAGAGTGATGTCATGTGACCTCCCAGAATCCTCCTCACCTCTCCGGTCAGGTCTGTGTTTTATTAATAGAGATAAGAGTGATGTCATGTGACCTCCCAGAATCCTCCTCACCTCTCTGGTCAGGTCTGTGTTTTATTAATAGAGATAAGAGTGATGTCATGTGACCTCCCAGAATCCTCCTCACCTCTCCGGTCGGGTCTGTGTTTTATTATTAGAGATAAGAGTGATGTCATGTGACCTCCCAGAATCCTCCTCACCTCTCCGGTCAGGTCTGTGTTTTATTAATAGAGATAAGAGTGATGTCATGTGACCTCCCAGAATCCTCCTCACCTCTCCGGTCAGGTCTGTGTTTTATTAATAGAGATAAGAGTGATGTCATATGACCTCCCAGAATCCTCCTCACCTCTCCGGTCAGGTCTGTGTTTTATTAATAGAGATAATAGTGATGTCATGTGACCTCCCAGAATCCTCCTCACCTCTCCGGTCAGCAGGTAGATGATCTCCATGGTGAGGTTTAGTATCTTCTCAGTCATGTGACTCCGGTCCTCCTCCATCCTCATTGGTGGCATCATTTGATCTCTACTGGTCTCCAGGTAGACGGATAACTTTGGGAAATGAAATTAAGTATTATTTGGATGGTATTGGTCACACAACAATAGGATGTGAATGTGAGGGGGTTAATAGGAGGGTTGCTGTACATTGAAGAAAATATATAAAAACAAGTTGCGCTCATGTAACATGAATGATCACAAATAGTGAAATATAATAGTAATGAAAAAAACAGTAAGTGAGGAACTAGAAAAAAAATGTGTAAAGAAATCTATAAAGAAAAAAAATCTATATAGAAAAAAACTCTTCATCAATAAAAATTAAATAAATTGAAAAAAAAAAACACACAATTATGTCCACATATCAAAAAGAAAAGACAATAATGTGAAAAATGATAAGTCCAATGAAGTAATAGAATCCAGATTCTTTCCACCTTCACCAAGAAAGAGAAGAAGAGGGAGTTCTTGAGTTGAAAAAAACCCACTCGATACGTGGGGACCCTCTAAAGAGCAAGGTCATATACGTCAGCAGATTTAGCCCTCTGCAGGGTCTAATGGTCCTCTGTATCCCTGGAATCCTCCAGATATAGCCAGAACTCCTCCACGATATCCAGAGTGGAAAACAGAAAATCCGGTCTGGGGGGCGCACTAGGACAAAGAAACCCCAATAGTGTAGTATCGTTAAAATTGTAGCCTTTGTTGCTAAAAAAAACAAGAGCGGGCACAACCGCATAAAACATAGAAAAATATTGCCGGCAAGCTATACTAAAAGGACACCCGTACTTCCGGGGTCACGTGGGGCGTAATGACGTCAGCGCGTAGCACCGCCCTACATGTTTCGTTATACGTGACGTCTTCCTGGGGCCTGCTGTACATTGAAGAACTACTACCCCCATGGAAACACATTTAGGCTGACCATAAACAGAGCAATAGAGCAACCATGGGTTGCATGAGCAAAAATCGCCACATTTTACCATCAAGATAGTGTGGACATGGGGATTCCTTCTGGTAGAGGTATTGTGTTCACCAGGAGAACACAGTGATTATTGTTAGCAGCTAATCACATGTTAAATTCGGCAGGCTGGTTGCACTCAAGTTGCTCATTCGATCAACTTGGGTACATTCAGCCTTCATATAAATGGTTTAAATCTCAAGCTGGTTCCGCAGGATTCGAACCGTCTATGACTTTCTTTATTCTGGACTGCTTAGTGTTTGATACCATTTCATGAACCCAGAACCCTCTTGGCCTGCCGGTTTTCGAAATTCCCTTTTCTCTGTTGGGTTGGGTTTCTAAACTGGATTTGATTAGTATTACATCTGCAGACAAGGAATGATAAATACGATCCTACCTATGACTTGTTTGCACCGAAGCAGTGCTGTGAGGTCAATGGAGGGTCATCATGATGTCCAGGAAGGGGAACCTGCTGACTTTTGGCCGGAGTTACCAACTAACCAGGATAATTGCCAGAAATCTGGCTGCAAGGCTCAAATCTCCAGCAGCCTGCTGACTGACAGGAGTGATGTCACTCTCTGCAGTAAGAGAAAGGATTGGATTGGATAGCAGGAGGATGTTGCTGCTGGTGGTAACGTAGAGAGCTGTGTGTGTGTGTTGGGTGTCTGTTCTCTTCCCTCCAATGGTAGCCCAGTGTGGGTAGGTGGAGGACAGCGGGCGGTGAGAGGTTTGTTTTCTATTGGTTGCCAAATGTTGTTTTATCCAGGACATTGTACAGTGTGCTTTTGGGTCCCTGGGGCTCTGAATTCCAGCACCGGGCACTGCCAGACCCTGTGTCCTGGGAATGTACTGGCCTGGCCCACAAGAACCCCAACGCAGACCCATGGCCACCCGTTAGGTGATGCTGCACAAACAGACCTCCACTAATTACAAGTGCCCAACAATGGATGAAGGGCTCTCCTTCATTCTACTTGGTACCTTGAAAATGTTTATTTGACCAGTGAGATGGTAAGAAGGTGAAGGTCGCCTCTATTTCCTGGCAGGAGTTCTGTAAGGAGGTCTGAAAAGTAAATGCAGGTGGGAGGACCATCATAGACCAAGAGCCCCCCTCCCTATCTTAGAGTCTCCTTGAGCCGTTCAGTCTCCTCATTCCTCAGAGCCCCGCTGTCCACCTATCCTATCAATGGCCCAGAGCCATTCAACTCCACCACCCCCTCAAGGGTTCCAAAAGTTCTATAGCCTCAGTACCCCCTGAGATGTTCCTTAGCTCCTCTACTTCCTTCAGAGCCCCTATTAATTTCCTCCCTTTGACACTAATGATGGAACAGATTCTTAATGGCATGCTGGGGAATGTTTTCTTCCTCCAGACCAGCAATGTAAGGGGCTCTATGCTCCATACTCCTGACCCCGACACTCCATCATTGTGTTGGCTGCATATTGTAATGATTGTCCATTTATTGCCTGTGCAGTGCAATAATTTCCCTTTGTATAGGGTGACCAGACATGCCCGGTTTCCGGGGACAGTCCCCGGATTGAGGACACTGTCCCCGGACCAAGTCTGTCCCCAGTTTTGTCCCCGGATTGGATTTGAACGGGGGCTGGGGCAATTTCAAAGACAGTGCAGATTTAAAAAAAATAAAAAATAATCTGAATTACACACCCCCACTCCTACTAGCTTAGGGGGGTGTATTTTTTTCCATTATCTGTGCCCCTTTCTGATGATCATGTGCTGGTCGGAGCGGAGGGAATATTTCTTCAGTTTCGGGTGCCCATTCAGCTCCGCTCGCATGTTCTTCTGCCTTGGCTCAAGTCCCGGCCAGCCGCCTGCCTGCTTATCTCCTTGCCTTTCCTGGCAGAGTGATCTTCCTCCGCACCCCACCCAGTAGTAGGGATGAGCTCAGGCGTGTTCGCATTGAACACATGCAGAGCCCGCCAAGGAAGTCGGCACTGTCGGAACCGCGCTGCGCTAATCACAGGCAGGGAGACATTGTCCCGATTCTCGGCTGCAGAGATCGGTAAATGTCTCCCTGCCTCTGATTAGCGCAGCGCGGTTCCGACTTCCTTGGTGGGCTCTGCACGTGTTCAATGCGAACACGCCTGAGCTCATTCCTACCCAGTAGTAGCCGGGGCCCGGAGAGTGAGACTTGACAGGCTGTGAGGCGGGCGGCGGCGACGGGCAGAGAGGCGCTGATTGCCGCCATTACTTGTAAAAAAAAATATGTCCCCGGATTTCATTTTAAAAATATGGTCACCTTAATTTTGTAGTCCATGTATGGTCAGAACGGTCATTGTCTTGTCTATTTATTGTCAGTGCTGTTTGTTTAGAAGAAAATATTACTAGAATTCATCTCCAAAGTAAAGAGAATGTAAGTGGGGGGAAATGTTCTGGCCCTGAAGGGGTTAATCTACGTTCTCACACTATATATGTGTGTATCATCATCTGCTGGAGATAAAAGACGTCACAGTGACTATGGAGGAAGAGGACGGACATGACGGGGGGGGGGGGGGGGGTTACTGGGTGTAAATAGAAAATAAGATCTTATTACCTTCTTTCCTGCCAGTTCCAGCAATGTCTCCTCACTACTTCCTCCCGACTCACCTCTCACCCGGAACTTCATTTATGTACCTGACATCACTTCCTGTCTTGGTAAAAGTGAAATCCCGATCTTGTGGAGCTCAGAGGAACTGCAGCCCCGAGAAACGTCTCGTAGTGTGAACACGGCCTTGTGCTGTGTGTGTATGCAGGGGCGTAGTGTGGGTTGTCAGCACCCCGGGGCAAGGCAAGTAATTTGCGCCCCCCTAACCTGTGGACTTTCCGCACTCTCCAAGTCCCTTCCCTTCCTTCAATAGTACTGACCTACCTGATTCCTACATCGCCCACTACACACTGACCTACCTGATTCCTATACTGACCACTACATAATACACTATACACTACCCACAGACCACTACTCAATACATTACATACTGACCGCTACACAATACACTACATACTGACCGCTACACCATACACTACATACTGACCGCTACACAATACACTACATACTGACCGCTACACAATACACTACATACTGACCGCTACACAATACACTACATACTGACCGCTACACCATACACTACATACTGACCGCTACACAATACACTACATACTGACCGCTACACCATACACTACATACTGACCGCTACACAATACTCTACATACTGACCGCTACACAATACTCTACATACTGACCGCTACACAATACACTACATACTGACCGCTACACAATACACTACATACTGACCGCTACACAATACACTACATACTGACCGCTACACCATACACTACATACTGACCGCTACACAATACACTACATACTGACCGATACACCATACACTACATACTGACCGCTACACAATACACTACATACTGACCGCTACACAATACACTACATACTGACCGCTACACCATACACTACATACTGACCGCTACACAATACACTACATACTGACCGCTACACAATACACTACATACTGACCGCTACACCATACACTACATACTGACCGCTACACCATACACTACATACTGACCGCTACACAATACACTACATACTGACCGCTACACAATACTCTACATACTGACCGCTACACCATACACTACATACTGACCGCTACACAATACACTACATACTGACCGCTACACAATACACTACATACTGACCGCTACACCATACACTACATACTGACCGATACACCATACACTACATACTGACCGCTACACAATACACTACATACTGACCGCTACACAATACACTACATACTGACCGCTACACAATACACTACATACTGACCGCTACACCATACACTACATACTGACCGCTACACAATACACTACATACTGACCGCTACACCATACACTACATACTGACCGCTACACAATACACTACATACTGACCGATACACCATACACTACATACTGACCGCTACACAATACACTACATACTGACCGCTACACAATACACTACATACTGACCGCTACACCATACACTACATACTGACCGCTACACAATACACTACATACTGACCGCTACACAATACACTACATACTGACCGCTACACCATACACTACATACTGACCGCTACACAATACACTACATACTGACCGATACACCATACACTACATACTGACCGCTACACAATACACTACATACTGACCGCTACACAATACACTACATACTGACCGCTACACAATACACTACATACTGACCGTCACACAATACACTACATACTGACCGCTACACAATACACTACATACTGACCGATACACCATACACTACATACTGACCGCTACACAATACACTACATACTGACCGCTACACCATACACTACATACTGACCGATACACCATACACTACATACTGACCGTCACACAATACACTACATACTGACCGCTACACAATACACTACATACTGACCGTCACACAATACACTACATACTGACCGCTACACCATACACTACATACTGACCGATACACCATACACTACATACTGACCGCTACACAATACACTACATACTGACCGCTACACAATACACTACATACTGACCGCTACACAATACACTACATACTGACCGCTACACCATACACTACATACTGACCGATACACAATACACTACATACTGACTGCTACACAATACACTACATACTGACTGCTACACAATACACTACATACTGACCGTCACACAATACACTACATACTGACCGCTACACAATACACTACATACTGACCGTCACACAATACACTACATACTGACCGCTACACCATACACTACATACTGACCGCTACACCATACACTACATACTGACCGCTACACCATACACTACATACTGACCGCTACACAATACACTACATACTGACCGCTACACCATACACTACATACTGACCGCTACACAATACACTACATACTGACCGCTACACAATACACTACATACTGACCGCTACACAATACACTACATACTGACCGCTACATCATACACTACATACTGACCGCTACACCATACACTACATACTGACCGTCACACAATACACTACATACTGACCGATACACCATACACTACATACTGACCGCTACACAATACACTACATACTGACCGCTACACAATACACTACATACTGACCGCTACACAATACAATACACTACATACTGACCGATACACCATACACTACATACTGACCGTCACACAATACACTACATACTGACCGCTACACAATACACTACATACTGACCGCTACACCATACACTACATACTGACCGCTACACAATACACTACATACTGACCGCTACACCATACACTACATACTGACCGCTACACAATACACTACATACTGACCGCTACACCATACACTACATACTGACCGCTACACAATACACTACATACTGACCGCTACACAATACACTACATACTGACCGCTACACAATACACTACATACTGACCGCTACACAATACAATACACTACATACTGACCGATACACCATACACTACATACTGACCGCTACACAATACACTACATACTGACCGCTACACAATACTCTACATACTGACCGCTACACCATACACTACATACTGACCGCTACACAATACACTACATACTGACCGCTACACAATACACTACATACTGACCGTCACACAATACACTACATACTGACCGCTACACAATACACTACATACTGACCGCTACACAATACACTACATACTGACCGCTACACAATACACTACATACTGACCGCTACACCATACACTACATACTGACCGCTACACAATACACTACATACTGACCGCTACACCATACACTACATACTGACCGCTACACAATACACTACATACTGACCGCTACACCATACACTACATACTGACCGCTACACCATACACTACATACTGACCGCTACACAATACACTACATACTGACCGCTACACAATACACTACATACCGACCGCTACACAATACACTACATACCGACCGCTACACAATACACTACATACTGACCGCTACACAATACACTACATACTGACCGCTACACAATACACTACATACTGACCGTCACACAATACACTACATACTGACCGCTACACAATACACTACATACTGACCGCTACACAATACACTACATACTGACCGCTACACCATACACTACATACTGACCGATACACCATACACTACATACTGACCGCTACACAATACACTACATACTGACCGTCACACAATACACTACATACTGACCGCTACACAATACACTACATACTGACCGCTACACAATACACTACATACTGACCGCTACACAATACACTACATACTGACCGCTACACAATACACTACATACCGACCGCTACACAATACACTACATACTGACCGCTACACAATACACTACATACTGACCGATACACCATACACTACATACTGACCGTCACACAATACACTACATACTGACCGCTACACAATACACTACATACTGACCGCTACACCATACACTACATACTGACCGCTACACCATACACTACATACTGACCGTCACACAATACACTACATACTGACCGCTACACAATACACTACATACTGACCGCTACACAATACACTACATACTGACCGCTACACAATACACTACATACTGACCGCTACACAATACACTACATACTGACCGCTACACAATACACTACATACCGACCGCTACACAATACACTACATACTGACCGCTACACAATACACTACATACTGACCGCTACACAATACACTACATACTGACCGCTACACAATACACTACATACTGACCGCTACACAATACACTACATACTGACCGCTACACAATACACTACATACCGACCGCTACACAATACACTACATACCGACCGCTACACAATACACTACATACTGACCGCTACACAATACACTACATACTGACCGTCACACAATACACTACATACTGACCGCTACACCATACACTACATACTGACCGTCACACAATACACTACATACTGACCGCTACACCATACACTACATACTGACCGCTACACAATACACTACATACTGACCGCTACACCATACACTACATACTGACCGCTACACAATACACTACATACCGACCGCTACACAATACACTACATACTGACCGCTACACAATACACTACATACTGACCGTCACACAATACACTACATACTGACCGCTACACAATACACTACATACCGACCGCTACACAATACACTACATACTGACCGCTACACAATACACTACATACTGACCGCTACACCATACACTACATACTGACCGCTACACAATACACTACATACTGACCGCTACACAATACACTACATACTGACCGCTACACCATACACTACATACTGACCGCTACACAATACACTACATACTGACCGCTACACAATACACTACCCACAGACCACTACACCATACACTACATACTGACCGCTACACAATACACTACATACTGACCGCTACACAATACACTACATACTGACCGCTACACAATACACTACATACTGACCGATACACCATACACTACATACTGACCGCTACACAATACACTACATACTGACCGTCACACAATACACTACATACTGACCGCTACACAATACACTACATACTGACCGATACACCATACACTACATACTGACCGCTACACAATACACTACATACTGACCGCTACACAATACACTACATACTGACCGCTACACCATACACTACATACTGACCGATACACCATACACTACATACTGACCGCTACACAATACACTACATACTGACCGTCACACAATACACTACATACTGACCGATACACCATACACTACATACTGACCGCTACACAATACACTACATACTGACCGCTACACCATACACTACATACTGACCGATACACCATACACTACATACTGACCGCTACACAATACACTACATACTGACCGCTACACCATACACTACATACTGACCGATACACCATACACTACATACTGACCGTCACACAATACACTACATACTGACCGCTACACAATACACTACATACTGACCGCTACACAATACACTACATACTGACCGCTACACAATACACTACATACTGACCGCTACACAATACACTACATACCGACCGCTACACAATACACTACATACTGACCGCTACACAATACACTACATACTGACCGCTACACAATACACTACATACTGACCGTCACACAATACACTACATACTGACCGCTACACCATACACTACATACTGACCGTCACACAATACACTACATACTGACCGCTACACCATACACTACATACTGACCGCTACACAATACACTACATACTGACCGCTACACCATACACTACATACTGACCGCTACACAATACACTACATACCGACCGCTACACAATACACTACATACTGACCGCTACACAATACACTACATACTGACCGTCACACAATACACTACATACTGACCGCTACACAATACACTACATACCGACCGCTACACAATACACTACATACTGACCGCTACACAATACACTACATACTGACCGCTACACCATACACTACATACTGACCGCTACACCATACACTACATACTGACCGCTACACAATACACTACATACTGACCGCTACACAATACACTACATACTGACCGCTACACCATACACTACATACTGACCGCTACACAATACACTACATACTGACCGCTACACAATACACTACCCACAGACCACTACACCATACACTACATACTGACCGCTACACAATACACTACATACTGACCGCTACACAATACACTACATACTGACCGCTACACAATACACTACATACTGACCGATACACCATACACTACATACTGACCGCTACACAATACACTACATACTGACCGCTACACCATACACTACATACTGACCGATACACAATACAATACACTACATACTGACCGTCACACAATACACTACATACTGACCGCTACACAATACACTACATACTGACCGCTACACAATACACTACCCACAGACCACTACACCATACACTACATACTGACCGCTACACAATACACTACATACTGACCGCTACACAATACACTACATACTGACCGATACACCATACACTACATACTGACCGCTACACAATACACTACATACTGACCGCTACACCATACACTACATACTGACCGATACACCATACACTACATACTGACCGCTACACAATACACTACATACTGACCGTCACACAATACACTACATACTGACCGATACACCATACACTACATACTGACCGCTACACAATACACTACATACTGACCGCTACACAATACACTACATACTGACCGCTACACCATACACTACATACTGACCGCTACACAATACACTACATACTGACCGCCACACAATACACTACATACTGACCGCTACACCATACACTACATACTGACCGATACACCATACACTACATACTGACCGCTACACAATACACTACATACTGACCGCTACACCATACACTACATACTGACCGATACACCATACACTACATACTGACCGCTACACAATACACTACATACTGACCGTCACACAATACACTACATACTGACCGCTACACAATACACTACATACTGACCGCTACACAATACACTACATACTGACCGCTACACAATACACTACATACTGACCGCTACACAATACACTACATACCGACCGCTACACAATACACTACATACTGACCGCTACACAATACACTACATACTGACCGCTACACAATACACTACATACTGACCGTCACACAATACACTACATACTGACCGCTACACCATACACTACATACTGACCGTCACACAATACACTACATACTGACCGCTACACCATACACTACATACTGACCGCTACACAATACACTACATACTGACCGCTACACCATACACTACATACTGACCGCTACACAATACACTACATACCGACCGCTACACAATACACTACATACTGACCGCTACACAATACACTACATACTGACCGTCACACAATACACTACATACTGACCGCTACACAATACACTACATACCGACCGCTACACAATACACTACATACTGACCGCTACACAATACACTACATACTGACCGCTACACCATACACTACATACTGACCGCTACACCATACACTACATACTGACCGCTACACAATACACTACATACTGACCGCTACACAATACACTACATACTGACCGCTACACAATACACTACATACTGACCGCTACACCATACACTACATACTGACCGCTACACAATACACTACATACTGACCGCTACACAATACACTACCCACAGACCACTACACCATACACTACATACTGACCGCTACACAATACACTACATACTGACCGCTACACAATACACTACATACTGACCGCTACACAATACACTACATACTGACCGCTACACCATACACTACATACTGACCGCTACACAATACACTACATACTGACCGCTACACAATACACTACATACTGACCGCTACACAATACACTACATACTGACCGCTACACAATACACTACATACTGACCGCTACACAATACTCTACATACTGACCGCTACACCATACACTACATACTGACCGATACACAATACAATACACTACATACTGACCGTCACACAATACACTACATACTGACCGCTACACAATACACTACATACTGACCGCTACACAATACACTACCCACAGACCACTACACCATACACTACATACTGACCGCTACACAATACACTACATACTGACCGCTACACAATACACTACATACTGACCGATACACCATACACTACATACTGACCGATACACCATACACTACATACTGACCGCTACACAATACACTACATACTGACCGCTACACAATACTCTACATACTGACCGCTACACCATACACTACATACTGACCGCTACACAATACACTACATACTGACCGTCACACAATACACTACATACTGACCGCTACACAATACACTACATACTGACCGCTACACAATACACTACATACTGACCGCTACACAATACACTACATACTGACCGCTACACCATACACTACATACTAACCGCTACACCATACACTACATACTGACCGCTACACCATACACTACATACTGACCGTCACACAATACACTACATACTGACCGTCACACAATACACTACCCACAGACCACTACACCATACACTACATACTGACCGCTACACAATACACTACATACTGACCGCTACACCATACACTACATACTGACCGCTACACAATACACTACATACTGACCGCTACACAATACACTACATACTGACCGCTACACAATACACTACATACTGACCGTTACACAATACACTACATACTGACCGCTACACCATACACTACATACTGACCGCTACACAATACACTACATACTGACCGCTACACAATACACTACATACTGACCGCTACACAATACACTACATACTGACCGTCACACAATACACTACATACTGACTGCTACACCATACACTACATACTGACCGCTACACAATACACTACATACTGACCGCTACACAATACACTACATACTGACCGTCACACAATACACTACATACTGACTGCTACACCATACACTACATACTGACCGCTACACCATACACTACATACTGACCGCTACACAATACACTACATACTGACCGCTACACAATACACTACATACTGACCGCTACACAATACACTACATACTGACCGATACACCATACACTACATACTGACCGCTACACAATACACTACATACTGACCGCTACACCATACACTACATACTGACCGCTACACCATACACTACATACTGACCGCTACACCATACACTACATACTGACCGCTACACAATACTCTACATACTGACCGCTACACCATACACTACATACTGACCGCTACACAATACACTACATACTGACCGTCACACAATACACTACATACTGACCGCTACACCATACACTACATACTGACCGCTACACCATACACTACATACTGACCGCTACACCATACACTACATACTGACCGCTACACAATACACTACATACTGACCGTCACACAATACACTACATACTGACCGTGACACAATACACTACCCACAGACCACTACACCATACACTACATACTGACCGCTACACAATACACTACATACTGACCGCTACACCATACACTACATACTGACCGCTACACAATACACTACATACTGACCGCTACACAATACACTACATACTGACCGCTACACAATACACTACATACTGACCGTTACACAATACACTACATACTGACCGCTACACAATACACTACATACTGACCGCTACACCATACACTACATACTGACCGCTACACAATACACTACATACTGACCGCTACACAATACACTACATACTGACCGCTACACAATACACTACATACTGACCGTCACACAATACACTACATACTGACCGCTACACCATACACTACATACTGACCGCTACACAATACACTACATACTGACCGCTACACCATACACTACATACTGACCGCTACACAATACACTACATACTGACCGCTACACAATACACTACATACTGACCGTCACACAATACACTACATACTGACCGCTACACCATACACTACATACTGACCGCTACACAATACACTACATACTGACCGCTACACCATACACTACATACTGACCGCTACACAATACACTACATACTGACCGCTACACAATACACTACATACTGACCGCTACACAACACAATACACTACATACTGACCGCTACACAATACACTACATACTGACCGCTACACAATACACTACATACTGACCGCTACACAATACACTACATACTGACCGCTACACAACACAATACACTACATACTGACCGCTACACCATACACTACATACTGACCGATACACCATACACTACATACTGACCGCTACACAATACACTACATACTGACCGTCACACAATACACTACATACTGACTGCTACACCATACACTACATACTGACCGATACACCATACACTACATACTGACCGCTACACCATACACTACATACTGACCGCTACACAATACACTACATACTGACTGCTACACAATACACTACATACTGACCGCTACACAATACTCTACATACTGACCGCTACACAATACACTACATACTGACCGCTACACAATACACTACATACTGACCAATACACAATATACTACATACTGACAGCTACACAATACACTACATACTGACCGCTACACAATACACTACATACTGACCGCTACACAATACACTACATACTGACCGCTACACAATACACTACATACTGACCGTCACACAATACACTACATACTGACTGCTACACAATACACTACATACTGACCGCTACACAATACACTACATACTGACCGCTACACCATACACTACATACTGACCGCTACACAATACACTATTCAATACACTACATACTGACCGCTACACCATACACTACATACTGACCGCTACACAATACACTACATACTGACCGCTACACAATACACTACATACTGACCGTCACACAATACACTACATACTGACCGTCACACAATACACTACATACTGACCGCTACACAATACTCTACATACTGACCGCTACACAATACACTACATACTGACCAATACACAATATACTACATACTGACCGCTACACCATACACTACATACTGACCGCTACACAATACACTACATACTGACCGTCACACAATACACTACATACTGACCGTCACACAATACACTACATACTGACCGCTACACAATACACTACATACTGACCGTCACACAATACACTACATACTGACCGCTACACAATACACTACATACTGACCGCTACACAATACACTACATACTGACCGTCACACAATACACTACATACTGACCGCTACACAATACACTACATACTGACCGCTACACAATACACTACATACTGACCGTCACACAATACACTACATACTGACCGCTACACAATACATTACATACTGACCGCTACACAATACACTACATACTGACCGTCACACAATACACTACATACTGACCGCTACACCATACACTACATACTGACCGTCACACAATACACTACATACTGACCGCTACACAATACACTACATACTGACCGCTACACAATACACTACAAACTGACCGTCACACAATACACTACATACTGACCGCTACACAATACACTACATACTGACCGCTACACAATACACTACATACTGACCGTCACACAATACACTACATACTGACCGCTACACAATACACTACATACTGACCGCTACACAACACAATACACTACATACTGACCGCTACACAATACACTACATACTGACCGCTACACAATACACTACATACTGACCGTCACACAATACACTACATACTGACCGTCACACAATACACTACATACTGACCGCTACACAATACACTACATACTGACCGCTACACAACACAATACACTACATACTGACCGCTACACCATACACTACATACTGACCGTCACACAATACACTACATACTGACCGCTACACAATACACTACATACTGACCGCTACACAATACACTACATACTGACCGCTACACAATACACTACATACTGACCGCTACACAATACACTACATACTGACCGTCACACAATACACTACATACTGACCGTCACACAATACACTACATACTGACCGCTACACAATACACTACATACTGACCGCTACACCATACACTACATACTGACCGCTACACAATACACTACATACTGACCGTCACACAATACACTACATACTGACCGTCACACAATACTCTACATACTGACCGCTACACAATACACTACATACTGACCGCTACACCATACACTACATACTGACCGCTACACAATACACTACATACTGACCGTCACACAATACACTACATACTGACCGTCCACACAATACTCTACATACTGACCGCTACACAATACTCTACATACTGACCGCTACACCATACACTACATACTGACCGCTACACAATACACTACATACTGACCGCTACACAATACACTACATACTGACCGCTACACCATACACTACATACTGACCGCTACACAATACACTACATACTGACCGCTACACAATACACTACATACTGACCGCTACACCATACACTACATACTGACCGTCACACAATACACTACATACTGACCGCTACACCATACACTACATACTGACCGTCACACAATACACTACATACTGACCGCTACACCATACACTACATACTGACCGCTACACAATACACTACATACTGACCGCTACACAATACTCTACATACTGACCGCTACACCATACACTACATACTGACCGTCACACAATACACTACATACTGACCGCTACACAATACACTACATACTGACCGCTACACAATACTCTACATACTGACCGCTACACAATACACTACATACTGACCGCTACACCATACACTACATACTGACCGCTACACAATACACTACATACTGACCGCTACACCATACACTACATACTGACCGATACACCATACACTACATACTGACCGCTACACAATACACTACATACTGACCGCTACACCATACACTACATACTGACCGCTACACAATACACTACATACTGACCGTCACACAATACACTACATACTGACCGCTACACAATACACTACATACTGACCGCTACACAATACTCTACATACTGACCGCTACACAATACACTACATACTGACCGCTACACCATACACTACATACTGACCGCTACACAATACACTACATACTGACCGCTACACCATACACTACATACTGACCGCTACACAATACACTACATACTGACCGCTACACCATACACTACATACTGACCGCTACACAATACACTACATACTGACCGCTACACAATACACTACATACTGACCGCTACACAATACACTACATACTGACCGTCACACAATACACTACATACTGACCGCTACACAATACACTACATACTGACCGATACACCATACACTACATACTGACCGCTACACAATACACTACATACTGACCGCTACACCATACACTACATACTGACCGATACACCATACACTACATACTGACCGTCACACAATACACTACATACTGACCGCTACACAATACACTACATACTGACCGTCACACAATACACTACATACTGACCGCTACACCATACACTACATACTGACCGATACACCATACACTACATACTGACCGCTACACAATACACTACATACTGACCGCTACACAATACACTACATACTGACCGCTACACAATACACTACATACTGACCGCTACACAATACCTACAACTGACCTACACATACACTACATACTGACCGCTACACAATACACTACATACTGACCGCTACACAATACACTACATACTGACCGCTACACAATACACTACATACTGACCGCTACACCATACACTACATACTGACGCTACACAATACACTACATACTGACCGCTACACCAATACACTACATACTGACCGCTACACATACACTACATACTGACCGCTACACCAATACACTACATACTGACCGCTACACAATACACTACATACTGACCGCTACACAATACACTACATACTGACCGCTACACATACACTACATACTGACCGCTACACAATACACTACATACTGACCGCTACACAATACACAACTACTACACATACACTACTGACCGCTACACAATACACTACATACTGACCGCTACACAATACACTACATACTGACCGCTACACCATACACTACATACTGACCGCTACACAATACACTACATACTGACCGCTACACAATACACTACATACTGACCGCTACACAATACACTACATACTGACCGCTACACAATACACTACATACTGGACCGCTACACAATACACTACATACTGACCGTCTACACCAATACCACTACTAACTGACCGCTCCATACCTACATACTGACCGCTACACCAATACACTACATACTGACCGCTACACAATACACTACATACTGACCGCTACACAATACACTACATACTGACCGCTACACAATACACTACATACTGACCGCTACACAATACACTACATACTGACGCTACACAATACACTACATACTGACCGCTACACAATACACTACATACTGACCGCTACACAATACACATAACTACATACTGACCGCTACACAATACACTACATACTGACCGCTACACAATACACTACATACTGACCGCTACACCAATACACTACATACTGACCGCTACACAATACACTACATACTGACCGCTACACAATACACTACATACTGACCGCTACACAATACACTACATACTGACCGCTACACAATACACTACATACTGACCGCTACACAATACACTACATACTGACCGCTACACATACACTACATACTGACCGCTACACTATACACTACATACTGACCGCTACACAATACACTACATACTGCGCTACACCATACACTACATACTGACCGCTACACAATACACTACATACTGACCGCTACACCATACACTACATACTGACCGCTACACAATACACTACATACTGACCGCTACACCATACACTACATACTGACCGCTACACCATACACTACATACTGACCGCTACACAATACACTACATACTGACCGCTACACAATACACTACATACCGACCGCTACACAATACACTACATACCGACCGCTACACAATACACTACATACTGACCGCTACACAATACACTACATACTGACCGCTACACAATACACTACATACTGACCGTCACACAATACACTACATACTGACCGCTACACAATACACTACATACTGACCGCTACACAATACACTACATACTGACCGCTACACCATACACTACATACTGACCGATACACCATACACTACATACTGACCGCTACACAATACACTACATACTGACCGTCACACAATACACTACATACTGACCGCTACACAATACACTACATACTGACCGCTACACAATACACTACATACTGACCGCTACACAATACACTACATACTGACCGCTACACAATACACTACATACCGACCGCTACACAATACACTACATACTGACCGCTACACAATACACTACATACTGACCGATACACCATACACTACATACTGACCGTCACACAATACACTACATACTGACCGCTACACAATACACTACATACTGACCGCTACACCATACACTACATACTGACCGCTACACCATACACTACATACTGACCGTCACACAATACACTACATACTGACCGCTACACAATACACTACATACTGACCGCTACACAATACACTACATACTGACCGCTACACAATACACTACATACTGACCGCTACACAATACACTACATACTGACCGCTACACAATACACTACATACCGACCGCTACACAATACACTACATACTGACCGCTACACAATACACTACATACTGACCGCTACACAATACACTACATACTGACCGCTACACAATACACTACATACTGACCGCTACACAATACACTACATACTGACCGCTACACAATACACTACATACTGACCGCTACACAATACACTACATACCGACCGCTACACAATACACTACATACTGACCGCTACACAATACACTACATACTGACCGCTACACAATACACTACATACTGACCGTCACACAATACACTACATACTGACCGCTACACCATACACTACATACTGACCGCTACACAATACACTACATACTGACCGTCACACAATACACTACATACTGACCGCTACACCATACACTACATACTGACCGTCACACAATACACTACATACTGACCGCTACACCATACACTACATACTGACCGCTACACAATACACTACATACTGACCGCTACACCATACACTACATACTGACCGCTACACAATACACTACATACCGACCGCTACACAATACACTACATACTGACCGCTACACAATACACTACATACTGACCGTCACACAATACACTACATACTGACCGCTACACAATACACTACATACCGACCGCTACACAATACACTACATACTGACCGCTACACAATACACTACATACTGACCGCTACACCATACACTACATACTGACCGCTACACAATACACTACATACTGACCGCTACACAATACACTACATACTGACCGCTACACCATACACTACATACTGACCGCTACACAATACACTACATACTGACCGCTACACAATACACTACCCACAGACCACTACACCATACACTACATACTGACCGCTACACAATACACTACATACTGACCGCTACACAATACACTACATACTGACCGCTACACAATACACTACATACTGACCGATACACCATACACTACATACTGACCGCTACACAATACACTACATACTGACCGTCACACAATACACTACATACTGACCGCTACACAATACACTACATACTGACCGATACACCATACACTACATACTGACCGCTACACAATACACTACATACTGACCGCTACACAATACACTACATACTGACCGCTACACCATACACTACATACTGACCGATACACCATACACTACATACTGACCGCTACACAATACACTACATACTGACCGTCACACAATACACTACATACTGACCGATACACCATACACTACATACTGACCGCTACACCATACACTACATACTGACCGCTACACCATACACTACATACTGACCGATACACCATACACTACATACTGACCGCTACACAATACACTACATACTGACCGCTACACCATACACTACATACTGACCGATACACCATACACTACATACTGACCGTCACACAATACACTACATACTGACCGCTACACAATACACTACATACTGACCGCTACACAATACACTACATACTGACCGCTACACAATACACTACATACTGACCGCTACACAATACACTACATACCGACCGCTACACAATACACTACATACTGACCGCTACACAATACACTACATACTGACCGCTACACAATACACTACATACTGACCGTCACACAATACACTACATACTGACCGCTACACCATACACTACATACTGACCGTCACACAATACACTACATACTGACCGCTACACCATACACTACATACTGACCGCTACACAATACACTACATACTGACCGCTACACCATACACTACATACTGACCGCTACACAATACACTACATACCGACCGCTACACAATACACTACATACTGACCGCTACACAATACACTACATACTGACCGTCACACAATACACTACATACTGACCGCTACACAATACACTACATACCGACCGCTACACAATACACTACATACTGACCGCTACACAATACACTACATACTGACCGCTACACCATACACTACATACTGACCGCTACACCATACACTACATACTGACCGCTACACAATACACTACATACTGACCGCTACACAATACACTACATACTGACCGCTACACCATACACTACATACTGACCGCTACACAATACACTACATACTGACCGCTACACAATACACTACCCACAGACCACTACACCATACACTACATACTGACCGTCACACAATACACTACATACTGACCGCTACACAATACACTACATACTGACCGCTACACAATACACTACATACTGACCGCTACACAATACACTACATACTGACCGATACACCATACACTACATACTGACCGCTACACAATACACTACATACTGACCGCTACACCATACACTACATACTGACCGATACACAATACAATACACTACATACTGACCGTCACACAATACACTACATACTGACCGCTACACAATACACTACATACTGACCGCTACACAATACACTACCCACAGACCACTACACCATACACTACATACTGACCGCTACACAATACACTACATACTGACCGCTACACAATACACTACATACTGACCGCTACACAATACACTACATACTGACCGATACACCATACACTACATACTGACCGCTACACAATACACTACATACTGACCGCTACACCATACACTACATACTGACCGATACACCATACACTACATACTGACCGCTACACAATACACTACATACTGACCGTCACACAATACACTACATACTGACCGATACACCATACACTACATACTGACCGCTACACAATACACTACATACTGACCGCTACACAATACACTACATACTGACCGCTACACCATACACTACATACTGACCGCTACACAATACACTACATACTGACCGCCACACAATACACTACATACTGACCGCTACACCATACACTACATACTGACCGATACACCATACACTACATACTGACCGCTACACAATACACTACATACTGACCGCTACACCATACACTACATACTGACCGATACACCATACACTACATACTGACCGCTACACAATACACTACATACTGACCGTCACACAATACACTACATACTGACCGCTACACAATACACTACATACTGACCGCTACACAATACACTACATACTGACCGCTACACAATACACTACATACTGACCGCTACACAATACACTACATACCGACCGCTACACAATACACTACATACTGACCGCTACACAATACACTACATACTGACCGCTACACAATACACTACATACTGACCGTCACACAATACACTACATACTGACCGCTACACCATACACTACATACTGACCGTCACACAATACACTACATACTGACCGCTACACCATACACTACATACTGACCGCTACACAATACACTACATACTGACCGCTACACCATACACTACATACTGACCGCTACACAATACACTACATACCGACCGCTACACAATACACTACATACTGACCGCTACACAATACACTACATACTGACCGTCACACAATACACTACATACTGACCGCTACACAATACACTACATACCGACCGCTACACAATACACTACATACTGACCGCTACACAATACACTACATACTGACCGCTACACCATACACTACATACTGACCGCTACACCATACACTACATACTGACCGCTACACAATACACTACATACTGACCGCTACACAATACACTACATACTGACCGCTACACCATACACTACATACTGACCGCTACACAATACACTACATACTGACCGCTACACAATACACTACCCACAGACCACTACACCATACACTACATACTGACCGCTACACAATACACTACATACTGACCGCTACACAATACACTACATACTGACCGCTACACAATACACTACATACTGACCGCTACACCATACACTACATACTGACCGCTACACAATACTCTACATACTGACCGCTACACCATACACTACATACTGACCGATACACAATACAATACACTACATACTGACCGTCACACAATACACTACATACTGACCGCTACACAATACACTACATACTGACCGCTACACAATACACTACCCACAGACCACTACACCATACACTACATACTGACCGCTACACAATACACTACATACTGACCGCTACACAATACACTACATACTGACCGATACACCATACACTACATACTGACCGATACACCATACACTACATACTGACCGCTACACAATACACTACATACTGACCGCTACACCATACACTACATACTGACCGCTACACAATACTCTACATACTGACCGCTACACCATACACTACATACTGACCGCTACACAATACACTACATACTGACCGTCACACAATACACTACATACTGACCGCTACACAATACACTACATACTGACCGCTACACAATACACTACATACTGACCGCTACACAATACACTACATACTGACCGCTACACCATACACTACATACTAACCGCTACACCATACACTACATACTGACCGCTACACCATACACTACATACTGACCGTCACACAATACACTACATACTGACCGTCACACAATACACTACCCACAGACCACTACACCATACACTACATACTGACCGCTACACAATACACTACATACTGACCGCTACACCATACACTACATACTGACCGCTACACAATACACTACATACTGACCGCTACACAATACACTACATACTGACCGCTACACAATACACTACATACTGACCGTTACACAATACACTACATACTGACCGCTACACCATACACTACATACTGACCGCTACACAATACACTACATACTGACCGCTACACAATACACTACATACTGACCGCTACACAATACACTACATACTGACCGTCACACAATACACTACATACTGACTGCTACACCATACACTACATACTGACCGCTACACAATACACTACATACTGACCGCTACACAATACACTACATACTGACCGTCACACAATACACTACATACTGACTGCTACACCATACACTACATACTGACCGCTACACCATACACTACATACTGACCGCTACACAATACACTACATACTGACCGCTACACAATACACTACATACTGACCGCTACACAATACACTACATACTGACCGATACACCATACACTACATACTGACCGCTACACAATACACTACATACTGACCGCTACACCATACACTACATACTGACCGCTACACCATACACTACATACTGACCGCTACACCATACACTACATACTGACCGCTACACAATACTCTACATACTGACCGCTACACCATACACTACATACTGACCGCTACACAATACACTACATACTGACCGTCACACAATACACTACATACTGACCGCTACACCATACACTACATACTGACCGCTACACCATACACTACATACTGACCGCTACACCATACACTACATACTGACCGCTACACAATACACTACATACTGACCGTCACACAATACACTACATACTGACCGTGACACAATACACTACCCACAGACCACTACACCATACACTACATACTGACCGCTACACAATACACTACATACTGACCGCTACACCATACACTACATACTGACCGCTACACAATACACTACATACTGACCGCTACACAATACACTACATACTGACCGCTACACAATACACTACATACTGACCGCTACACAATACACTACATACTGACCGCTACACAATACACTACATACTGACCGTCACACAATACACTACATACTGACCGTGACACAATACACTACCCACAGACCACTACACCATACACTACATACTGACCGCTACACAATACACTACATACTGACCGTCACACAATACACTACATACTGACCGTGACACAATACACTACCCACAGACCACTACACCATACACTACATACTGACCGCTACACAATACACTACATACTGACCGCTACACCATACACTACATACTGACCGCTACACAATACACTACATACTGACCGCTACACAATACACTACATACTGACCGCTACACAATACACTACATACTGACCGTTACACAATACACTACATACTGACCGCTACACAATACACTACATACTGACCGCTACACCATACACTACATACTGACCGTTACACAATACACTACATACTGACCGCTACACAATACACTACATACTGACCGCTACACAATACACTACATACTGACCGTCACACAATACACTACATACTGACCGCTACACCATACACTACATACTGACCGCTACACAATACACTACATACTGACCGCTACACCATACACTACATACTGACCGCTACACAATACACTACATACTGACCGCTACACAATACACTACATACTGACCGTCACACAATACACTACATACTGACCGCTACACCATACACTACATACTGACCGCTACACAATACACTACATACTGACCGCTACACCATACACTACATACTGACCGCTACACAATACACTACATACTGACCGCTACACAATACACTACATACTGACCGCTACACCATACACTACATACTGACCGCTACACAATACACTACATACTGACCGCTACACAATACACTACATACTGACCGCTACACAACACAATACACTACATACTGACCGCTACACAATACACTACATACTGACCGCTACACAATACACTACATACTGACCGCTACACAATACACTACATACTGACCGCTACACAACACAATACACTACATACTGACCGCTACACCATACACTACATACTGACCGATACACCATACACTACATACTGACCGCTACACAATACACTACATACTGACCGTCACACAATACACTACATACTGACTGCTACACCATACACTACATACTGACCGATACACCATACACTACATACTGACCGCTACACCATACACTACATACTGACCGCTACACAATACACTACATACTGACTGCTACACAATACACTACATACTGACCGCTACACAATACTCTACATACTGACCGCTACACAATACACTACATACTGACCGCTACACAATACACTACATACTGACCAATACACAATATACTACATACTGACCGCTACACAATACACTACATACTGACCGCTACACAATACACTACATACTGACCGCTACACAATACACTACATACTGACCGCTACACAATACACTACATACTGACCGTCACACAATACACTACATACTGACTGCTACACAATACACTACATACTGACCGCTACACAATACACTACATACTGACCGCTACACCATACACTACATACTGACCGCTACACAATACACTATTCAATACACTACATACTGACCGCTACACCATACACTACATACTGACCGCTACACAATACACTACATACTGACCGCTACACAATACACTACATACTGACCGTCACACAATACACTACATACTGACCGTCACACAATACACTACATACTGACCGCTACACAATACTCTACATACTGACCGCTACACAATACACTACATACTGACCAATACACAATATACTACATACTGACCGCTACACCATACACTACATACTGACCGCTACACAATACACTACATACTGACCGTCACACAATACACTACATACTGACCGTCACACAATACACTACATACTGACCGCTACACAATACACTACATACTGACCGTCACACAATACACTACATACTGACCGCTACACAATACACTACATACTGACCGCTACACAATACACTACATACTGACCGTCACACAATACACTACATACTGACCGCTACACAATACACTACATACTGACCGCTACACAATACACTACATACTGACCGTCACACAATACACTACATACTGACCGCTACACAATACATTACATACTGACCGCTACACAATACACTACATACTGACCGTCACACAATACACTACATACTGACCGCTACACCATACACTACATACTGACCGTCACACAATACACTACATACTGACCGCTACACAATACACTACATACTGACCGCTACACAATACACTACAAACTGACCGTCACACAATACACTACATACTGACCGCTACACAATACACTACATACTGACCGCTACACAATACACTACATACTGACCGTCACACAATACACTACATACTGACCGCTACACAATACACTACATACTGACCGCTACACAACACAATACACTACATACTGACCGCTACACAATACACTACATACTGACCGCTACACAATACACTACATACTGACCGTCACACAATACACTACATACTGACCGCTACACAATACACTACATACTGACCGTCACACAATACACTACATACTGACCGCTACACAATACACTACATACTGACCGCTACACAACACAATACACTACATACTGACCGCTACACCATACACTACATACTGACCGTCACACAATACACTACATACTGACCGCTACACAATACACTACATACTGACCGCTACACAATACACTACATACTGACCGCTACACAATACACTACATACTGACCGCTACACAATACACTACATACTGACCGTCACACAATACACTACATACTGACCGTCACACAATACACTACATACTGACCGCTACACAATACACTACATACTGACCGCTACACCATACACTACATACTGACCGCTACACAATACACTACATACTGACCGTCACACAATACACTACATACTGACCGTCACACAATACTCTACATACTGACCGCTACACAATACACTACATACTGACCGCTACACCATACACTACATACTGACCGCTACACAATACACTACATACTGACCGTCACACAATACACTACATACTGACCGTCACACAATACTCTACATACTGACCGCTACACAATACTCTACATACTGACCGCTACACCATACACTACATACTGACCGCTACACAATACACTACATACTGACCGCTACACAATACACTACATACTGACCGCTACACCATACACTACATACTGACCGCTACACAATACACTACATACTGACCGCTACACAATACACTACATACTGACCGCTACACCATACACTACATACTGACCGTCACACAATACACTACATACTGACCGCTACACCATACACTACATACTGACCGTCACACAATACACTACATACTGACCGCTACACCATACACTACATACTGACCGCTACACAATACACTACATACTGACCGCTACACAATACTCTACATACTGACCGCTACACCATACACTACATACTGACCGTCACACAATACACTACATACTGACCGCTACACAATACACTACATACTGACCGCTACACAATACTCTACATACTGACCGCTACACAATACACTACATACTGACCGCTACACCATACACTACATACTGACCGCTACACAATACACTACATACTGACCGCTACACCATACACTACATACTGACCGATACACCATACACTACATACTGACCGCTACACAATACACTACATACTGACCGCTACACCATACACTACATACTGACCGCTACACAATACACTACATACTGACCGTCACACAATACACTACATACTGACCGTCACACAATACTCTACATACTGACCGCTACACAATACTCTACATACTGACCGCTACACAATACACTACATACTGACCGCTACACAATACTCTACATACTGACCGCTACACAATACACTACATACTGACCGCTACACCATACACTACATACTGACCGCTACACCATACACTACATACTGACCGCTACACAATACACTACATACTGACCGCTACACAATACACTACATACTGACCGCTACACAATACTCTACATACTGACCGCTACACAATACACTACATACTGACCGTCACACAATACACTACATACTGACCGCTACACAATACACTACATACTGACCGCTACACAATACACTACATACTGACCGCTACACAATACTCTACATACTGACCGCTACACCATACACTACATACTGACCGTCACACAATACACTACATACTGACCGCTACACAATACACTACATACTGACCGCTACACAATACACTACATACTGACCGCTACACCATACACTACATACTGACCGCTACACAATACACTACATACTGACCGCTACACAATACACTACATACTGACCGTCACACAATACACTACATACTGACCGTCACACAATACTCTACATACTGACCGCTACACCATACACTACATACTGACCGCTACACAATACACTACATACTGACCGCTACACAATACACTACATACTGACCGCTACACCATACACTACATACTGACCGCTACACAATACACTACATACTGACCGCTACACAATACACTACCCACAGACCACTACACCATACACTACATACTGACCGCTACACCATACACTACATACTGACCGCTACACAATACACTACATACTGACTGCTACACCATACACTACATACTGACCGCTACACCATACACTACATACTGACCGCTACACCATACACTACATACTGACCGCTACACAATACACTACATACTGACCGCTACACAATACACTACATACTGACCGCTACACAATACACTACATACTGACCGCTACACAATACACTACATACTGACCGATACACCATACACTACATACTGACCGTCACACAATACACTACATACTGACCGTCACACAATACACTACATACTGACCGCTACACAATACACTACATACTGACCGCCACACAATACACTACATACTGACCGCTACACCATACACTACATACTGACCGTCACACAATACACTACATACTGACCGTCACACAATACACTACATACTGACCGTCACACAATACACTACATACTGACCGCTATACACTACATACTGACCGCTACACAATACACTACATACTGACCGCTACACAATACACTACATACTGACCGCTACACAATACACTACATACTGACCGCTACACCATACACTACATACTGACCGCTACACAATACAATACACTACATACTGACCGCTACACAATACACTACATACTGACCGCTACACAATACACTACATACTGACCGATACACCATACACTACATACTGACCGCTACACCATACACTACATACTGACCGCTACACAATACACTACATACTGACCGCTACACAATACACTACATACTGACCGCTACACCATACACTACATACTGACCGATACACCATACACTACATACTGACCGTCACACAATACACTACATACTGACCGCTACACAATACACTACATACTGACCGCTACACCATACACTACATACTGACCGCTACACAATACACTACATACTGACCGCTACACAATACACTACCCACAGACCACTACACCATACACTACATACTGACCGCTACACAATACACTACATACTGACCGCTACACAATACTCTACATACTGACCGCTACACAATACACTACATACTGACCGCTACACAATACACTACATACTGACCGCTACACCATACACTACATACTGACCGCTACACCATACACTACATACTGACCGATACACAATACAATACACTACATACTGACCGCTACACAATACACTACCCACAGACCACTACACCATACACTACATACTGACTGCTACACAATACACTACATACTGACCGCTACACAATACACTACATACTGACCGATACACCATACACTACATACTGACCGCTACACAATACTCTACATACTGACCGCTACACCATACACTACATACTGACCGCTACACAATACACTACATACTGACCGTCACACAATACACTACATACTGACCGCTACACAATACACTACATACTGACCGCTACACAATACACTACATACTGACCGCTACACAATACACTACATACTGACCGCTACACCATACACTACATACTGACCGCTACACCATACACTACATACTGACCGCTACACCATACACTACATACTGACCGCTACACAATACACTACATACTGACCGTCACACAATACACTACATACTGACCGTGACACAATACACTACCCACAGACCGCTACACCATACACTACATACTGACCGCTACACAATACACTACATACTGACCGCTACACCATACACTACATACTGACCGCTACACAATACACTACATACTGACCGCTACACAATACACTACATACTGACCGCTACACAATACACTACATACTGACCGCTACACCATACACTACATACTGACCGCTACACAATACACTACATACTGACCGCTACACAATACACTACATACTGACCGCTACACAATACACTACATACTGACCGTCACACAATACACTACATACTGACCGCTACACCATACACTACATACTGACCGCTACACAATACACTACATACTGACCGCTACACCATACACTACATACTGACCGCTACACCATACACTACATACTGACCGATACACCATACACTACATACTGACCGCTACACAATACACTACATACTGACCGCTACACAATACACTACATACTGACCGTCACACAATACACTACATACTGACTGCTACACCATACACTACATACTGACCGATACACCATACACTACATACTGACCGCTACACCATACACTACATACTGACCGCTACACAATACACTACATACTGACTGCTACACAATACACTACATACTGACCGCTACACAATACACTACATACTGACCGCTACACAATACACTACATACTGACCGTCACACAATACACTACATACTGACCGCTACACAATACACTACATACTGACCGCTACACAATACTCTACATACTGACCGCTACACAATACACTACATACTGACCGCTACACCATACACTACATACTGACCGCTACACAATACGTCACACAATACACTACATACTGACCGTCACACAATACACTACATACTGACCGCTACACCCATACACTACATACTGACCGCTACACAATACACTACATACTGACCGCTACACCATACACTACATACTGACCGCTACACAATACACTACATACTGACCGCTACACAATACACTACATACTGACCGCTACACAATACACTACATACTGACCGCTACACCAATACACTACATACTGACCGCTACACAATACACTACATACTGACCGCTACACAATACACTACATACTGACCGCTACACAATACACTACATACTGACCGCTACACAATACACAACATACTGACCGCTACACCATACACTACATACTGACCGCTATACACTACATACTGACCGCGACACAATACACTACTACTGACCGTCACACATACACTACATACTGACCACTACACAATACACTACATACTGACCGCTACACAATACACTACATACTGACCGTCACACAATACACTACATACTGACCGCTACACAATACTCTACATACTGACCGCTACACAATACACTACATACTGACCGACTTACACAATACACTACATACTGACCGCTACACAATACACTCTACATACTGACCGCTACACAATACACTACCATACTGACCGCTACACAATACTCTACATACTGACCGCTACACAATACTCTACATACTGACCGCTACACAATACACTACATACTGACCGCTACACCATACACTACATACTGACCGCTACACAATACACTACATACGGACCGCTACACAACACATACACTACATACTGACCGCTACACCATACACTACATACTGACCGCTACACCAATACACTACATACTGACCGCTACACCATACACTACATACTGACCGCTACACCATACACTACATACTGACCGCTAACACCATACCACTACATACTGACCTCTACACCATACACTACATACTGACCCGTAACACAATACACTACATACTGACCGTCACACAATATCACTACATACTGACCGCTACACAATACACTACATACTGACCGCTACACAATACACTACATACTGACCGCTACACAATACACTACATACTGACCGCTACACAATACAATACATACTGACCGCCTACACAATACACTACATACTGACCCACAATACACTACATACTGACCGCTACACCATACACTACATACTGACCGCTACACAATACACTACATACTGACCGCTACACCATACACTACATACTGACCGCTACACAATACACTACATACTGACCGTCACACAATACACTACATACTGACCGCTACACAATACACTACATACTGACCGCTACACAATACAATACACTACATACTGACCGCTACACAATACAATACACTACATACTGACCGCTACACAATACACTACATACTGACCGCAACACAATACACTACTGACCGCTACACAATACACTACATACTGACCGCAACACAATACACTACATACTGACCGCAACACAATACACTACATACTGACCGCTACACAATACACTACATACTGACCGCTACACAATACACTACATACTGACCGCTACACAATACACTACATACTGACCGTCACACAATACACTACATACTGACCGCTACACAATACACTACATACTGACCGCTACACAATACACTACATACTGACCGCTACACAATACACTACATACTGACCGCTACACCATACACTACATACTGACCGCTACACCATACACTACATACTGACCGCTACACCATACACTACATACTGACCGCTACACCATACACTACATACTGACCGCTACACAATACACTACATACTGACCGCTACACAATACACTACATACTGACCGTCACACAATACACTACATACCGACCGCTACACCATACACTACATACTGACCGCTACACAATACACTACATACTGACCGCTACACCATACACTACATACTGACCGCTACACAATACACTACATACTGACCGCTACACAATACACTACATACTGACCGTCACACAATACACTACATACTGACCGCTACACAATACACTACATACTGACCGCTACACAATACAATACATACTGACCGTCACACAATACACTACATACTGACCGCTACACAATACACTACATACTGACCGCTACACCATACACTACATACTGACCGTCACACAATACACTACATACTGACCGCTACACAATACACTACATACTGACCGCTACACAATACACTACATACTGACCGCTACACAATACACTACATACTGACCGCTACACAATACACTACATACTGACCGCTACACAATACACTACATACTGACCGTCACACAATACACTACATACTGACCGCTACACCATACACTACATACTGACCGCTACACCATACACTACATACTGACCGCTACACCATACACTACATACTGACCGCTACACCATACACTACATACTGACCGCTACACCATACACTACATACTGACCGCTACACCATACACTACATACTGACCGCTACACAATACACTACATACTGACCGCTACACAATACACTACATACTGACCGCTACACAATACACTACATACTGACCGCTACACAATACTCTACATACTGACCGCTACACAATACACTACATACTGACCGCTACACAATACACTACATACTGACCGCTACACCATACACTACATACTGACCGCTACACCATACACTACATACTGACCGCTACACAATACACTACATACTGACCGCTACACAATACACTACATACTGACCGCTACACCATACACTACATACTGACCGCTACACAATACACTACATACTGACCGCTACACAATACACTACATACTGACCGCTACACAATACACTACATACTGACCGCTACACAATACACTACATACTGACCGTCACACAATACACTACATACTGACCGCTACACAATACACTACATACTGACCGCTACACAATACACTACATACTGACCGCTACACAATACACTACATACTGACCGCTACACCATACACTACATACTGACCGCTACACCATACACTACATACTGACCGCTACACCATACACTACATACTGACCGCTACACAATACACTACATACTGACCGCTACACAATACACTACATACTGACCGTCACACAATACACTACATACTGACCGCTACACAATACACTACATACTGACCGCTACACCATACACTACATACTGACCGCTACACAATACACTACATACTGACCGCTACACAATACACTACATACTGACCGCTACATCATACACTACATACTGACCGCTACACAATACTCTACATACTGACCGCTACACAATACACTACATACTGACCGCAACACAATACACTACATACTGACCGCAACACAATACACTACATACTGACCGCTACACAATACACTACATACTGACCGCTACACAATACACTACATACTGACCGTCACACAATACACTACATACTGACCGCTACACAATACACTACATACTGACCGCTACACAATACACTACATACTGACCGATACACCATACACTACATACTGACCGCTACACCATACACTACATACTGACCGCTACACAATACACTACATACTGACCGCTACACAATACACTACATACTGACCGCTACACAATACACTACATACTGACCGCTACACCATACACTACATACTGACCGCTACACAATACACTACATACTGACCGTCACACAATACACTACATACTGACCGTCACACAATACACTACATACTGACCGCTACACAATACACTACATACTGACCGCTACACAATACACTACATACTGACCGCTACACAATACACTACATACTGACCGCTACACAATACACTACATACTGACCGCTACACCATACACTACATACTGACCGCTACACAATACACTACATACTGACCGCTCACACAATACACTACATACTGACCGCTACACAATACACTACATACTGACCGCTACACAATACACTACATACTGACCGCTACACCATACACTACATACTGACCGCTACACCATACACTACATACTGACCGCTACACCATACACTACATACTGACCGCTACACAATACACTACATACTGACCGTCACACAATACACTACATACTGACCGCTACACCATACACTACATACTGACCGCTACACAATACACTACATACTGACCGCTACACAATACACTACATACTGACCGCTACACCATACACTACATACTGACCGCTACACAATACACTACATACTGACCGCTACACAATACACTACATACTGACCGCTACACAATACACTACATACTGACCGCTACACAATACACTACATACTGACCGTCACACAATACACTACATACTGACCGTCACACAATACTCTACATACTGACCGCTACACAATACTCTACATACTGACCGCTACACAATACTCTACATACTGACCGCTACACAATACACTACATACTGACCGCTACACAATACACTACATACTGACCGCTACACAATACACTACATACTGACCGCTACACCATACACTACATACTGACCGCTACACAATACACTACATACTGACCGCTACACCATACACTACATACTGACCGCTACACCATACACTACATACTGACCGCTACACAATACACTACATACTGACCGCTACACAATACACTACATACTGACCGCTACACAATACACTACATACTGACCGCTACACAATACTCTACATACTGACCGCTACACAATACACTACATACTGACCGCTACACCATACACTACATACTGACCGCTATACACTACATACTGACCGCAACACAATACACTACATACTGACCGCTACACAATACACTACATACTGACCGTCACACAATACACTACATACTGACCGCTACACAATACACTACATACTGACCGCTACACAATACACTACATACTGACCGTCACACAATACACTACATACTGACCGCTACACAATACTCTACATACTGACCGCTACACAATACACTACATACTGACCGCTACACAATACACTACATACTGACCGCTACACAATACACTACATACTGACCGCTACACAATACTCTACATACTGACCGCTACACAATACTCTACATACTGACCGCTACACAATACACTACATACTGACCGCTACACCATACACTACATACTGACCGCTACACAATACACTACATACGGACCGCTACACAACACAATACACTACATACTGACCGCTACACCATACACTACATACTGACCGCTACACAATACACTACATACTGACCGCTACACCATACACTACATACTGACCGCTACACCATACACTACATACTGACCGCTACACCATACACTACATACTGACCGTCACACAATACACTACATACTGACCGCTACACCATACACTACATACTGACCGCTACACAATACACTACATACTGACCGCTACACCATACACTACATACTGACCGCTACACAATACACTACATACTGACCGCTACACCATACACTACATACTGACCGCTACACCATACACTACATACTGACCGCTACACAATACACTACATACTGACCGTCACACAATACACTACATACTGACCGCTACACAATACACTACATACTGACCGCTACACAATACAATACACTACATACTGACCGCTACACAATACACTACATACTGACCGCAACACAATACACTACTGACCGCTACACAATACACTACATACTGACCGCAACACAATACACTACATACTGACCGCTACACAATACACTACATACTGACCGCTACACAATACACTACATACTGACCGCTACACAATACACTACATACTGACCGCTACACAATACACTACATACTGACCGCTACACAATACACTACATACTGACCGTCACACAATACACTACATACTGACCGCTACACAATACACTACATACTGACCGCTACACAATACACTACATACTGACCGCTACACAATACACTACATACTGACCGCTACACAATACACTACATACTGACCGCTACACCATACACTACATACTGACCGCTACACCATACACTACATACTGACCGTCACACAATACACTACATACTGACCGCTACACAATACACTACATACTGACCGCTACACAATACACTACATACTGACCGCTACACAATACACTACATACTGACCGCTACACAATACACTACATACTGACCGCTACACAATACACTACATACTGACCGCTACACAATACACTACATACTGACCGTCACACAATACACTACATACTGACCGTCACACAATACACTACATACTGACCGTCACACAATACACTACATACTGACCGCTACACCATACACTACATACTGACCGCTACACCATACACTACATACTGACCGCTACACAATACACTACATACTGACCGCTACACAATACACTACATACTGACCGCTACACCATACACTACATACTGACCGCTACACAATACACTACATACTGACCGTCACACAATACACTACATACTGACCGCTACGCCATACACTACATACTGACCGCTACACCATACACTACATACTGACCGTCACACAATACACTACATACTGACCGCTACACAATACACTACATACTGACCGCTACACAATACACTACATACTGACCGCTACACAATACACTACATACTGACCGCTACACCATACACTACATACTGACCGCTACACCATACACTATTCAATACACTACATACTGACCGCTACACAATACACTACATACTGACCGCTACACCATACACTACATACTGACCGCTATACACTACACTATTCAATACACTACATACTGACCGCTACACAATACACTACATACTGACCGCTACACAATACACTACATACTGACCGCCACACAATACACTACATACTGACCGCCACACAATACACTACATACTGACCGCTACACCATACACTACATACTGACCGCTACACAATACACTACATACTGACCGCCACACAATACACTACATACTGACCGCCACACAATACACTACATACTGACCGCCACACAATACACTACATACTGACCGCTACACAATACTCTACATACTGACCGCTACACAATACTCTACATACTGACCGCTACAGAATACACTACATACTGACCGCTACACAATACACTACATACTGACCGCTACACAATACACTACATACTGACCGCTACACCATACACTACATACTGACCGCTACACCATACACTACATACTGACCGCTACACCATACACTACATACTGACCGCTACACAATACACTACATACTGACCGCTACACAATACACTACATACTGACCGCTACACAATACACTACATACTGACCGCTACACAATACACTACATACTGACCGCTACACAATACTCTACATACTGACCGCTACACAATACTCTACATACTGACCGCTACACAATACTCTACATACTGACCGCTACACAATACTCTACATACTGACCGCTACACAATACTCTACATACTGACCGCTACACAATACTCTACATACTGGCCGCTACACAATACTCTACATACTGACCGCTACACAATACTCTACATACTGACCGCTACACAATACACTACATACTGGCCGCTACACAATACACTACATACTGACCGCTACACAATACACTACATACTGACCGCTACACAATACACTACATACTGACCGCTACACAATACAATACATACTGACCAATACACTACATACTGACCGCTACACAATACACTACATACTGACCGCTACACAATACACTACATACTGACCGCTACACCATACACTACATACTGACCGCTACACCATACACTACATACTGACCGCTACACAATACACTACATACTGACCGCTACACCATACACTACATACTGACCGCTACACAATACACTACATACTGACCGATACACCATACACTACATACTGACCGCTACACAATACACTACATACTGACCGTCACACAATACACTACATACTGACCGCTACACAATACACTACATACTGACCGCTACACCATACACTACATACTGACCGCTACACAATACACTACATACTGACCGCTACACAATACACTACATACTGACCGCTACACAATACACTACATACTGACCGCTACACAATACTCTACATACTGGCCGCTACACAATACTCTACATACTGGCCGCTACACAATACACTACATACTGACCGCTACACAATACACTACATACTGACCGCTACACAATACACTACATACTGACCGCTACACAATACACTACATACTGACCGCTACACAATACACTACATACTGACCGCTACACAATACACTACATACTGACCGTCACACAATACACTACATACTGACCGCTACACCATACACTACATACTGACCGCTACACAATACACTACATACTGACCGTCACACAATACACTACATACTGACCGCTACACCATACACTACATACTGACCGCTACACAATACACTACATACTGACCGTCACACAATACACTACATACCGACCGCTACACCATACACTACATACCGACCGCTACACCATACACTACATACTGACCGCTACACCATACACTACATACTGACCGCTACACCATACACTACTGACCGCTACACAATACACTACATACTGACCGTCACACAATACACTACATACTGACCGCTACACAATACACTACATACTGACCGCTACACAATACACTACATACTGACCGCTACACCATACACTACATACTGACCGCTACACCATACACTACATACTGACCGCTACACAATACACTACATACTGACCGCTACACAATACACTACATACTGACCGCTACACAATACACTACATACTGACCGCTACACAATACACTACATACTGACCGCTACACCATACACTACATACTGACCGCTACACAATACACTACATACTGACCGCTACACAATACACTACATACTGACCGTCACACAATACACTACATACTGACCGCTACACCATACACTACATACTGACCGCTACACCATACACTACATACTGACCGCTACACCATACACTACATACTGACCGCTACACCATACACTACATACTGACCGCTACACAATACACTACATACTGACCGTCACACAATACACTACATACTGACCGCTACACAATACACTACATACTGACCGCTACACAATACACTACATACTGACCGCTACACCATACACTACATACTGACCGCTACACAATACACTACATACTGACCGCTACACAACACAATACACTACATACTGACCGCTACACAATACACTACATACTGACCGCTACACAATACACTACATACTGACCGCTACACAACACAATACACTACATACTGACCGCTACACAACACAATACACTACATACTGACCGCTACACAATACACTACATACTGACCGCTACACAACACAATACACTACATACTGACCGCTACACAATACACTACATACTGACCGCTACACCATACACTACATACTGACCGCTACACAATACACTACATACTGACCGCTACACAACACAATACACTACATACTGACCGCTACACCATACACTACATACTGACCGCTACACAATACACTACATACTGACCGCTACACAATACACTACATACTGACCGCTACACCATACACTACATACTGACCGCTACACAATACACTACATACTGACCGTCACACAATACACTACATACTGACCGCTACACAATACAATACACTACATACTGACCGCTACACAATACACTACATACTGACCGCTACACCATACACTACATACTGACCGCTACACCATACACTACATACTGACCGCTACACAATACACTACATACTGACCGCTACACCATACACTACATACTGACCGCTACACAATACACTACATACTGACCGATACACCATACACTACATACTGACCGCTACACAATACACTACATACTGACCGCCACACAATACACTACATACTGACCGCTACACCATACACTACATACTGACCGCTACACCATACACTACATACTGACCGCTACACAATACACTACATACTGACCGCTACACAATACACTACATACTGACCGCTACACAATACTCTACATACTGGCCGCTACACAATACTCTACATACTGGCCGCTACACAATACTCTACATACTGGCCGCTACACAATACACTACATACTGACCGCTACACAATACACTACATACTGACCGCTACACAATACACTACATACTGACCGCTACACAATACACTACATACTGACCGCTACACAATACACTACATACTGACCGTCACACAATACACTACATACTGACCGCTACACCATACACTACATACCGACCGCTACACCATACACTACATACCGACCGCTACACCATACACTACATACCGACCGCTACACCATACACTACATACTGACCGCTACACCATACACTACTGACCGCTACACAATACACTACATACTGACCGTCACACAATACACTACATACTGACCGCTACACAATACACTACATACTGACCGCTACACAATACACTACATACTGACCGCTACACAATACACTACATACTGACCGCTACACCATACACTACATACTGACCGCTACACCATACACTACATACTGACCGCTACACAATACACTACATACTGACCGCTACACAATACACTACATACTGACCGCTACACAATACACTACATACTGACCGCTACACAATACACTACATACTGACCGCTACACCATACACTACATACTGACCGCTACACAATACACTACATACTGACCGCTACACAATACACTACATACTGACCGTCACACAATACACTACATACTGACCGCTACACCATACACTACATACTGACCGCTACACCATACACTACATACTGACCGCTACACAATACACTACATACTGACCGCTACACCATACACTACATACTGACCGCTACACAATACACTACATACTGACCGTCACACAATACACTACATACTGACCGCTACACAATACACTACATACTGACCGCTACACAATACACTACATACTGACCGCTACACAATACACTACATACTGACCGCTACACCATACACTACATACTGACCGCTACACAATACACTACATACTGACCGCTACACAATACACTACATACTGACCGCTACACCATACACTACATACTGACCGCTACACCATACACTACATACTGACCGCTACACAATACACTACATACTGACCGCTACACAATACACTACATACTGACCGCTACACAACACAATACACTACATACTGACCGCTACACAATACACTACATACTGACCGCTACACAACACAATACATACTGACCGCTACACCATACACTACATACTGACCGCTACACCATACACTACATACTGACCGCTACACAACACAATACACTACATACTGACCGCTACACCATACACTACATACTGACCGCTACACAATACACTACATACTGACCGCTACACAATACACTACATACTGACCGCTACACCATACACTACATACTGACCGCTACACCATACACTACATACTGACCGCTACACAATACACTACATACTGACCGTCACACAATACACTACATACTGACCGCTACACAATACAATACACTACATACTGACCGCTACACAATACACTACATACTGACCGCAACACAATACACTACATACTGACCGCTACACAATACACTACATACTGACCGCTACACAATACACTACATACTGACCGATACACAATACACTACATACTGACCGCTACACAATACACTACATACTGACCGCTACACAATACACTACATACTGACCGCTACACCATACACTACATACTGACCGCTACACCATACACTACATACTGACCGCTACACAATACACTACATACTGACCGCTACACAATACACTACATACTGACCGCTACACAACACAATACACTACATACTGACCGCTACACAATACACTACATACTGACCGCTACACAACACAATACATACTGACCGCTACACCATACACTACATACTGACCGCTACACCATACACTACATACTGACCGCTACACAACACAATACACTACATACTGACCGCTACACCATACACTACATACTGACCGCTACACAATACACTACATACTGACCGCTACACAATACACTACATACTGACCGCTACACCATACACTACATACTGACCGCTACACCATACACTACATACTGACCGCTACACAATACACTACATACTGACCGTCACACAATACACTACATACTGACCGCTACACAATACAATACACTACATACTGACCGCTACACAATACACTACATACTGACCGCAACACAATACACTACATACTGACCGCTACACAATACACTACATACTGACCGCTACACAATACACTACATACTGACCGATACACAATACACTACATACTGACCGCTACACAATACACTACATACTGACCGCTACACAATACACTACATACTGACCGCTACACAATACACTACATACTGACCGTCACACAATACACTACATACTGACCGCTACACAATACACTACATACTGACCGCTACACAATACACTACATACTGACCGCTACACCATACACTACATACTGACCGCTACACCATACACTACATACTGACCGCTACACAATACACTACATACTGACCGCTACACAATACACTACATACTGACCGCTACACAACACAATACACTACATACTGACCGCTACACAATACACTACATACTGACCGCTACACAACACAATACATACTGACCGCTACACCATACACTACATACTGACCGCTACACCATACACTACATACTGACCGCTACACAACACAATACACTACATACTGACCGCTACACCATACACTACATACTGACCGCTACACAATACACTACATACTGACCGCTACACAATACACTACATACTGACCGCTACACCATACACTACATACTGACCGCTACACCATACACTACATACTGACCGCTACACAATACACTACATACTGACCGTCACACAATACACTACATACTGACCGCTACACAATACAATACACTACATACTGACCGCTACACAATACACTACATACTGACCGCAACACAATACACTACATACTGACCGCTACACAATACACTACATACTGACCGCTACACAATACACTACATACTGACCGATACACAATACACTACATACTGACCGCTACACAATACACTACATACTGACCGCTACACAATACACTACATACTGACCGCTACACAATACACTACATACTGACCGTCACACAATACACTACATACTGACCGCTACACAATACACTACATACTGACCGCTACACAATACACTACATACTGACCGCTACACAATACACTACATACTGACCGCTACACAATACACTACATACTGACCGCCACACAATACACTACATACTGACCGTCACACAATACACTACATACTGACCGTCACACAATACACTACATACTGACCGCTACACAATACACTACACTACATACTGACAGTCACACAATACACTACATACTGACCGTCACACAATACACTACATACTGACCGCTACACCATACACTACATACTGACCGATACACCATACACTACATACTGACCGCTACACAATACACTACATACTGACCGCTACACAATACACTACATACTGACCGCTACACAATACACTACATACTGACCGCTACACAATACTCTACATACTGACCGCTACACAATACACTACATACTGACCGCTACACAATACACTACATACTGACCGCTACACAATACACTACATACTGACCGCTACACAATACACTACATACTGACCGCTACACAATACACTACATACTGACCGCTACACAATACACTACATACTGGCCGCTACACAATACACTACATACTGACCGCTACACCATACACTACATACTGACCGTCACACAATACTCTACATACTGACCGCTACACAATACTCTACATACTGACCGCTACACAATACTCTACATACTGACCGCTACACAATACACTACATACTGACCGCTACACAATACACTACATACTGACCGCTACACAATACACTACATACTGACCGCTACACCATACACTACATACTGACCGCTACACCATACACTACATACTGACCGCTACACAATACACTACATACTGACCGCTACACAATACACTATTCAATACACTACATACTGACCGCTACACAATACACTACATACTGACCGCTACACCATACACTACATACTGACCGTCACACAATACACTACATACTGACCGCTACACAATACTCTACATACTGACCGCTACACAATACACTACATACTGACCGCTACACAATACACTACATACTGACCGCTACACAATACACTACATACTGACCGCTACACAATACACTATTCAATACACTACATACTGACCGCTACACAATACACTACATACTGACCGCTACATAATACACTACATACTGACCGCTACACCATACACTACATACTGACCGCTACACCATACACTACATACTGACCGTCACACAATACACTACATACTGACCGCTACACAATACACTACATACTGACCGCTACACAATACACTATTCAATACACTACATACTGACCGCTACACAATACACTACATACTGACCGCTACACAATACACTACATACTGACCGCTACACAATACACTACATACTGACCGCTACACAATACACTACATACTGACCGCTACACCATACACTACATACTGACCGTCACACAATACACTACATACTGACCGCTACACAATACACTACATACTGACCGCTACACAATACACTACATACTGACCGTCACACAATACACTACATACTGACCGCTACACAATACACTACATACTGACCGCAACACAATACTCTACATACTGACCGCTACACAATACACTATTCAATACACTACATACTGACCGCTACACAATACACTACATACTGACCGCTACACAATACACTACATACTGACCGCTACACAATACACTACATACTGACCGCTACACCATACACTACATACTGACCGCTACACCATACACTACATACTGACCGCTACACCATACACTACATACTGACCGCTACACAATACACTACATACTGACCGCTACACAATACACTATACATTATACACAATACACTATACACAAACTTTCTGGCTGCTCCCTCTCCCCAGACCATATCTACTCCCCCCAGGCCGAGTGAGTCTCTTACCTTTTTTTTCTTTCATCTGCTCTGCCGCCTGTCACACTGCTCGCTGGACTGCCTGTCCTGACGGGGACATGATCGGGAGACCCGGCCGGAGAGGAGGAGATGATGATGATGGCAGCCACAGACTGCCTGCTGCTGCGCCGGGGACATGATCGGAGAGGGAGGAGGAGATGATGATGATGTCAGCGGCGGCTGGCCACAGACTGCCTTGCCTGCCTGCCTGCCACCGCGCCGCGGACCTGGTTACCTGGGCCAGAGAGGAGGAGGGGGAGGAGAAGACAGCCCCGCTCCCCCGCGATTAAGGACAGGCCACATGACCCCTTTCGCCCAATCACAGGGCGCCAGCCTGAGAATAAAGATGGCGGCCGGAGCGGCGCGGGGTCACAAAAAAAAATTGATTTATGGAGCTAGGGTGACACCGGCGCGGGATTGCCCCCAAATGTTGCGCCCGGGGCCTAGGCCCCCTTTGCACCCCCCACGCTACGCCACTGTGTGTATGTACTGTATATCCTTTATAGATGGGGTCATATCCACTCCCACCAAGGGGGAGAGAAATATTTTACTGCCTAGTCCAGCCTTTCTCAGCCAGGGTTCCTCCAAAGGTTTCTCCAAAGGTCCTTCTCCTATTGGTCATTAATATAAGGGAATTTTACACTGACCACTGATATAAGAGGGTCTTTCTCCCATTGGTTATCAATGTAAGGGACCACTGGACTGATAACTGATATAATGGGTCCTTCTTTTTTTTGCCACCAATGTAATAGACCTCTACCCTGACCAAGGGCAGCCATTAGAAATTCTGGGGCCCCTTACACAGCTTTAGGCTTGGCCCCCTCCGGGCCTGACCACCAACATTCTCCAAGGCCCTCCCACCAAATCCGCCCACTTGCCATCCCATCAAGTCCTTCAGTGCACCCACTTTATTTTAACACTCTTACAACTTAATATATCCTTCATCCTATGTCCTCTTTCTCTAGTCCCATCTCCACCTCCTCCCGTCAATCTCATCTCCTCTTACTCTAATCCCATCTTCTCCATCCCATGTCCTCCTTCAGTCCTATCTCTTCCATCCAATGTCCTCCTCCTCCTCTTCCAGTCTCATCCCCCATCCCATGTGCTCTTCCTCCTCCAGTTCCATCTCCCCCTTCTCGTGTACTCTTCCAGTCTCTTCTCCCCCATCCCATGTCCTCTTCCTCCTTCAGTCCCATCTCCCACATGCCTTGTCCTCCTCTTCCAGTCTCATTCCCTCCATCCTATGTCCTCTTCCTCCTCCAGTCCCATCTGCTCCTCCTCCAGTCCCATCTGCTCCTCCTCCAATCCCATCTACTCCATCCTATGTCTCCCTTCTCCAATTCCATCTACTCCATCCTATGTCCTCCTCTTCCAGTCCGATCTCCTCCATCCCATGTCCTCCTCCTTTTGTCCCATCTCCAGTCCAGGAGATAAAGAGAGAACGAGAGGTAGTGAGAGAATGAGGGAGAGAGAGAATACGAGGGAGAGAGAGTGAAGGGGAGAGAGAGAATAAGGGGGAGAGAGGAGAGGGAAAGAGAGAACAAGGGGGGAGAGAAGGAGAGAAAAAATGAGGGGGAGGAAGAGAGAAAGAGAAAAAATGAGTGGGAGAAAGAGAATAAGGGGGAGAGAGAACAAGAGGGAGAGATAGAATGAAAGAAACACAGAGAGAGACAGAGAGAACAAGGGGAAGAGAGAGAATGAGGGGTGAGAGAGAATGAAGGAGAGAGAGAATGAGGGGGAGAGAGGAGAGGAAGAAAACGAGAGGGGGCGGAAAAATGAGTGGGAGAGATAGAATGAGGGGGAGAGAGAACAAGAGGGAGAGAATGAGGGGGAAAGAGAACAAGAGGGGGAGAGAGAATGAAAGAAACCCAGAGAGAACAAGGGGGAGAATGAGGGGTGAGAGAGAATGAGGGGGAGAGAGGAGAGGAAGAAAACGAGAGGGGGAGAAAAAATGAGTGGAAGAAAGAGAACGAGGGGGGGGAGAGAATGAGTGGAAGAAAGAGAATGAGGGGGAGAGAGAATGATGGAGACAGAGAATGAGAGAGAATAGGGGGGAGAGAGAGAACAAATACGAGGGAGAGAGAGAATGAGAGGGAGAACAAGGGGGAGAGAGGAGAGGAAGAATGGGGGGAGAGAGAACGAGAGGGGGAGAGAAAATGAGTGGAAGAAAGAGAATGATGGGGAGGGAGAGAATGAAAGAAAGAAAGCAGAGAGACAGAGAACGAGGGGGAGAGAGAACAAGAGGAAAAGATGGAACGAGGGGAAGAGAGAGAACGAGGCAGAAAGAGAATGAGAGAGAGAGAACGAGGCAGAGAGAGAATGAGGGAGACAGAGCACGAGGGGGAGAAAGAATGATGCCGCGTACACACGACCGTTTTTAATGTCACTGAAAAAAAACGGCATTTACTCTTTCGTCCATGGACCGACACAGCTTCTCTATTGACAAAGTGGGTATTATCCGTTAATTAGGAGTGACTAGGCAGAAAAACTTGTAAAAAGTGTTGCATCACACCTTCTACAGTACCGCCCAGGGGGCGGACCCTCTGGGTATACCCTCTCAGTCTGCACATCGCAGATCAGTTTTTTTCTGTCTAGCAAGGAGTAGGACATGGCTCCCTTCGGGCCCATTGGTCCGGGGAAAAAAGATATATATATATTTATTTTATTTTTTTGCTACATTTGTTGTTTCCTGCGATCTTCGATCAACTGCCGACTGGGTGACAGGCTGGATCCTCGATCCTTGTAGTCTCCCCAGTTTCGGCCATCGAGCGTGTGCCGACCCTAGCTACGCGCTGGGTTTTCCACGACATGCCCGTCGCTCCACGGGTGGCCGGTGAGCCTACGCTCCAGGGCCTGCATCGGACCGCTCAGCTTCGGCTGCCCTTACGGCCGAGTCGCAGCAGCCTGGCCGGTGAGCTTACGCTCCAAGGCTTGCATCGGACCGCTCAGCTTCGGCTGACCTTACGGCCGAGTCGCAGCAGCCTGTCCGGTGAGCGTCATGCTCCAGGGCATACATATGATCGTCCCTTCTGGGTCCAATCACAGCATGCCTGGCCAACAGTCACCTTCCGTGCGCGGACGATGATCTGTTTGGAATGTCTTCCAGCAGAATACATGCAGGATAGGTAAGTAAAACTCCCCTGCCTCGGCTGGGTGATTTAGCTGGACATTCCTGGAGAGATCAAGTGAGTGGTTGTGGCCCCTTTCTTCCCTCTCTCCCTGCCTTTCCCTCCTCCCTGGGCTTCTAGCTAAAGGTTGCTGGGTGCTGGGGGTCCCACTGGAGCGGGGCTGGCTGTAACTAACATTTAAAAGAAATGTCATTTTTGCTTACCTGTGTTTCTGTGTCTCCATGCTGTCGGCGGCCATTTTGAGGTGGTCCATGCCAAGTTTGGCCTCTTGTAACTGCCTGGCGGCCATCTTCCTGTGGTTCGGCCACACCCACTGGCCCCTATCAGGTGATCGGCGGCCATGTTGGTCCACCCTGTATGCAGATATTGCCGTTCGGCGGCCATCTTTTTGTGGGCTATGGCTGCCTGACCTCTATCTTCTGTCGGCGGCCATTTTCTTAGAGCCCACATTATCTTCCATACAGACGTTTTTGGCAACCATTTTGCGAGAGCCTCCGGCCTCTAGGGTGCATTACACTGGCGTGAAAATTCACACAGGAAGTGCTGATAAAAGAAGCAGACTGACACAGCAGCAAGGGGACAGCATCACAGGCGCAGCATAGCAGTACCTATCCAGGGTGGTGAGTCCTCTGGGTAACCCAGCATCTCTGCAGCGCAGGAGGGTGGCCTATTGATATCTTGCCTGGAGCCCTGTGGGTGTCAGCGTGTGGTCAGCATGGCATCTGAGCCAGATGTCTTCTCCCCTGAAACACCAGATTTAGCAGCTGGTGTCCCTGAGGTGTCTATGGACGCTATGTCGGCAATCCTAGAGGCGTTTGCTGCCAGGGTGGAAGCAGCACACGGGAATACAGGGGGTAATAAACGCCCCCGTCCCCTGCAATCTTCTGGGGATATTTCTGATGCAGAACTAGGTCCAGCTACGGCTCATGGCCCAGATTCTGATGCATCAGAGACTGCAGACCGTGACCGATCGGACAGTGAGGAGGACTCCAAGTCCAGGTCAGTACGCGAGACGGCTTTGGTATCTGACCTTATTACTGCAGTGCGGGATACGCTAAAGTTGGAAAATACTGCAGAAGCAGCAGAGACTCCGGTCCACTTGGGTTTCATAGACCTGCCCGCACTGCTAAGGTGTTCCCTTGTGTGTCTTTTGATAAACTCTTATACAAGGAATGGGAGACCCCACTGAGGGTCTTTACAGCCCCAAAGAGGTTTGCGGTACGGTACCCCTTTTGAGGAGAGTTTTCTGAAGAAATGGACCTCTCCCCCCTATAGTGGACCCTCCGGTGTCCAGACTTAATAGAGCCACCACAATTCCTGTAGAAGGGGCTCCTGTTTTCTAGGACCCTGTGGATAAGAAGGCTGAAGCACTCGCTTGCTACCTATACTCAGTGGTAGGCTCGGCAGTACGCCCGGCATTGGCGGGGGCCCTAGTGTCTCACACACTTACTGAATGGGCAAGATTGCTACTCCAGGGGTTAAGGAGCGAGATGCTCCTCCTGATGAGATAACATTGGCTGACCTGTTGGTCCAGGGCCTTAGGTTTGTCTGCGAGTCAGACATGAATACTATTCCCCTGCTGTCTAAAACTTCGGTTTATGCAGTAGCAATACGCCGCCTGATCTGGCTAAAAGGCTGGTCTGCGGACCAGACTTCCAAGAAAGCCCTGTTGGATCTGCCTTTTTAAGGGCGACAGACTTTTTGGGGCTTCTCTGGATGACATCATCAAGGATGCCACAGGAAGTAAAAGCACTTTGCTTCCCCAAATTAGCAAGGGTAAGGGGCCACGCCAAGGGCAAGGGCCCTCCTTTACTGCACACAAGTGGTTTTTTCGTCCCCCTAGGGCGACAGGGAGAAGACCCCAGGCCGATAAAGCGCCTGCCCAAGGACAAAAGCGTCCTTGGTCCCGCAGACCCAACAAGCCTGCGGACAAATCTGCGTCCACATGAAGGTCCGCCCCCACCCAGCTCTCGGGTGGGGGGACGTCTTCGCGAATTCGCGACTCAGTGGACTGCTCTAGTCTCCGACAGGTGGGTTTGCGAAGTAATCTCCTCAGGCTACAAGATAGAATTTCTCTCTTGTCCACCAGACAGATTCATCACCTCCAATCTCCAGCTACTACCGACCCGTCGGGAGGCCCTGTATGGGGCGGTCCAGGGTCTACTGGAACGCGGGGTAGTTATTCCAGTTCCAGAACAGGAACGGGGTCAGGGTTTTTACTCAAATCTGTTCATTGTGCCAAAGAAGGAGGGGGTTCGTCCAATCTTGGATCTCAGAGCCCTCAATTGCTTTGTGAAGGTACAAAGATTTCGGATGGAGTCGGTTCGATCCGTAGTCACGGCTCTCCATCCGGGGGACTTTCTGGCCTCCTTGGACATCAAGGACGCATACCTGCATGTCCCCATATACTCCAGACACCAGAGGTTTCTGCGATTTGCTATCGGGAAGAACCACTACCAGTTTGTGGCCCTCCCGTTTGGCCTTGCCTCAGCACCCAGGACGTTCACCAAGGTGCTCGCTCCGATTCTGGCACTTCTAAGACAGCGGGGTATCGCTATCACAGGTTACTTGGACGACCTTCTGCTGAAGGCCCCTTCAAGCTCAGAATTAGAGGTAAGCGTGTCCATTACCTGTCAGACTCTTCGAGACTGTGGTTGGATACTAAACACGCAAAAGTCAGTATTGGTGCCCACTCAACGCCTAGTGTACCTGGGGTTGATTCTGGATTCCTCAGAGGCAAAGGTATTCCTCCCTGTGGAGAAGTTGCAAACCCTCCGGGCTGCAGTACGGCAGCTGACTTCCAGGAATTGGTCGTCACTCCGTTTTTGCATGCGAGTGTTGGGCCTCATGGTAGCCTCCTTCGAGGCGGTCCCATATGCTCAATACCACACTCGAGTGTTACAGAAGGAAGTTCTGTCCAGATGGAACAGATGCCCTTCATCTCTGGATTATCAAATCCGAGTGAGCCACCTAGTCAGGAGATCCCTGGTATGGTGGCTGACAGCACCGGCTCTAATGGCCGGGAAGTCATTTCTTCCGGTTTACTGGATAGTGATCACGACGGACGCCAGCCTTACAGGTTGGGGGGGAGTCTGGGGTGTCCAGTCTGCGCAAGGTCGCTGGACCCCAGAGGAAGCCCTCCTGCCGATCAATGTCCTGGAGATCCGGGCGATCAAGCTGTGCCTCTTCAAATGGTCTCAGACTGCAAGGGCATCCAGTCAGACAACGCCACAGCAGTGGCATATGTCAATCATCAAGGAGGAACAAGAAGCTCAGCTGCAGCATCGGAGATCGCTCGCATCCTGAAGTGGGCAGAGAGGAGCGTACCGGCACTGTCGGCCGTGTACATTCCGGGTGTGGAAAACTGGCAGGCGGACTACCTGAGCTGCCAGATGCTGGACCAGGGAGAATGGTCCTTACACCCGGAGGTGTTCCAACTCCTCTGCCAAAGATGGGGCACACCAGACGTAGATCTTCTGGCTTCCCGACTCAATCGGAAGGTATTGAGGTTTGTGGCCCGGTCAAGAGACCCATGGGCAGACGCAACGGACGCGTTGGTAGCATCGTGGGGTCAGTATCGGCTAATCTATGCCTTCCCTCCCTTAAGGCTTCTTCCTCTTCTGCTCCGCAGAGTGGAGGCAGAGGGAATTCCAATGATCCTAATCGCTCCAGATTGGCCTCAGCGTCCTTGGTACGCCGATCTAGTACGTCTGGTAGCAGACGTCCCCTGGCGCCTACCACTACGGAAGGACCTGCTATCGCAAGGTCCCATATTCCATCCTGCTTTACAGTCATTGGCTTTAACGGCATGGCTGTTGAGAACCAGGTACTGAGAGATCGGGGCCTGTCAGACTCAGTAATCTCTACTATGAGAAGTGCTCGGAAACCGTCCTCTAGGAAGGTCTATCACCGCACTTGGAGGGCCTACATCTCCATATGTGAGGAAATGAAATGGCATCCGCGTACCTATTTGGTTTCCAGAATCCTGCTGTTTTTACAGCATGGGGTAGACCAAAGGCTTGCCCTAAGTACGATTAAGGGACAGATATCTGCCCTGGCTGTCTTTTTTTTTTTCAGCGACCCCTGGCGACTCACTCTCTCGTGAGTACATTTGTGCAGGGGGTCCGACATGTGGCCCCTCCGGTCCGTCCCCCGTTACCTCCGTGGGACTTGAACCTGGTCCTCTCGGTGCTTCAGAAGGCACCGTTTGAGAATATTAGAGATATTCCCCTGTTGACACTTTCTCAGAAAGTGGTCTTTTTGGTGGCTGTTACGTCAGTTAGACGAGTCTCTGAGCTGGCAGCCTTGTCCTGCAAGGCTCCCTATTTGATTTTCCACAAGGATAAGGTGGTGCTGCGGCCGCAGCCTTCCTTTCTTCCGAAAGTCGTTTCGGCTTTTCATCTCAACGAAGACATTGTACTTCCATCCTTGTGTCCTCAGCCGTTGAATCCTAAGGAGTCGGCGTTGCATTCCTTGGACGTTGTCCGAGCTTTGAGAGTATACCTATCTGCTACTTCCCTGTTCCGGAAGTCAGACTCACTGTTTGTTTCGGTGGCTGGTCCCAAGAAGGGCCAAGCAGTCTCATCGGCCACCATCTCTAGGTGGATCCGACAGATAGTAATCCAGGCTTACGCCTTAAAGGGTCAGGCGCCCCCCTTTCCTGTCACGGCGCATTCGACCAGGGCAATAGGTGCCTCTGGGGCTTTCTGACATCAAGCGTCTGTTTCCCAACTATGTAAAGCGGCGACTTGGTCGTCCGCTCACACTTTCACAAAATTCTACAAAATTGATGTAGGTGCATCTTCGGATGCCTCTTTCGGCCGCAAGGTTTTGCAGGCGGCTGTTTAGAGTTGCAACTCCTCCGTTGGAGGAGTGCTGTTTTGTGTTTTGGGGTGAAGTTTGTTTTTATGCTGTTACCACCCCTCGTTTTTTCTCTGACACTGCTTTGGGACGTCCCACTTTGTCAATAGAGAAGCTGTGTCGGTCCATGGACGAAAGAGTAAATAGGATTTTTTACTCACCGTAAAATCCTTTTCTCTGAGTCCATGGACCGACACAGCACCCACCCCTCCTTTTAAGTTTGTACTGCTTTTTGACGAACTGATCTGCGATGTGCAGACTGAGAGGGTATACCCAGAGGGTCCGCCCCCTGGGCGGTACTGTAGAAGGTGTGATGCAACACTTTTTACAAGTTTTTCTGCCTAGTCACTCCTAATTAACGGATAATACCCACTTTGTCAATAGAGAAGCTGTGTCGGTCCATGGACTCAGAGAAAAGGATTTTACGGTGAGTAAAAAATCCTATTTTTCTCGACATGATTTTTCGAGTCTCCTCTAAAGCCTGCCTTGCCTACACACTATCGTGGAAAAAAATGTTGGAGTAAAGCGCGGTGACGTACAACACGTACAGCACTATAAAGGGGAAGTTCCATTCGCATGGCGCCACCCTTCATGTTAGTAAAGTTTGTTGAGTGACGATTCGTGCTTTTCAGCCTCGTGCTTTTCAGTCCGTTACAGCGTGACAAATGTGCTATCTCCATTACGAACGCTAGTTTTACCAGAACGAGCGCTCCCGTATCATACTTGATTCTGAGCATGCGCATTTTTTTTCACGTCGTTAAAGCCTACACACAGCCGGTTTTCATGACGAGAAAAACGACGATGTAAAAAACGACGTGAAAAATTAGAGCATGTTCCAATTTTTCTCGTCGTGATTCTCTGCGTTTTTCTCATCTGGAAAACTGCTGGAAAGCCCACACACGATCATTTTTAATGACCATTTTAAAAAATGTCATTTTTCTTGTCATTAAAAACGGTCGTGTGTACGCGGCATGAGAGAGAGAGTGAGGGCGAAAATAAAAGAGATAAAGCAGAGAGATAGAGAATGAGAAGGATGAGGGAGATAGACAACGAGGGGTAGAGAGAGAATGAGGAAGATAGAGAATGAGGAAGACAGAGAATGAGGGGGAGAGAGAGAGACCACGATACTGCACTATTGGAGATTGTTTCCTTTATCCTGAGAGTTCTGTGGCGTCATCTCAGCTGGAGAAGTTCCATCATCAGAGGAGGAGGAAGTGAACAGAAGACCCCCTCTCTGGTGTACAGGATTGATTACCATTATGCCCTTTTGAGGGGCTTGCCCTGAGGTGAGCGAGTATTTCCCCTCCGGTGACGGAGCACTCGTGTTATATGGTGGAGCACATATTGAAATATGAAGATGCACTGGAGCACTTTATGTGTGGACTGTTGAGACTTTATTTATTTACTTAATATTAGGGATGAGCCGAACACCCCCCAGTTCGGTTCGCGCCAGAACTTGCGAACAGGCAATAAATTTGTTCAAACACCGTTAAAGTCTATGGGACTCCAACATGAAAAATCTAAAGTGCTAATTTTAAAGGCTTATATGCAAGCTATTGTCATAAAAAGTGTTTGGGGACCCGGGTCCTGCCCCAGGGGACATGTATCAATGCAAAAAAATATTTAAAAATTACCGTTTTTTATTGAGCAGTGATTTTAATAATGCTTAAAGTGAAACAATGAAAGTGAAATATTCCTTTAAATTTCGTACCTGGGGGGGTGTGTGTATAGTATGCCTGTATGTGTATAGTATGCAGCGCTTGTTTCCCGTGCTTAGAACTTTCCCTGCACAAAGTGTCATTTCTGAAGGAAAAAAAGTAATTTAAAAGCACTCGCGGCTATAATGAATTGTCGGTTTCCGGCAATACAGAGAAAAGTAATTGATAAAAAAAAATGCATGGGGATCCCCTCAAATTCAATTACCAGGCCCTTCAGGTCTGGTATGGATATTAATGGGAACCCTGCGTCAAATAAAAAAAAAAAATGACGTGGGGTTCCCCCCAAATATCCATACCAGACCCTTTATCCAAGCACGCAACCTGGCGGGCCGCAGAAAAAGAGGAGGGGGACGAGAAAGTGCCCCCCCCTCCTGAACCGTACCAGGCCACATGCCCTCAACATGGGGAGGATGCTTTGGGGGTCTGTGACCCCTCAAAGCACAATGTCCCCATGTTGATGGGGACAAGGGCCTCATTCCCACAACCCTTGCCTGGTGGTTGTGGGGGTCTGCGGGCAGGGGGCTTATCGGAATCTGGAAGACCCCTTTAACAAAGGGGACCCCCAGATCCCGCCCCCCCCCTATGTGAATTGGTAAGGGGTACATTGTACAGCTACCATTTCACAAAGAAAGTGTAAAAATAAAAAAACACACAGACACCCTTGGGAAAAGTCCTTTATTAAAAATAAAAAAAAGATTCCAGCGGTGATAATCCACTCTTGGTATCCTGCGATGGATGCTCTCCTCTCCGGGGTACAGCGGTGGATGATCTCCTCTCCATCCAGGTCCATGCTCCACCGGAGACACCCCGGGAATCCCGGCAGCCTGACAGGTCTCTTCTGTAGCTGAGAGCGGGGCCACCCGTCACGTGACCCCATCCCCCTCTGACGCAAGGGGAAACCCGGGCTTCCCCAGTGACGTGCGGGTGGCTCCGCCCCCTCTGATGTAACGCAGGTTTCCGCTGTTCGGCGAACAGGCAATGTTCGAGTCGAACATGAGTTCGACTCCAACTGGAAGCTCATCCCTACTTAATATGTGTTTATGTATTATTCAGTGTATCAATGTTTTTAGCAGTTTTATAGCACAGGAGTTTATTATTGCATGATTGATTGTTTACTATTGGGCAGCGCTATCCCAACTTTTTGCTTTACCAATTTACTGCCACCAGGTTGTCCATGCATAACAGGACACTTCTCCCTCTGATGGGCTAAACGCTAGAAGGGCCTGGAAAGCAGCTCTGAGCTCCAGGATGTTCGAAACTACGCCCTGCGGTCAGAAAAACCAACATCCCTGTGCCGCATGATCCCGATAGTGATGTGATTATTTCCGGCCGGGGAGGAGGTTGCTGACCTGTGTCCACCACCATGCAGATTGTTTCACTGATTTGTTGATTCAATGATGTTCCATTCCATTGTTTCAGGAACGAATTCTGGAATGTCCTCATATGCCATTGGGACCACTGGACCATTGGAAAGGTAGATGACATTGATCCCAAGATGCTCAGGCATGTTCTGGCAGGAAGATACACTGCTGCCATCAGTCTCCTTATCTTCTGAACTAACGGCCCTATTTTCTCTTGGGGAAGTCCTACCATGTTGGAGTTGGGGTTTAGTTCCGCTCCCAAGAAGATCATTCTTTGAGCCGGATCCAAGTTGCTTTTCTTTCAATTTATTATCCACCCAAATTGTTGTAGTGTGGAGATTAGTATTTCTCGATGGTGGAGCAGAGACTGCTGGATGTCGGCTAGGAGGAGGATATCGTTGAGATAATGATGGACTCTTATGACGCGTACACACGATCGAAAATTCCGACAACAAATGTCCGATGTGAGCTTTTGGTCGGAAATTCCGACCGTGTGTAGGCTCCATCGGACATTTGCTGTCGGAATTTCCGACAACAAAAATTTGAGAGCTGGTTCTCAAATTTTCCGACAAGAAAAGTTCTTGTCGGAAATTCCGATCGTCTGTATGCAATTCCGATGCACAAAAAAACATGCATGCTCAGAATCAAGCAGAAGAGCCGAACTGCCTATTGAACTTCATTTATCTCAGGTCGTCGTACGTGTTGTTCGTCACCACATTCATAACGTTCGGAATTTCTGACAACATTTGTGTGACCCTGTGTATGCAACACAAGTTTGAACCAACATTCCGTCGGAAAAAACCCCACGGTTTTGTTGTCGGAATTTCCGATCGTGTGTACGCGGCATAAGTCCCATCTCTCTCAGATATGCTATCACTGGTAATAACATTTTCGTGAAAGTTCTGGGAGCAGTCGATATTCCAAACGGGAGGCTCTGTAATTGAAAGTGTTGCTGCCTTACTGCAAAACGTAGGTATTTTTGAAAGGCTTGGTGTATAGGAACATGTAGATAGGCGTCTGACAAATCGATTGATAGCATCCAATCTTTTGCATTCACTGCCAGTAATATGTTTTAGAGGCTCTCCATTTTGAAGGATTCGACTAGGGTCTTTCTGTTGAGGTTCTTTAGATCTAGTACTGGTCGTAGGTCCCCCGTCTTCTTCTTTACGGGAACAAGTGGAGAATAAAACCCTGTGCCTCTCTGGTCCAGTGGAACTTCCACAATCGCTTCTTTTTGTAGAAACTCTAGGACGTACTTGGCTAAGAGTTCTCGCTTTTGCAGAGATGATGGAAGTCTAGTAGCTTGGAAGTGATCCTGGGGGAATCTGGATTTGAATCTCCACTTGTGACCAGCGTGGATGGTGGATATTGTCCACGGATCTTTCATATGATCCCCTCAGACCTGCATGAATAGCCTAAACCGGCTCCTACTATAGCGGGCTGGGCAGGCGTGCCTCCAAAATTATTTTTGCTGATCCCCTGTACTGGGGGTTTTCGGTTTTTGCATCGGTCTGTACGATCTCGCCTCCCTATACCTTTCGGGAGGATTACGTCTGAAAGGCGTTTTTTTTTTTTTTTTTGCTGCTTTGGTCTTCTGTCGGAAGGAATGAGGCCCGACTTACCGCCTGTGACCTTTGAGATAGCCGAGTCTAGTTTGGAGCCGAACAAGTTGGTCCCCTCATAGGGTATTTTGCACCAGTTAGTTTTGGAAGCAACATCCGCGACCCAGGGCTTTAACCACAGCGCTCTTCTGGACATAACTGATGCCAACATGGCTCTTGCTGATGATCTTACTATATCCACTGATGCCTCTGCCACAAAGACTCCTGCAAAGCTGAGTTCCTGGAGAGCAGATACGATTCTCTCTTGCTCTGCTGCTTCCAAAAGTAATTTCTCGACGCTGGAGGTCCAGCTAGTGATTGCTTTACTGACCGCCGCTAGGGTGATTGCTGGTCTGCAGGCACCTCCCGCCGCTGAGTAGGCTTTTTAAAGGTCAAGGTCAATTTTTCGGTCTAATACATCCCTAAGGGTTACTGGGTCCTCAATTGGCAAGGTAACATGTCTAGCCAGGTGCATTAGAGATGCGTCCACCACTGGTGCCGAGATGAGAGGGTTTACGTTTAGTATTTTTTTGCTAGCCTATTGTTAAGGCTAGACTTTGTCAGGCTTGTGCCATTCGTCTTTTATTAAATCTTCTAGCTGATCAATAAATGGGAAGGTCTCGGGATCCCTTTTTAAATTCGGGAAGTATTTTCTAAGTTTGCGAGGAGTTTCCTTCGATTCCTCCCAACCGACTTTACAAAAGGGTCTATTAAGGTAAAATCAAATCCAGTGGATACCGGTGATTCTTCTTCATACGCCGTATCGTCTGATTTTTGAGGGATACAAGAAACCGCCGCTGAGGTGCTTTGAGCTGGTCTATTCGGTTCTGTGGCTGATACTTGCAGAATTAATTCCTTTACGGATTCTCTGATTATGTTTGATACTTCCCTTGCATCCATCTCTTTCTCCCTGGTTGCCTCTTCAAAGCAGGTCTGGCATGTTAATTTATCAGGGAGGTCTTGCGCTCCGCATACCCAGCAGGACGGGTACGGTGGCTCTCATAAGCTCAGTGAGTTGATGATGATTTTCTGTGGGAGTGGTGGTGATGGGAGGAGGCTCTTGACCGACTTCTTCTGGAGCGTGAACGCCTTGAAAGGTGAACGCTCCCTGCGTTTAGATGAACTTGATGACCTGCCAGGGCTATCAGGATAAGATGATGTTAGTGGCATGGCTCTCTTTTTCTCCTCTTCGCTACATACCAATCATGACGCCCCTTACCTTATAGGCTGTGGAGGGTATGCTGGGGCAGCGGCCTCCATGAGCAGAGGATAGTATACACTTAAGAAAAAAGGTAAGATGAGGCAAAGGCTGGGGGTTTTGCTAAGCAGGACCATACCCAGGAGAAAGAAGAGCATTCCCTACAAGTGAGGAATCGTGGGCACTAAGCGGCAGCAGCAGAGAGCATGGACATGCAGGCTGGAAGCGCGAGGAGCCTTCTGTGAGATTGAACAGAAGAAAGCCGTTTTTTTAACCACTTGCCGACTGCCTCACATCGGGAGGATGGCACGGGCAGGCAAAGCAATGTACAGGTACGTTGCTTTGAATCTGACGCCTAGCAGGCGCGCGCGAGCGTGCCCACTGCGAGCTCCCCGATTGTGCCCGCAGGACCCCGTGGACTCGATGTCCCGCAGCGGCAGAACGGGGAGATGCCTATGTAAACAAGGCATTTCCCTGTTCTGCCTAGAGACAGGAAGTGATCTACTGCTCCCTGTCATCTGGAGCCGTGATCAGTGTCGTGTCACTGGTAGCCCACCCCCCTCCCCCAGTTAGAATCACTCCCTAGGACACACTTAACCCCTTCCTAGCCCCCTAGTGGTTTACCCCTTCCTTGCCAGTGTCATTTACACAGTAATCAGTGCATTTTTATAGCACTGATCAGGGCTTCCAGTTAGGAGAGGCTGTACCCGAGCTGGGGCGAAGCGGTAAGGGGTCCAAGCTTTATCCTAACAGGTGAGGAAAAAAGAAGAATGCAGCGGTGGACTCCTCTTCAAAACTTATAGCTAACCAGTCCCTATCAGGTTGTGGGGGCGGAGTCACAACCCAGTGTGCGTGCTGCCATAGGATGCGTCAGGAAAGTACTATTTACACGTTTAAAGCTAAATTAACCCCCACTGCCAGAGAATTGACACCTTTATGACACCCTGGAACCTCGGGTTGCTATGGAGTCCCTGAATGTGTTATAAAAAGTTCTCCTTTAAGGTCGGCTCAGAAAAACTGTTAGTTCTCGGTCTATTTTCAATGTGCAAAACCATTTGTAACCACTTTCTAAACATTAGAGCTCCCCCTAGCTGCAGCCTGGTAATAACATTGCTAGGAGGTCTATTCATTTATCTGCTCCATACTTCCCATCTTTATATAAACCTCTCCTGATATTTAGGGGGCTATTTAAAAAAAAATGTCAGGGTCCAATGAAAGCGCACGTACTATTCATCTCTGTGAATCGGGGTAACAAATGAATGTTATTAGGCCCTTTGCTATTCTATTTGAATGTTTTCTTCTGATTTAAAATGGAGAATGTTGGATTTGGCCACTAGATGGAGCCAATGCCTATGATACTTAGTGCCATATAATAGCCAAATGCAGTTTTCTCTGTATTACATTAATGGTTGGTATAATATTTCTGGTTTAATTATCTTATGACCTTTAATGTGACAAACATTCCCCCAGCTGTGCCAAATTCTGCCCGTATTTTCATTATCACAGCAATTTCCTATCACCGTCATCTCAATTATGGGGCAATAATGTGGTATTAATACTGCAGAGCCACATTATTGCCACTAGATGGAGCCAATGATCATAGGAAATCACTGAAATAAAATATGACCGATACTGGTCACGGCTGGGGGAATGCGCGTCATTCAACAACGTTTTTAGAAACAGACCTGTAAGTGTTTGTGAAATCTTCCCCCACAAAATGTACTCAGCCAATGAGAGGTAATGACTCCATTTTTATTTTAAAAGGCCTAGAGGACCGTCTTTTATGTGGTGGGGTTAACGCGTTTCGTCCTGGAAGACGACTTGAAAAAACAGACCTCTTGAAAGAGAATAATAGACCTCTAAGTCTCCATACTACAAAATGTACTCAGCCAATGAGAGGTAATGACTCCATTTTTATTTTTCTCCTGCTATCAATGGCCAACACGGTACAACACTTCATCCATGTCTTTGGTGATCTCTGATCTCCTTATGAACTGTTTCTTACATGTTGAAGATCAGCCATGGAGTATATCTGAGGTGTATATCAGGGTGTGCTTCTTCCCCACATGTCCAGCAACATTCACATACAAGACATTTCCCGCACTCACTAATACACCTCCAGGGTTGTGTGGGACCCCTGATGTACAGGAAGACAGGACTTCAGTGAGGAACATTTCCCTCACTCAGGACAGGAAAGTTCCTTCTCCTCCGTGTGAGATCTCTGATGTCTGGAAAGATGGGACTTTACTGTAAAACATTTCCTGCACTCAGGACAGGAATACGGCTTTTCCCCCGTATGCAATCTCTGATGTTTGGTAAGGCTGGACATCTCTGAAAAACATTTCCCGCACACAGGACAGGAATATGGCTTTTCTCCCGTATGCAACCTCTGATGTTTGTAAAGGTTGCTCTTTTGTGAAAAACATTTCCCGCACTCAGGACAAGGAAATGGCTTCTCCCCCATGTGAGACCTCTGATGTGTGACAAGTTCTGACTTTTGTACAAAACGTTTCCCGCACTCAGAACAGGAATACGGCTTCTCCCCTGTGTGAGATCTCTGGTGTGTATAAAAACTGAATTTATCTGAAAAACATTTCCCGCACTCAGAACAGGAATACGGCTTTTCCCCTGTGTGAGATCTCTGGTGTCTATAAAAATTGTATTTATGTGAAAAACATTTCCCGCATTCAGTACAGGAATACGGCTTTTCTCCCGTATGCAATCTTTGATGTGTGTAAAGATTGGACTTCCTTGAAAAACATTTCCCGCACTCAGGACAAGAAAATGGCTTTTCCCCCGTGTGAGATCTCTGATGTATAACAAGTTCTGTTTTTTGTGCAAAACATTTCCCGCATTCAGTACAGGAATACGGCGTCTCACCTGTGTGCGATTTCTGATGTCTGTTTTGATTACACTTAGATGAAAAACATTTCCCGCACTCAGGACAGGAATATAGCTTTTCACCGGTGTGCAAACTCATATGACTGTTAAGTTTGGGCTGATCTGAAAAACATTTCCCGCACTCAGGACAGGAATACGACTTCTCCCCCGTGTGTGATTTCTGATGTAAGTTAAGACTGGACTTCTGTGAAAAACATTTCCCGCACTCAGGACAGGAATGTGGTTTCTCACCTGTGTGAGTTCTTTTATGCACATTAAGTTCGTAATGAAAACGGAAACACTTCCCGCACACAGCACAGGAAAACCTCTTATCTGTTGGAAGGACAGCACCGTCCCGCACAGTCTGAGGTTCCTCAGGATGAGAGGAATACGATGGTCCGGCACCGTCCCGCACAGTCTGAGGTTCCTCAGGATAAGAGGAATACGATGGTCCGGCACCGTCCCGCACAGTCTGAGGTTCCTCAGGATAAGAGGAATACGATGGTCCGGTACCGTCCCGCACAGTCTGAGGTTCCTCAGGATGAGAGGAATACGATGGTCCGGCACCGTCCCGTACAGTCTGAGGTTCCTCAGGATAAGAGGAATACGATGGTCCGGCACCGTCCCGCACATTCTGAGGTTCCTCAGGATAAGAGGAATACGATGGTCCGGCACCGTCCCGCACAGTCTGAGGTTCCTCAGGATAAGAGGAATACGATGGTCCGGCACCGTCCCGCACAGTCTGAGGTTCCTCAGGATAAGAGGAATACGATGGTCCGGCACCGTCCCGCACAGTCTGAGGTTCCTCAGGATGAGAGGAATACGATGGTCCGGCACCATCCCGCACAGTCCGAGGTTCCTCAGGATAAGAGGAATACGATGGTCCGGCACCGTCCCGCACAGTCTGAGGTTCCTCAGGATAAGAGGAATACGATGGTCCGGCACCGTCCCGCACAGTCTGAGGTTCCTCAGGATAAGAGGAATACGATGGTCCGGCACCGTCCCGCACAGTCTGAGGTTCCTCAGGATAAGAGGAATACGATGGTCTGGCACCGTCCCGCACAGTCTGAGGTTCCTCAGGATAAGAGGAATACGATGGTCCGGCACCGTCCCGCACAGTCTGAGGTTCCTCAGGATAAGAGGAATACGATGGTCCGGCACCGTCCCGCACAGTCTGAGGTTCCTCAGGATAAGAGGAATACGATGGTCCGGCACCGTCCCGCACAGTCTGAGGTTCCTCAGGATAAGAGGAATACGATGGTCCGGCACCGTCCCGCACAGTCTGAGGTTCCTCGGGATAAGAGGAATACGATGGTCCATCTACACTGTGGGGTGCCGGATGGACATTTGAGGTAGTCGGGTTTTCTCCTGGACTATACTGTGTGATGTCCTCATCTTCTACTTTACAGTCTGGAGACAAAGTGAGACAATCCTCTGAGGTTTTCCTCATCTCCCGTCCATCTACTAAAATAGAAATACAAAGATTATTACTAGACATGAGCTGATTGGTTCCCCTAAACCAGGACTCCGCCCACATCAGGCAGCTTTGTCTCTGAGGATCTTACAATTCCCCCCTCAAGGTAACTAGTAAATGGGTCCTCTGATCTCCTACCAGATCATTTCTTTATTCATGGACCTTAGTCAGAGAGTGAGGAAACAACGAGAACTGTCTTTTATAGGAGTGACAGTGATGAGGGGATTATAGGACGAGTGTCCCCACCCCCTCTATCACTCATTGCCATCTTCCCAACACAAGAAGTCCTGCACTTCCTTATTTAGTCCATGATTTAGTCATGAATAACAGCGGGGCTGAGCCCCACCAGAGGTCAGAGAGTGAGGATGGGGGGAGAACAACCAAGATGAAGACTGGACTGATCCTGAAGACCCCCATCATTGGGTTATTGACTCCTCCCCCTCATTATCACTTTCTGTTTAAGGTTCCAAAGTTGGAGGAAGTTATCACATTATTATCACCATGTAAAAGTCTGTATGTAACGTACAACACAGAGTATATAGTGCATCCAGGTTCCGGACTATGCAATATGCAATATATAATTACTGTACACAGCGTAACTATCAGGAGGACTCATAATATTGGTGTTCAGTAATCAGTGGCGGATGAAATGTTTACAGGAGACAAGTTGCAGACACACCGCTGCCTCCCATCTCCTGAGACTGCACTCAGTGACTTGGGTCTGAGACTATACAGACATATCCCTCCACCCGGCACAGCCAGCAAATACCAGAGCAAGTAACCCGGGAGAATTGTTCTGCCAGAGATCTTGCTAGACCCGGGCATGGGGCAGAAGACCCAAGGTACATACCCCAGGTGTCTAGGCGGAGCAATGCCTATGGTGAAAATCAACATTTTGCTGCCAGCTGAACCCCAGAATCTCCATAAATCCAGTCTAGATACATAAATTGTGTCTGCAGCACAGAGAAGGAAGATTATCGGAGAGAAATACAGAAATACAGGAATACAGGACGGGGAACACAGCTCAGGAAAGTGACCAGGGGATTACAGGCTGATATCACCCAGTCCCCGCCCTACTCTGGACCAATCAGTGAGCAGTATGGGTGGAGGAATGTATTTAGTGTTAATGACCCACCTGTGCTGATCTCTGTAGGAGTGTCCTCCTCTATAAATGTCCCTGTTATTCCATCCTCCTCCATAGACTGCTGATCACCCCTCACATACCTCTCTTCTTCTTCTGATTTAACCTCAAATTCTATATCCATTGGATCTCCACTCTAAACCAAGAAAATGAGAGAAAATATCATCTGTAAGATAGAAGCTTTACTATTGTGACATCATATATAAAAAAAAAAAAATCCTCTCCACAAGTCCATGTTCTAGATGCTCCGTCCCACCAACCTTGTAACAGTGAGGGATGGTGTGACCTTCCTGTGTGGAATCCCGGGAATACAGAGGACGGGGACATCTCTCTGGGGGGTTCCTGGTATTAGGTGGCTCCATCATATCCTTGTGTTCCACTGAAAACTCCTCCATCACTCCATACTCCTCATCCTCCTCTTTATACTCTTCTTTAACATCAATATTATCATCCCCGAGGTTTCCACTCTGAATATATAATAAAACATTCATTGTAACAAACATGCTTCTGTATAAATCATAACTACTAATAATTGTTCCTCATCTACCTGATGATGGTGAGGGATGGTGTGACCTTCCTGTGTGGAATCCCGGGAATACAGAGGACGGGGACATCTCTCTGGTGGGTTTCTGTAGCTGGATGACTCCTCCATGGTGTCCTGGTACAGATCTTTGTGTATTTCCCCCATCACCCCATCCTCATCATCCTCCTCTTTTATCTCTTCTTTAACCTCAACTTTAGAATCTCTCAGGTTTCCACTCTGAATATATAATAAAAATGACATCAATGGTAACAATGCAGATAATGTACAGATCCTAATGATACTATCAGTGATTGTTCCTCATCTACCTGATGATGGTGGGGGATGGTGTGACCTTCCTGTGTGGAATCCCGGGAATACAGAGGACGGGGACATCTCTCTGGTGGGTTCCCATTACTGGATTCATCTGTAGGAAACACACACACTGACTGAATACATTGTTTCTATGTGTTTATCAGATGATGGGGGATCTAGGTGGAGCCTCCGTACTGCTCTCTCCTTTACAATAAAGTCTCCTCTTACCCGGTGATGTGAGGGGCGGCTGATTCTCCATCATGACGTCCTTCCCGGCACCGCTCACCTCTCCTGTCAGCAGCTCGATGATCTCTCTGGTGACTTCTAGAATCTTCTTTGTATTTCTCTATTCTATCAGGGAGGGAGGTGGAGGCAATGTGATGGTCATATGATCTCCACACTTCACAGGAGGAAAACTCTAGAGTTGAACAAATAGTAAAATCAAATGACATTCCCAGAATCCTCCTCACCTCACTGGTCGGGTCTCCATTTTACAAAATTTTCCCTGAAGAGGAGGGAATATGGGAGGAGGAGCTGTAAAATCAGTGTGATTCTCCGATTCTAATTGGAGGGACATTGGGAGGAGGAGCTTTGGGGGCGCTCTATGACGTTTCTGTACACAGAATCATTTCTCCCAGGTGCGTCCCTCCTCTCCTAAACTGAAAGATGAACGCTGTCTCTGGGCTTTGCCAGGACACATCACATTCCTGTGATCTCCATGTACTCCGGAGACTTTACTGATCACATTTTAGGATGAATATCTGAGACTCGGATCATTATGGGAACAAAAAATTTCCGGACATTTACTTTTTATATAAATTTTCCCTCTTTCTTCCTATTTGAATCTTATAAAATAAAGACATACATATTCCAATTCTCTCTAAAAAAAAAAAAAACCCTGCCACTAATAAATGTAGTAAAATCCATCTGTCAGGAGTGTGTTGCGCTCCTGCTCCTCATTCCAGCATCCTGGTTTTGGCTGTAATGCATTATTTCTGCCCATCTGTCCACCTGCAACGTGATTGATGTTGAATGTCATGGACACACTGCTCATAGTCCTGCAACAGGTCTCAGGCGCATTCCAGCTAACAGGCATCTAGCAGTAAACAGACGTGCGCCAATGCACATGTGCGTGCGCAGATCGCGGAGATCGTGCACACAGTGGCGTTGTCTTGGCGCCCAGTGGCCTTTAAAAAGGGCTTTAGCTGCATCGGTCCTTTGCTGTTTGATCTGCAACTTTACCCTGTGACCTGACCCGGAACCTGCATCTGATCCAATACTGACCCGGCTTCCTGACCCTTCTCTGTTTACCTGATCCTCTGTTATCAACCCGGCTTGAACTCTGACCACCCCTTGCCTGCCACTTCTGCCCGACTGATCCGCTTTGTATTACCTGGCTAGTCTGACCTTGCTCCTGCCTGCTGTCTTGCATCCACGCACCTGCATCCTAGCCGGTTCCTAACAGCTGTCATCATTTCCAGTTTGAGAACCCTGCAGGCACTTATACCTCACTGCGCTCCTACGGTCACTGTCCCCACTCCAGTGACTCCGGAGACGGGGCTGCACGAGAGGTCTCCCTCTGCACGTCAGGCTCACCTCCAAGGTATGTGTCATGGTCAGTCTCTGGGTGGAGACCAAACCATATTTAAGCCAGCCAAGCCTGCAGTCTCATACTTGTGATATTGCCTTTGTAACATGTGCTCCAAGCTCTCCGTTTGCCTGCCCTGTTCTGTTGTTTAGATTCCCTCGTTGATGACCTTGGATTGGATATTGACTACTCTCTGAACACTGCCTGCCTTTTGACTATGGATTTGACCCTGACTATTCTGAATCTTGCCTGCCTTGTACCTGGACTGTTGTAGAACCACTCTGCCTGTCTGCCAACCGCAAGTACCTGGTTGCTGTACTCAGATTGCCCCTGCCCGGTGTGCTATAGCAGTGTATTGTGTAAGTCCTGAGGGCAACAGAGTACTGGTAGGCCTGCTTTCCTTATGGGAAAGGGGGCTTCTATAGGTGAAGAACACGGAAGACAGCTATAGTGTCTGACCACCTGCGTTAGGAGGAGTAAGCGTGACATTGTTAGTATAGATAGATGTAGAAATTCTACAATAGACGGATAAGAATATCACTGGTGGAAAAGGCGATACATCTCCAAAATGAAGGAAATGTTTCAGCCCTGTAAGTGGGGGAATGTTCTGACCCTGAAGGGGTTCATCTACATTTCCACATGTCTGGGGTTCTTTCTATAAGTGGGTGCACCTTGGCTCTGCACTTCAGTGATTGAACAACGCGAGAATATACAGCAAACTACTTTGAAAAACACCAAACTGTCCCCCATCACACTGTCCCCTCCCCATAACAAAATGTCCCCTCCTCATCACACACTCCCCCCATCATACTGCCCCACTCCTTTCACACTGACACCTCCTGTCATATTGCCTCTCCATGATACTGCCCCCCTCCTGTCACACTGCCCCCCATTATACTGCCCCCCTGTCACATTGCCTAGGTACCCCCCTCTTGTCACACTGCCCCCCTCTTGTCACACTGCCTAGGTACCCCCCTCTTGTCACACTGCCTAGGTACCCCCCTCTTGTCACACTGCCCCCTCTCTTATCACACTGCCTAGGTACCCCCTCTTATCACACTGCCTAGGTACCCCCTCGTATCCCCTCAGGGGTTTGCACAGGCTGGGATTGCATTGGCAACTCATCTTGGATAAAGTATTCATATTGGATTAAGTATTGCACTTCGGCTCAGCACTTCAGCGAATGCACAAAGTGAATATCCACAACAGACTTCTGCAGAACACCAAACAGACTACAGGTGACCTGATTCTCCATGAAACTTTAATCTCTCATCCGGGCTTCCTTTCAATCTCACCACTCTGTATCATGCACTCCCTACTTTTCCTACTCGCAGTTGCACCCTCTCTCCTTAAATTCTCTCTCCTTCACCCATCTTCTCCACCTCACAGCTTGTATATATCCCCCTCACACCTGTCCTCACCTTATTACTGCAGGTATCAGCTCCCGCTAATTCTGAACCCATATACCAATAAAACTTGCAGGACACTAGGACATGTCCCCCCACATAAGTCACATTCCCATATCACCTCTCTCACCCTTCTGCTTCTCCTAACTTGTGGAGATATTTCCCCAAATCCTGGACCACCATTAATTACCTTCAGACAACATACCCAGCACCCTCCATCCTCTGATAGCAGCCGCAATCCACACAATCTAATTTCTATTCCTCTTCAGTCTAGAACCAGCCTCCCCTTCTCCTGTGCCCTTTGGAATGGCCGCTCTGTTTGTAACAAACTCACCACCATTCATGATCTATTTATCACAAACTCCCTGAACCTACTTGCAATTACTGAGACCTGGATTCAAGAATCTGACCTTCCTTCTCCTGCTGCCCTCTCCTATGGTGGCCTCCTGTGGACTCACTCTCCCAGGCTTAGTGGACGGAGAGGAGGTGGTGTTGGAATCCTCCTATCCCCTTAAAGCACTTTTCAGGTTCTTCACCCACCCCCCGCTCTGTCCCTCTCCTCATTTGAAGCTCACTGTATTTGTTTATTTTCTCCAGTTTCATTGAGAATTGCTGTGATCTATCGGCCTCCTGGACCGGTATCAAGCTTCCTTGACGACTTCTCAGCCTGGCTACCCTACTTTCTCTCTTCTAAAATTCCAACAATCATTCTTGGTGATTTCAACATCCCTTTTAATCGTAACACTCCCGCTACTTCTAAACTGCTGAGTCTAACCTCCTCTTTTCACCTAAAACAATGGACAAACTCTTCTACTCACTCTGTTGGCAACTGCCTTGACCTCATATTCTCCTACCTATGCACTCCGCACAACCTCTCCAACATTCCCTTTCCTCTCTCTGATCACCACCTTATTAGTTTCACTCTCTCCCTGTCTGCCTCCTCCTTGCCTTCCAACTACAAAACTATTACCCGTAGAAACCTTCGCCATCTTAACCCTTCTCTTTTTTCTGCTACAGATTGTCTCTACGACAAAATCTCATCCTTGTCCTGCCCCAACTTGGCCACTTCTATCTACAACAGTTCACTGTCATCCACCCTGGATACCTTCGCCCCCCTCAATACACAGACTCAGGCCCCGACCGCTACAACCCTGGATACCTTCCCCCCCTCACTACACACAGACTCAGGCCCCGACCGCTACAACCCTGGATACCTTCCCCCCCTCACTACACACAGAATCAGGCCCCGACCGCTACAACCCTGGATACCTTCCCCCCCTCACTACACACAGACTCAGGCCCCGACCGCTACAACCCTGGATACCTTCCCCCCCTCACTACACACAGAATCAGGCCCCGACCGCTACAACCCTGGATACCTTCCCCCCCTCACTACACACAGAATCAGGCCCCGACGGCTACAGCCCTGGCAGACGGACAATACCAGAAGCCTCAAAAAACGTAGCCGCGCTCTTGAGCGTCTGTGGCGTAAGACTAAGTCACAGCAAGATTTCAGCCAATATAAATCTGCCCTCCAAAAATACCATTCCTGCCTCCACACTGCCAAACAGACCTACGTTATCACTCTCATTAACCCCCTCTCATGCAGTCTCCGTCAACTCTTTTCTACCTTTACCACTCTACTTCGTCCTCCATTACCTCCACCCACTAACTTACTCACTGCCCAGGAGATTGCTAATCACTTCAAAAATAAGGATTGAGACAATTCGTCTCGAGATCTCCGCTCTACAGATATCACCCTCACTCTTCACTCTTTGTCCTCCTGCACTATCAATACTTCCCTCTTTTAACCCAGCTACTACAGCGGAAGTCGCTAAACTTTCTTCTAACGCCCACCTAACCTCCTGCCCCCTGGACCCTGTTCCTTCTCAAATACTACGATCACCATCTGACTCTATCCTACACTCTCTATCTCATATCTTCAACCTCTCACTCTCTACTGGGATCTTCCCCAACCCTCTAAAACATGCGCTAGTCACTCCCATACCAAAAAAGGCCTCACTGGACCCCACCAATCTTAACAACCTAAGACCCATCTCTTTACTTCCTTTTGCCTCCAAACTCCTTGAACGTTTAGTCTACAACCGACTGAGCGACCACCTCCTTGAGAATAACCTCCTTGATCCCCTTCAGTCTGGATTTTGCCCACAGCACTCCACAGAAACTGCCCTCCTAAAACTCACAAACGACTTGCTAACAGCGAAAACCAATGGTCATTATTCCATACTCTTACTCTTGGACCTTTCCGCTGCCTTTGATACAGTTGACCACCCCCTCCCCCTCAAAAAACTCAATTTTCTTGGTCTCCATGGCTGCACTCTCCGTTGGTTCGAATCTTACCTATCTCACCGCACCTTCAGTGTCACTTACAACTCCACTTCCTCCTCTCCAACTCCTCTTACCGTTGGGGTCCCCCAAGGTTCTGTCCTTGGACCTCTGCTATTCTCAATCTACACCTCCTCCCTGGGTCAGCTGATAGCCTCCCATGGCTTCCACTACCATTTATATGCTGGCGACACCCAAATCTATCTCTCTGCCCCTCAGCTCACCCCATCAGTCTCCTCACGCATCACGGATTTACTAACAGACATATCAGTCTGGATGTCAAACCACTTCCTCAAACTGAATCTATCTAAAACTGAGCTCTTAATATTTCCTCCCCCTGACTTCTCTATCAAGATCACTGGCACATCTATCAGTCCGTCCCCACATGCTAGGGTGCTAGGGGTAACCTTAGACTCTGAACTGTCCTTTCACGCCCACATTCAATCCCTGTCCAAATCATGCCGCCTTGGCCTCCGCAACATTTCCAGAATACACCCCTTTTTAACTAATGACACCACTAAGCTTCTAATTCACTCCCTGGTCATCTCTCGCCTCGACTACTGCAACTCCCTCTTCATTGGATTACCTTTACATAGACTATCCCCCCCCCCCCCCCGTTCAGTCCATCATGAATGCTGCTGCAAGACTCATACACCTTCCCAACCACCCATTCAGTGTCCCCCACCCCTCTCTGCCAATCCCTCCACTGGCTCCCACTCACCCAACGAATAAAATTCAAAGTACTAACAATCATTTACAAAGCCACCCACAACTTGGCCCCCAGCTACATCACTAACCTAGTCCCAAAATACCAACCAAGCCGCTCTCTTCGGTCCTCCCAAGACCTCCTGCTCTCTAGCTCCCTTGTCACCTCCAGGATTTCTCCAGAGCTTCTCCCATCCTTTGGAACTCCCTACCCCAATCTGTCCGACTGTCCCCTAATCTATCCATCTTTAGACGATCCCTGAAAACACTACTCTTTAAAGAAGCCTATCCTGCTTCTAACCAACTTGTACTTCCTGCATCAGCTCATCCCCCCACAGCTATTACCTTTTGTATCAATTGACCCTCCTCTTTTAGATTGTAAGCTCTAATGAGCCGGGCCCTCTGATTCCTCTTGTACCAAATTGTAATGTAACTGTAATGTCTGCCTTCATTTTGTAAAGCGCTGCGCAAACTGTTGGCGCTATATAAATCCTGTATAATAATAATAATAATAATAATAATAATAATAATAATAATAATAATCACACTGCCTAGGTACCCCCCTCTTGTCACACTAACCTTCTACTGTCACACTGCCACCCCCACCACAATGCCCCTGTCCTGTGAAACTGCTCCCACATCATACTGCTCCCCTCCTATCACACTACCCCCCATCATACTGCTCCCCTCCTATCACACTACCCCCCATCATACTGCTCCCCTCCTATCACACTACCCCCCATCATACTGCTCCCCTCCTATCACACTACCCCCCATCATACTGCTCCCCTCCTATCACACTGTCCCCCATTATACTGCTCCCCTCCTATCACACTACCCCCCATCATACTGCTCCCCTCCTATCACACTACCCCCCATCATACTGCTCCCCATCATACTGCTCCCCTCCTATCACACTACCCCCCATCATACTGCTCCCCTCCTATCACACTACCCCCCATCATACTGCTCCCCTCCTATCACACTACCCCCCATCATACTGCTCCCCTCCTATCACACTACCCCCCATCATACTGCTCCCCTCCTATCACACTACCCCCCATCATACTGCCCCCCTCCTATCACACTACCCCCCATCATACTGCTCCCCTCCTATCACACTGTCCCCCCATCATACTGCTCCCCTCCTATCACACTGTCCCCCCATCATACTGCTCCCCTCCTATCACACTACCCCCCATCATACTGCTCCCCTCCTATCACACTACCCCCCATCATACTGCTCCCCTCCTATCACACTACCCCCCATCATACTGCTCCCCTCCTATCACACTACCCCCCATCATACTGCTCCCCTCCTATCACACTACCCCCCATCATACTGCTCCCCTCCTATCACACTACCCCCCATCATACTGCTCCCCTCCGATCACACTACCCCCCATCATACTGCTCCCCTCCTATCACACTACCCCCCATCATACTGCTCCCCTCCTATCACACTACCCCCCATCATACTGCTCCCCTCCTATCACACTACCCCCCATCATACTGCTCCCCTCCTATCACACTTCCCCCCATCATACTGCTCCCCTCCTATCACACTACCCCCCATCATACTGCTCCCCTCCTATCACACTACCCCCCATCATACTGCTCCCCTCCTATCACACTACCCCCCATCATACTGCTCCCCTCCTATCACACTACCCCCCATCATACTGCTCCCCTCCTATCACACTACCCCCCCATCATACTGCTCCCCTCCTATCACACTACCCCCCCCATCATACTGCTCCCCTCCTATCACACTACCCCCCCATCATACTGCTCCCCTCCTATCACACTACCCCCCCATCATACTGCTCCCCTCCTATCACACTACCCCCCCATCATACTGCTCCCCTCCTATCACACTACCCCCCATCATACTGCTCCCCTCCTATCACACTACCCCCCATCATACTGCTCCCCTCCTATCACACTACCCCCCATCATACTGCTCCCCTCCTATCACACTACCCCCCATCATACTGCCCCCCTCCTATCACACTACCCCCCATCATACTGCCCCCCTCCTATCACACTGTCCCCCCATCATACTGCTCCCCTCCTATCACACTACCCCCCATCATACTGCTCCCCTCCTATCACACTACCCCCCATCATACTGCTCCCCTCCTATCACACTACCCCCCATCATACTGCTCCCCTCCTATCACACTACCCCCCCATCATACTGCTCCCCTCCTATCACACTACCCCCCCATCATACTGCCCCCCTCCTATCACACTACCCCCCCATCATACTGCTCCCCTCCTATCACACTACCCCCCCCCATCATACTGCTCCCCTCCTATCACACTACCCCCCCCATCATACTGCTCCCCTCCTATCACACTTCCCAGGTACCCTTCTCCTGTCACACTGTACCCCATCATACTGCTCACTTACTGTCACACTGCCTAGGTACCCTTCTCGTTACACTTCCCACCTCTTTTCACACTGCCCTGTCATCATACTGCCCCCCCCCCATGACACTGCCCCCTTCCTGTCATACAGCCCCACTAATGTCACACTGTGTATCATTATCTGTTGGAGATAAAAGACGTCACAGTGACTATGGAGGAAGAGGACGAACATGACGGGGTTACTGGGTGTAAATAGAAAATAAGATCTTATTACCTCCTCTGCTGCCACTTCCAGTAACGTCTTCACAACCTTGTATCACGAGGAGCTTCCTGTCATCACTTCCTGGATGCAGCCGACATCACTTCCTGCCTGCAGCTGACATCACTTCCTGTCTTCCATAGAGACTTCCTGTCTGGGAAGAAGTGAGAAGGTCACCACCTTGTGGAGCTCAGAACTGCAGCCCCGAGAAACGTCTCATAGTGTGAACACGGCCTTGTGATGTGTGTGCATACCTCCCAACTTTTGAACTTTGTAATGAGGGACACTTGAGGGAGGAAGTGGCAAAATGTGGGTGTGACCAAACTCTTAACAGTGGGAGGGGCTTAAGCAGTGTGGTGGACAGGAATGGCAGAGGATAAGGGTCTGCAGGGCAGTGTACGGGGGTCAACAGGGCAGAGAAGAGAGGATAGGGGGCCAGTAGTGCAGGGTACAGGGGTCAGCAGGATGGAAGACAGGGAGTCAGTAGGGCGGAAGACAGGGGGAGCCAGTAGGACAAGGTACAAGGGTCAGCAGGACTGAAGACGGGGTCAGTAGAACAGGGTACCGGGGTCAGCAGCACGGAAGACGGGGTCAGTAGGGTAGCGTACAGGGGTCAGCAGGACAGAAGACAGGGGGTCAGTAGGGCAGGGTACAGGGGTCAGCAGGACGGAAGACAGGGAGTCAGTAGGGTAGAATACAAAGGGTCAGCAGGACTGAGGAAAGGGGAGTCAGTAGGGCAGGGTAAAGGGGTAGGCAAGACAGAAGACAGGGAGTCAGTAGGGCGAAAGTCATGGGGTCAGTAGGGAAGGGTACAGGGGTCAGTAGGATGGAAGACAGGGGGTCAGTAGGTCAGGGTACAGTAGTCAGCAGGACAGAAGACCGGGGGTCAATAGAGCAGGGTACAGGGGTGAGCAGGACAGGGAAAAGGGGGTTAGTAGGGCAGGGTACAGGGTCAGCAGGATGGAGGATCAGAGGTCAGTAGAGCAGGATACAGGGGTCAGGACGGAGGACCTGGGGTGACAAGAACTGAGGATTGGGGGTCAGTAGTGCAGGGTACAGGGTGAGCAGGATGGAGGACTGGGGGTCAATAGAGAAGGGTGAGCAGGACAGAGGACCGGAGGTCAATAGAGCAGGGTACAGGGGTCAGCAGGATGAAGGAGCAGGGGTCATTATAGCAGGGTACAGGGGTGAGCAGGATGGAGGCCTGGGGATCAGTAGAGCAGGGTACAGGGGTGAGCAGGACAGAGGAAAGGGGGTCAGTAGGGAAGGGTACATGGGTCAACAGGACGAAGGACCAGGGGTCAGTAGGGCAGGGTACATGGGTCAACAGGACCGAGGACCAGGGGTCAGTAGGGCAGGGTACATGGGTCAACAGGACGGAGGACCAGGGGTCAGTAGGGCAGGGTGAGCAGGATGGAGGACCGGGGTCAATAGAGCAGGGTACAGGGGTGAGCAGGACAGAGGACCGGGTATCAGTAGAGCAGGATACAGGGGTCAGCCGGACGGAGGACCAGGGGTCAGTAGAGCAGGATACAGGGGTCAGGACGGAGGACCAGGGGTGAGCAGGACAGAAGACCAGGGGTCAGTAGAGCAGGGTCAAATCCCACCATTACTCTTCTTAATCAAAATCCCCCCACCCCCTCCTAGCACAAATCATCCCAGTCTATCCCCCTTAACTCTTACATCCCCCCCCCCACGATTTTTCCCTCCCCCTCCCCGGTCACATGGGACCCTCATCAAAGTACCTTAAGGCTGACTCTTCTCTTGATTCCAGTGATCAGTGGGCGGAGCTTTCTGTCTCCTCTGCAGACTTGCACAGAGCTCTCAGATCGCGGTTCTAGCAGAGTGGAGTGCATGCTCGCCGCCTCCTCCTCTGTACAGGAAAACAAAACATTACAGCAGGAGAAGGAGGGGGCGGGCTCAGTGTGCTCATCTCAGCACTGTGCTTCCGTGTGTCAGAGGCAGCCGGACCAGCGGGGAGAGATGCCAGCTGGCGGCTGCAATACGCAGTGTTGCTTGCGGCGTGTGCGAGAAACTAAACACCCCGCACACGCCGCAGGCGATCCGGGACTCAGCCCTGATTTCCTGGGACTCAGGGACAAGGGATGGTTGGGAGGTATGGAGCACGGGGACCGCAGAGAGCCGGCATTGGGGCAGCTGAGAAGCGGGATCGGGAGCCAAAGAGGGGGGCGGTGCTGAGAGGTGGCCTGCAAATGATGTCATCGGTTGCTGGGACCCCGGTGGTCCTAACAACCGGTGACTGCATTGAGAAGGGGGGGGGGAGCAGAGATTGTCGGCCAGATATTCTCCCAAGAATCCTCACTTGGTGCTGTGTGTGAGAACACACATTACACCTATTGAGGATACCACTATGGAGTAGAGCCCAGCCCTCTGTTGCGGGAATCCAGCCCTGACCGCGGGACCCCGGGACATACTTCAAATTGCGGGAAAGTCCTGCGGAATCCGGGAAGGTTGGGAGGTATGTGTGTGTATATGTACTTGTAGTACCCTGATGTTTAGGCAGGGCTGCTATTAAATTTAGTTGCCTTGGCCAATTGTTAGATCATTTGATTTCCCCCTAATTCCGGAATTGCTTCACTTCTTCTTTCACTAGGCCAGGTATCTGGAGACATTGGATACGACAAGGGCATGGGAAGGACAGATTATGAATGAATGGGGTGTCTCAGTCAATGGACAGGGATTTTTTTGGGTCCCTTGGCCTGCTGGGAGAGCCTATTTATTTGGGTGGACTGGAGTCAGGTGATCGGGGTTCTGTGCCACCTGGACGGCTGTCTGAGTGGACATGTGTTATGTTGCCCCGGGCTGCTAGGTTGAAAGCCTTAGGCCTATCCCAAGAACATCTGGCTGCCAGGCTGTTTGAGGGCCTATCCAGAAGCAGGAGAGCAGCATAGGGTTGGGACTGCGGGCTTGTAGTCCAACCAAAAGCAAAATTTCCCTCGGCCGGGGAACCAGTTGTGGGCGGAGGTAGAGGGGAAGCTGTCACCACTAAGGGACCATCCACCTTGCTACTGGACACCATTGTAAGCTAAGGCCAGTACCAGAGCAGACTTCTCGCCAGCCGGGGACGGTGAAGAAGTGGGAAAACTTGAGCAAATGCCAAGTCAGGGACCCAGCGGGACAGCAGAGGTGAAGCTTGTGGAGCATCAGTGAGTGCCAAGCCAGGGACCTAGCGGGTCAGCAGGGGTGACGCTTGAAGGGTATCTGTGAGTGCCAAGCCAGGTACCCCGCAGGGAAGCGGGGGTGATGCTTGAGGAAGATACTGAGTGCTAAAAGTGGAAGAGCTCAGAGGATCCAGTGGCTATTGGATCTGAAGTCTAGTGAGAGAGACTGGGAGCTCGTTGAGTGAAGACCCACAGTGAGTGATTGTGAAGTTAGCTGAGAACCGTTCGTGTTGCAAATAGTTGGATACATTTAGTTAGTAACTTCTACAAGACGGTTGCCATGGGAGACAGCGTCCTACCTATTCAGAAGTGGTGTCCGGCTGGGGGCCTTCACCTGTATAGCTGCCTGTAGAAGTCTCGGAGTCTGCCAATTAACATTGCATCTACCTAAGGGTGTCCTGGCCCTAACCCTCTCTCCCACAGTTCTGTTCAAGAGATAATAAATTCTCTTTTTTGCATTCTAAAAGTGTCTGGCGCCCACCGTTTCATCTTGCATTACACCCACCATGCCTTGTAACCCACTCTACACAGAAGCATTTCAGCTGTCCCTAACTCTGGAGGTCATTATTAGGCCTAAAGGGGCCCGAGACTTTGCTACATACTGTCTACAGTTTCTTCCTAGAGGAAGTACTTATTTTCTTCCCAACAAAACAAGCCCAGTTGCGGCCCAGAACATCATGAACCCAGCCTGGGAATGTATCATGGCAGAAACTAGTGACTTTGGAGCCATGCTGTTCATACTTAAAAAAGGCAAACCACTTCATGTGATTTATTACGACCTCAAACCCTTGATTGTAGATTATGGTAACAAATCCCACATTTCCAAGGTCATCCTCTGCAACATCCAACTCTTTAATAGTCAAGGTTACTTTCTTTTCAGATTGACCCAGCTTGGAGCAGTCGATGTCCCAGCTCCGCGCCCCTGGGCTCAGCACAGGAGTTTGCTGAAGTCTGCTCATGACACGGATTCTAGATTCTAACATTCCCATTGTATCAAAGGAGTAACAGCTTCCACAGGACCCTTGATTTCTGACGGGGCTGACAAAGTTGTATAATCCTATATTCCTCCAATCCCAGCATCAGGCAGGCCCTGGTATTTCTCATTTGTGGGCATCGGAGCCGGAGGTGGTATGCTTGGGATTCTAGATTTACGACCACCAGCTCTTTTGAGGAGATCCTTAGTTGACATGCCTTTCATATTCAGGATACGCGGTTGCGGTCCATGTTTTCGGAACAGAGTTTATTTGTTCTATATAGACATACTGTCTATCCTTATAGATGTGTAGTGCTCCCCCCGCAGGAGCCACTGATGATAACTGGTTCTTTCCCATAAAGTACAGAGGCCCCCAGTCACCCAAGCAACTGTTCATTCACTCCGGCTCCAATAAACAGTCTCATGGTTTGTCTTTTTGTAATGAATTGCTTGTAGAACTTGGGGTTTGGGATACTCCAAAACTGGTAGCAACATTAATGAGAGGATAGTCTAAACCCTCACAGCTGGGGACTGTGAGGTATCTTTCTGAAAAGTCTAAAGCCCTGTACACACGATCGGTTTTACCGATGAAAAGAGTCTGATGGACTTTCGTGTATGGGATCGTGTATGGGACCCACCGGTCTTTTTTCCACCGGTTTTAAAAAATAGAACATGTTTTAAATTTTTCCGATGGATCAAAAACCGATAGCAAATTCCGATCGTCTATGGGGAACTCCATCGGATAAAAAACCCATGCATGCTCAGAATTAAGTCGACGCATGCTCAGAAGCATTGAACTTCATTTTTCTCGGCTCATCGGAGTGTTTTAAGTCACCGCGTTTGGAACGGTCAGGTTTTTTGACTGATGGTGTGTGGGCAAGACTGATGGAAGTCATCTTCATCGGATTTCCGATGGACAAAACCATTGGATTAGAATCCATAGGATATCCGATCGTGTGTACAAGGCTTTAGAGCCGAACAGCTGGGGACTATAAGTCTCTTTCATCCAGTTACCCTGCACAACGGCAGTTGTTGGCATCCAGTGCAATTTCAGGAACCCTGCACAGCGCAGGAGGGCACTCTTCTTTTAACTCACATATGAGATTCTTGCTGAGGACCGGGGAATGGCCAGTATCTGAAATCCTATGAGATACCGCCGAGGTGTGGTCTCAGTCCAAGCAGCCTCTGGCACTCAGTGTCGGGGACAAGGTCATCCACTGCCCAGGGTGAAGATAGCAAATTGTGCCCCCCCCCCCCCCCCGCAAGGGGTAGAGGCTATTAGGGGCATGCAAAGCACAAAGCTCCATGGCAGCATACGTGTGGGTTAGCCCCGCCTCCTTAACTACCCTATAGGACACCTCTCCCATAAATCTTTGCTCCAGGCTACAGGCCGTGTTCCTTTTTTGTCCTCCTCCGCAGGACCAAGTAGATGGTTCTCCTACCTGAAGACGACTCCCCTGCGATCAGGATTGACCGAGCGACCAGGAGTCACATCCCCCCGATAAACCTTAAGCAGGGTATGGAGTGTATGAACAGCGTAGCGCTGAAGAGTTGGAGGCCTGGCCATTAGCAGGCGAGCGCCCACAGGTCAGATTGCCTAGCTGTCAGCAGGGGGCCATTATCTGCCACAAGTCCGGTGTGTGTGTGGGTCCCTCAGCCCAGACAATCATGGGGTGGAGTGGTAAGTTGGACAGTTTTATCCATGGCAGCAGTGTTTGTATTTATATATTGTTTTGTACCTTTTTGTTCTCCTTCTCTCTTTTCCCCTCTGGTGTCGGTTTCCACTTAACCATGGCGTTTGCTTCCTTTTGCGCTCCAGCCGCTGCTCTCTCTCTCTCATCTGGGTCCCAGCGTTCACTCTGCGCATGCGTGGACACGGAACAAAAACGAGGCTTGCAAAGCTGTTGAGCGGGAGGGGGGGGCTCTACCGCGGGGCAGCGATTTCTCTTTCACCTTCAGAGTTCTTGAGCGGGGGAGCTACCGCCGAGTCCGCCCGACATTAGAGAGAGTATACACGGGAGCGGGGGGCGCAGGGTGATGTCTTCCTACCTTCTGCCTGCGCTGATCTTCTTTTGCGGGAAAGAACGTCCTATTGCGGGTCTGCGGGAAAACATTGTGTATGCGGGAAAAACCCGCACAATCCGTGCGTGTTGGGAGGTATGGGCTTGGTTAACGTCTTGTCCCTGGCGGTGAAGTCACGCGGCACTGCTTTTAAATCCTGGGGGAAGCCTGCAGAGCCTTGGGAATGATTGTGGGCATATGGCTTGGCTTCCTCAGGTAAGTGTCGGTTCTGAGGGGAGTGGATGGGCACTGCCTGGCAGCTGACCTATTTTCTTTCTGCAGTGACCTACAGTAAATGGGATATCATGGATCCTTCACTGCCACCTGGTGGCCAGCCTTCTCGTAGCAGGTATGCATTTGGGGACTATCCCTGTGTTCTGCCTGCTTGGGGGTAGGGTGACCACATTTCCAAACTACCATTCAGGGACACCCTCCCTTCCCAAAAATCAGCTTGTTCTGTAACGAATCACAGCACAGTGATTGGACACAAGAGGCGGGATTTATGATTTCTCCAATCACAAGCAGGGGGCGGGATTGTGCTCCTCCAGGCATTCCCGGCCAGGACAAGTACTGTCAGTGAGTAAAGCGGTGATGTGGCGCCCTTTTTTGGGGGCATCAGATTGGCCCGGGGGGGGGGTGGTTGCGTCAGTTTCATTCCGGGACACTGTATTGTCCTGGAATGAATGTGCCCGGGACAGACCTGCAAAATACGGGATTGTCCCGGGCAATCAGGGACACGTGGTCACCCTACTTGGGGGGGAGGAAAGTAGACATGTGCGGTTTGTTTTCTTACAAATCGAAATTCGTACAAATTTCCTAAAATTCGTACATTCGGAAGCATTCGGGATGGTGGGAGCCCCTCATAATGAGCACAGCACAGGGATGGTGGGAGCCCCTCATAATGAGCACAGCACAGGGATGGTGGGAGCCCCTCATAATGAGCACAGCACAGGGATGGTGGGAGCCCCTCATAATGAGCACAGCACAGGGATGGGGGAGCCCCTCATAATGAGCACAGCACAGGGATGGTGGGAGCCCCTCATAATGAGCACAGCACAGGGATGGTGGGAGCCCCTCATAATGAGCACAGCACAGGGATGGAGGGAGTCCCTCATAATGAGGACAGCACAGGGATGGTGGGAGCCCCTCATAATGAGCACAGCACAGGGATGGTGGGAGCCCCTCATAATGAGCACAGCACAGGGATGGTGGGAGCCCCTCATAATGAGCACAGCAGGGGTACAAACGCAGGAAGTCAGCACAGCAGTCATATGTGTAAATGAGAAGAATGGTGGGGGCACTGGGGGGAGGGGAGGGGGGTAATTGGGGAACCTGGACTTGGGGCAGCAGAGAGTAGATGTGACCCAGCCAGGATAAGGGGGAGGTCTGAGAGAGAATCCCCTTTCACTTGTTCTGTTCTATAGACTTCTCTCTGTGTCCAGGCTCCTAACACTCACACTGACACACACTATGAACTATGACTCATCCTGCTGTATCATTCTCCAGAGCAGAGAGGGGAGGGGGGAGGAGGGGGGAAAACAGCTAATTGCCGTTCAGATAAGAAACCCGACCCTGTGAGAGATGGATTGAAGATATTGTGGATGGAAGTTTGAACTTCTAGGCCTCTGGCCTATAAAATAATCTATAAAATAAAGTATGACATACTGTTCATCCCCCCTGCACCTCCCCATTACCACCAAAAACTCGAAATCACTTACAAAGGTGGGAAATGTCCTTTAAGTCTTGTGTTGGGGTGCGGGAAGGAGGAGTGCCATATTGAGAAAGGTATTTTTGCTTTTTAAATTCATCCTAACGAATGGTAATAATTGTTACGAAAAGTGAACGAATCGAACGAAAATTCGTATTTCGTACGATTCCAAATTCAGTTTCGGACACGAATTACGAAATACGAACTAACAGCTAATACGAAACGGAACGAAACGAAACAAATATATTGACGGCGCACATGTCTAGAGGAAAGTGGGGTACAAGGGCACCAATCTTAAACTATTCCCTTTTCTCTTACCTTCTTCTTTCTTCTCTCTCCTCCACAGCCCTTCCTTCTCTGAGCTCTGTGCTCAGCTGTCGGTTAATTGCCAAAGACTCTTCCTTCCACAGTGACTCACCTGGTCTTCATTTCCTGCTCGTCAGCTAGACCTGCTGGTTATATAAACTCCTTGGATCAGCTCTTCTGTGTCTTTGCCTTGGTCAACATACCCAGACTCTCTCTGTAGTGTTTTCCTGTGAAAGACTTTTGCTTGGCTGAATTCCCATCTGGTTCCTGATCCTGTTTGCTGTACCCAACTTCGCTGATCTCTGGATTCCTGTTTCTCTGGCTTGTTCTGACTACCCGTCCTGGTTACCGAAATCTGGCTATGTTTTGACTACGTTTGCTCTGTTTATACCATTTTATTAAATAGTGTGATTTTAACTGCACTTCTGTCTCAGTCTGATTAATGGTTCCTGGCAGTAGGCAAAGGCCATGAATTCAGAAGTTGCAGGAAATCCACTAGTTGGTAATATTTTTATCAGATTTGATGAGCAGGTTTACCGCATGGATCAGTTTGCCATAGCATTACAGATGCTTCTGAATCACACTGAACACCTGGAACTTCCCACTGTGGCTGCTCCGATACAACCTGTGTTGCAGGCCGTCCCTGCTGCCACTCCGGTCCCGGTGCCACCCGCCTCGAATATTACCTCTATAAGAGGTATGTCTGGTTCCGCTCAACTTCCCCAACAATTCAGGGGTCGATCCAGTCCAATGCAGAGGGTTTCTCAACCAGGTTGAGATTTACTCAGCCCTCGCTTCGTCCCATCTCTCTACCCTCCATTGTCTGAAGGTGACTGGCACCATGGCGGCCACAATTCCCATGGTGAAGTGGGCACAGTGGTGGACACAACCTTTCCAGAGGGGATTGCTCCAGCAATGGAGGTCAGACAGCAAGAGCCAGTGCATCTACTTTACTCCGACTATGAGGGTGTCGCTCCTTTAATGGTTTCAGCGGGAAAACCTTTGCAATTGCCACTTGATCGTCCCCATCACATGGGTCACAATAACATCAGGCGCCAGGAACAAGGGCTGGGGCGCCCATTGCCTATCAGAAGTAGCACAGGGCAGGTAGATCTCCCCCTCTCGTGGGATAGTGTCCAACATTCTGGAGCTCTGGGCCGCATTCCAGGCACTACTAGCATCCGTCATATAACGGTGAAATCCTCAGGGATGCTAAGGTTGGACAATACAACTGCGGTGGCCTACATAAGGAGGCAGGGTGGAACCCGCAGTGGGTTCATGCTATGGGAGGTGGAGCCAATTATGAGCTGGGCTCAGAAGAACTTGTCCAACATTTCAGTGGTCTACATACCTGGGACCCAGAATCTTCAAGCAGATTTCCTTTCTCGTTTTTGGATGAACAACAACCAGTGGGCTCTCCACAAAGAGGGGTTCGAGTGGCTCTTGATCCTGGGAGTTTCACCAGGAGTCAACCTTTTCGCCTCCCTATGCAACAAGTTGGCCAAGTACTACTCAAGGTTTCAAGACCCTCAGGCCTATGGAATAGACGCCCTCGTGGATCAGTGGAGGTTCCACAAGGCTTATGCCTTTCCTCCGGTGCCTGTCATACTCCAGTTCCTTTTGAGACTGAGAACAGAGAAGGTGGAAGTTGTAGCAATAATCTCTTTCTGGCCAAACAGGCCATGTTTTCCTCTCTTGATACTCCTCAGTTATAGGGACTTAGTTCCCCTGCCACTCAGGCCGGACCTTCTGTCTCAGGGCACAACCCTGCACCCTTGTCCTTCTCATCTGCACCTCAGGGCTTAGTTCTTCAGAGGGGAAGGCTAGAAGCTCTAGGCTGCCCAGAAGAGGTCATCCCTACCCTCCTGAAAGCTAGAAGAAATAGCACCAACAGGGTCTATGAACGAATTTGGGCCAGACTCACGGATCACATGTTTTCCAGGTCCAACCCTTGTAGTGCCCCGGCAGTCCAGGACATTCTTAGCTTCCTACAATCAGGTCTAGACCAAACCCCATCGGTTAGCTCTCTCCGGGTACTGGTATCGGCCATCTTGGCATTCATAGTAGTATCATAGGCCAAATACTTCCTTGTTCGCCAATTTTTCAAAGGAGCTTAAAGGTTTAGGCCCCAGAAGAAGCCAAGGTTCCCCAAATGGGACCTCCCTCTTGTTCTGGGTTTTCTTTCCCTGCTTGGATCAGATCAAAGCAAGCCACTCTTGCTGAAAGAACTTACTCTTAAGACCGCCTTCCTGGTAGCCGTTAAGTCAGCAAAAGAGTATCTGGAATCAGAGACCTGGGTTCAAAGGAGCCCTTTCTAACTTTTTTTCCAGACAGAGCGGTGCTAATCCCCATGCTGGGGTCGAACCCTAAAGTGACCACAATTGGATGTCCATCCCCTTGATGTGAGACACACTCTGAAACAATATCTGGAAGCCGCGGCTCCCTTTCATTGATCGGATTCTCTCTTCCTTCTTCTCCATGGGAAAAACAGAGAAATGCGGGCTTCGGTTATGCCGCGTACACACGACCGTTTCTTTTTCGTACATCACGGGACACAGAGCGACATAGTCATTACTAATGGGTTATATAGTTACCGTCAGGTGCTGGCACTGGCAACTTCCAAAACCGGAAGTACCCTCCCCTATATAAGCCCCTCCCATCCGGGAGCACCTCAGTTTTTTGCCAGTGTCTAAGGTGTTGGCCAAGAAGAAACATGTGTTTTTCACTGAGCTTGCGTACAGGTTCTTTTGGGCCTCAGTAAGCTATTCCGGATCCGACCAAAAAAGCTTCATAGCTAAACGGTCGGTACCCGGGCCTTGCAGAGAAGAGCAAGGTTCTGCCTGTAATGCTTCTCTTAGGAGAGCTGGACCCTGGGATCCAGAGCTCTGGTCATACCCACGACCAAGATGTTTTCTGTGCAGGGTGCTATACAGGTCCAGGGGAGTGGAATCCTTGGGAACCCGGTCCCTGAAGGTTTGATTACAATGCCTGCCGTGATAGGTGAAGTTTGGGCTTTTGTGGACCAAACAAAGTCCTGCGGCGGGGAACAGGTAAGTGGGGGCCCCCAGGAACTTGGTTCTATTGGGGGACCCCCAAGCCTAATTTGTCTTTCTGTCTGTTACCTAACGGTATTCCCGCTAATATCTGTGCATGCCTGTAACTACTAAAAAAATGTAATAATTTTTAATGGTGGTCAAGAAAAAAAAAAAAAAAAAAAGGAATGTTTTTTTATATATGTTTAGTATATTAAACTGCGGTACCTGTGTTTGTCCACTAGAGGCCGCTGTGGAATGTTTTTCTTGTCATATGGACTAGTTTCTTCTCAGAGAACAAAGTCCAGGCAGCTGGTGAGTTCTCCTACAGGAAACTGTTTCCTCTGCCCTGTTGCAGTGTTCGTCTATCCCCCGGCCTGCGGCAAAGGGGGCCCTGGCTCCTGTCCCTGGTTTCCATGTTTGAAAATTGGCGCCGAGGCGCACGTGGCCGCGCGCGTGCGCGTGCACGCGCCTCTCTATATAGAGGTGGCCGGAAAAAGGGGCGGGGCCTGGGGGATGACGCTCTGTGCGCGCCGCAGCGCTTCTGCGCATGTGCGGGCGTCCCAGCAGGTTTTTAAAAAGCCACATTATTGCAGTAAGCTGGCTATGAAGTACAGAGACAGAGCTGGCAACATTTAAAGGCATACAGCAAGCGGTTGATACAGGCATCCCCTAGAAAGGCACATTAGTAGACACCAACTGTTATATAGCAGCAATTGTGCTAGACTATTCTCAGTAAAAGTGGTGTATTACGGCTGGAATACCTCAGCTTTAGGCTTAGGAATATGCCGTCCAGTAGCTCCGGAACTGAATCTTCCAGGAAGCGAAGGGGGTCTCATCGGGCTCTGAGGATCTTGGGCATACTCCTGCTGCACCAGTCTCCCCTGAAGTTCAGAGGTAAGTGACCGTAGAGACCCCGCAGGGGTACTTGGTACTGTGGCTGTCCTCAGTCACCTGCTCCTGTGTATGTAACAGATGAGGTTTTTTCCTCAGCTCTGGGAGGATTAGAGAGAGATTGTCAACATTTATCGCTGCCTCCCTGTCAGGGAAAGCACGCCCGATCTCCGTCTCCTCCTTCAGAGTGCCTGTTAGCAGAGCAACAGTCCCATACAGGGATCGACCTGCCTGAAGGGGATCAGGATAAGGTTGATTCTGTTATAGAGGAATCAACAGTGGGGGAACCTTTTCTCAGCATCTCAAGCTGAAAGATTATGGGTTCAGTCTCTGACTAACATGGTCCGATCAGCATTTAAAAATGCACCTTGCGGAACCATCAACCACTACTGTATCCTCGTTGGGGTCGCTAGAAGCCCCCAGACTGTTTGTTCTTTTCCACTTCACCCTTTACTGAAAGGGCTCATTTACCAGGATTGGGAACGTCCTGAGAAAATATTTATTCCCCCAAGAGATTTCCGGTGGTCTATCCCATGGAGGATAAGTTCATCAAAAAAAAAAAAAAAAAAAAAAAATGGAAGGTCCCTACAGTGGACGCAGCCATCTCTTGTATGTATAAATCACTGACATGTCCAGTGGATAATGTCCAAATGTTCAAGAACCCAATAGATAAAAGATTGGAGTCCTTATGAAAATCTGCTTGGTGATACAACCAGCAGTAGCAGCTATTGGGGTCTGCTAAGCAGTGAAGGATCAGTTGAAACAGGTCTTGAGGGACTTGACAGATCAGCAGGCTTTGCCCTAGCTGATCTACCTAGAGCCTTAGGCTTTGCGGTTGACGCCATAGAGGATTCAGTCCATCAGGCCTCCCGCCTTACGCTATCTATAGTACATATGCGTAGGCTCCTATGGTTCAGAAACTGGTCTGCTGAAGCTCCCTGTAAAGAATGGCTGGTTAGCGTCCCATTTCATGGTGAACGCTTATTCAGGGAAAACCTGGACAAATATATCCAGAAAATTTCCAGCGGTAAAAATACGCTCTTGCCGGTTAAAAGCAGAGTTAGAGGTCCCTCTTTAAGAGGCCTGCTTCTCCAGTCCCTGGGGCATCGGCTGTGTAACAGTTCCGACGGCCTCCTCGGTTAAATCCCGGGGGTAAAAAACAGGGACAGTAGCAGGGTAATAAGAAACCCTGGGTCAGGGGAGGTACAAAACCTCCCCCAAAGTTAAATTCATTGAAGCCCCCACTCAGTCGGGTGGGGGGAGGACTCCAGTTGTTCGCAAAGAGACCTGGCGGGACACGATCAAGACAGATAGGTGCTCTCCGCAGTAGGTTTGGGATACAGATTGGAGTTAAGAGACTCTCCTCCTTCCCATTTTTGAGGTCAAACGTGCCAAGGGATCCCCGGAAGAGAGAGTCCCTCCTGTTGGCACTAGAACAACTATTACTCCAAGGAGTAATTATGGAGGTTCCCCTGGAAGAATGAGGGTTCGGGTTTTACTCAAACCTCTTTACAGTCCCGAAGCAAACGCGGACGGGAGGCCCATATTAATTCTGAAAAGGGCTATACAAATTCCTGTATATCAGGACTTTCCGATGGAGTCGATCCGATCGGTGGCCACTGCCCTACAAGGGGAGGATTGGTTAGCCACGATCGACATCAAAAATGCTTATTTGCACATTCCCATCTTTCCAGTCCACCAAAAATTTCTACGCTTTGCAGTAGAAGGGCGCCATTTTCAGTTCAGAGCCTTACCCTTCGGTTTGGCCACAGCACCAAGAGTGTTCACAAAAATTCTGGCCCTTTATTGGCCAATCTAAGAACACAAGGTGTAATGATAATGGCATATCTGGATGACTTGTTGCTGATAGACCACTCAGTGAAAAAACTAGACGTGGTCGTTCACAAGACGATCAAGTATCTGGAATCTCACGGTTGGATTATCAACCGAGACAAGTCAGCCCTAAAAACCAGTCAAAAGTCTGGAATACTTGGGGCTAAGGTTGGATTCAGGCCAGAGAAAAATATTCTTGCCTCAAGGAAAGGTGTTGTCTTTGAAAGATTTGATCCACTTAGTGGGTACAAAAAAGACAGCCGTCCATACGCCTGTATATGAGGCTGCTGGGAAAAATGGTGGCATCATTCGAAGCAGTACCCTACGGTCAATTCCATTCAAGGAATTTGCAAGGGGCCATACTGTCAGCCTGGAACAAAAAAAGTTCAGGCCCTAGACTTACAATGTCCTTGTCCCCTTCCGTTCGCAAGAGCCTCCGTTGGTGGTTGGTTCCCCAGAATCTGGAAAAAAGGAAATCCTTCAGTCCGATTTCTTGGGAGGTGGTCACTACAGATGCCAGCCTTATAGGCTGGGGAGCAGTACTGGAGCAATAGTCTCTCCAGGGCAGATGGTCGGATGCAGAAAAGGCCCTGCCCATCAATCTCTTAGAGATATGAGCAGCCCGGTATGCCCTAGTAGCATGGACATCCAAACTCCAAGGGTCCCCTGTCAGAATTCAATCAGACAATGCCACAGCAGTGGCATATATCAATCGGGGGGGCACCAGGAGTCGTGCAGCCCAAAGGGAAGTAAATTACATCCTGAGATGGGCAGAAAAATATGTCCCAGCCATATCTGCGGTATTCATTCCAGGAGTGGAGAATTGGAAGGCGGACTTTCTAAGTCGCCAGCAATTAGGCCCAGAGGAAGGGTCCCTTCACCCCGAGGTTTTCTGGACAATATGTCAGCGGTGGGGAACATCGGATGTAGATCTTCTAGCATCCAGATTCAACGCAAAGGGGGATAGGTTTGTCTCTCGGACAAGGGATCCCCTAGCTTGCGGCTCGGATGCCCTAGTGTTCCCTGGGGATCAGTTCAAGCTGATATATGCATTCACACCGCCACAATGGTTACCTCGATTACTCCGCAGAATCAGGGTAGAAAAGAAACCAGTGATTCCGGTGGCTCCAGCGTGGCCCCGAAGAGCGTGGTACGCGGAGATTGTAAAATTTCAGTGGGGAGTCCTTGGACTCTCCCACGTCGTCCGGCTTTCGCAAGGACCGATATACCACCCTTCCTTACCAGCCCTAGGTTTGACGGCCTGGCTATTGAAGCCCACATTCTAAAAAAGAGAGGGCTCTCTAATGCTGTGGTATCTACCATGATCAATGCCAGGAAGCCGGTATCCAGGCAGATCTACTATAGAATCTGGAGGGCGTACATCGCGTGGTGTGAGGCCAAGAAATGGCATCCACATAAGTACGTAATAGGTAGGATTCTGGACTTCCTACAGTGGGCTGTAGATAGGAAGCTTGCCTTGAGTACTATCAAGGGTCAGATTTCGGCCTTGTCAATATTTTTTCAAAGGCCCTTGGCTTCGCATTCACTAGTCAAAGCCTTTATACAAGGAGTGATGCGTATTAGGCCTCCGGTTAATATTCCCATATGTCCATGGGATCTAAACTTGGTTCTGGCGGTTCTACAGAAACAACCATTTGAACCATTACAGCATATTTCCTTGGTGCTTCTTACCAGGAAATTGATTTTTCTAGTAGCCATTTGTTCGGCTAAGAAGAGTATCGGAATTAGCAGCTATGTCCTGTAAGGAGCCATATCTGGTTATCCATAAGGACAGAGTAGTGTTACGTCCTCATCCAGCCTTTCTTCCTAAGGTGGTATCGAGGTTTCATTTGAACCAAGATGTGGTTCTTCCTTCTTTTTTCCCCAAACCTACTTCGGTAGAGGAAAAGTTATTGCATTCTTTGGATGTAGTAAGAGCAGTTAAAGCTTATCTAAAAGCCACTGCTCAGATTCGCAGAACGGATACTTTGTTTATTCTGCCGGAAGGCCCCAGAAAGGGTCAGGCAGCGTCAAAATCTACTTTAGCCAAGTGGATTCGACAGGTCATAATACAAGCCTATAGCTTGAGAAGTAGACCGCCTCCGTTCAAAGTTAGGGCGCACTCCACGAGAGCAGTTGGAACTTCATGGGCAGTGCATCACCAGGCCTCCCTGGCTCAAATCTGTAAGGCCGCAACGTGGTCTTCAGTTCACACGTTTACTAGGTTCTACCAGGTGGACGTTAGAAGTCAGGAGGATGTCGCCTTTGGGCGCAGTGTGTTGCAGGCCGCAAAAGATCCTAATGTCTGATAGCGCTCAGCTTATATATGGTGTATCCCCCCCCCTCATTTGGCATTGCTTTAGGACATCCCATTAGTAATGACTATGTCGCTCTGTGTCCCGTGATGTACGAAAAAGAAAATAGGATTTTTATAACAGCTTACCTGTAAAATCCTTTTCTTGGAGTACATCACGGGACACAGAGCTCCCACCCCTCTTTTGGGGACACTTATTGCTTTGCTACAAAACTGAGGTGCTCCCGGATGGGAGGGGCTTATATAGGGGAGGGTACTTCCGGTTTTGGAAGTTGCCAGTGCCAGCACCTGACGGTAACTATATAACCCATTAGTAATGACTATGTCGCTCTGTGTCCCGTGATGTACTCCAAGAAAAGGATTTTACAGGTAAGCTGTTATAAAAATCCTATTTTTTAATGTCATTGAATAAAACGGCATTTTTCTCGACGTGATTCTTCTCAAGCCTGCCTTGCCTACACACTATCGTTGAAAAAAAATGCTCGAGTAAAGCGCGGTGACGTACAACACGTACGACGGCACTATAAAGGGGAAGTTCCATTCGCATGGCGCCACCCTTCATGTTAGTAAAGTTTGTTGAGAGACGATTCACGCTTTTCAGCCTCGTGCTTTTCAGTCCGTTACAGCGTGACGAATGTGCTATCTCCATTACGAACGCTAGTTTTACCAGAACGAGCGCTCCCGTCTCATCACTTGATTCTGAGCATGCGCATTTTTTTTCAGGTCGTTAAAGCCTACACACGGCCGTTTTCCATGACGAGAAAAACGACGAGAAAAATTAGAGCATGTTCCAATTTTTTACGTCGTGAAAAATGCTCTGAAGCCCACACGATATTTTTTAATGACCATTTTAAAAAAATTGCATTTTTCTCGTCATTAAAAACGGTCGTGTGTACGCGGCACTAGATCCATTGCTGCGTGGATCATTCAGACTATTCAATGGGCTTAAAAAGCTATGGGCTTGGCTCCTCCGGAGGCAGTGACGGCGCATTCAACCCGGAACATTTTGATATCTTGGATAGCATCGCGCCATGTTGGCGGCTTCCTGGTCTTCTATCAACACATTTGTGTCTCACTAATGTATTGAACAAGCTGCCCTATCGTCTGCAAATACTGTCGGTTGACGGTGTTAAATAAATATTTTTTCTTTGCTCAGCATTTTCCAATTGGGCATATACGGCGAGTTACCGTATTTATCGGCGTATAGCACGCACTTTTTTCCCCTTAAAATCAGGGGAAAATCGTGGGTGCGTGTTATACGCCGATACTCCGCCGATTCCCCTGCTGAAACGAGCGAGAGGAGCCGAAGCCGAAGTACACTCGGCTCCTCTCGCAGTCCCGCCCATCTCTGACTGCGCCGCTGACATAGAGAAAGCCGAGTGTACTTCGGCTAGTCTCGGCTCCTCTCGCAGTCCTGCCCCTGACTGTGAGCAGAGCCGAGTCTAGCCGAAGTACACTCGGCTTTCTCTGTCAGCGGCGCAGTCAGTGGAGATGGGCGGGACTGCGAGAGGAGCCGAGTCTAGCCGAAGTACACTCGGCCCCGCTCGCTCCTCTCCACAGAAATCGGCGCCAAATTTAAAAAACGCCGAGACTGACAAGGCTGCAAAGGCACTGGGCAAGCCTGCAGATGGACAGATGGACACTGGGCAAGGCTGCAGATGGACAGATGGTCACTGGGCAAGGCTGCAGATGGACAGATGGACACTGGGCAAGGCTGCAGATGGACACTGGGCAAGGCTGCAGATGGACAGATGGACACTGGGCAAGGCTGCAGATGGACAGATGGACACTGGGTAAGGCTGCAGATGGACACTGGGTAAGGCTGCAGATGGACACTGGGCAAGGCTGCAGATGGACAGATGGACACTGGGTAAGGCTACAGATGGACACTGGGTAAGGCTGCAGATGGACACTGGGCAAGGCTGCAGATGGACAGATGGACACTGGGTAAGGCTGCAGATGGACACTGGGCAAGGCTGCAGATGGACAGATGGACACTGGGTAAGGCTGCAGATGGACAGATGGACACTGGGCAAGGCTGCAGATGGACAGATGGACACTGGGCAAGGCTGCAGATAGACAGATGGACACTGGGCAAGGCTGCAGATGGACACTGGGCAAGGCTGCAGATGGACAGATGGACACTGGGCAAGGCTGCAGATGGACAGATGGACACTGGGCAAGGCTGCAGATGGACACTGGGCAAGGCTGCAGATGGACACTGGGTAAGGCTGCAGATGGACACTGGGCAAGGCTGCAGATGGACAGATGGACACTGGGTAAGGCTGCAGATGGACAGATGGACACTGGGCAAGGCTGCAGATGGACAGATGGACACTGGGTAAGGCTGCAGATAGACAGATGGACACTGGGCAAGGCTGCAGATGGACACTGGGCAAGGCTGCAGATGGACAGATGGACACTGGGCAAGGCTGCAGATGGACAGATGGACACTGGGTAAGGCTGCAGATGGACAGATGGACACTGGGCAAGGCTGCAGATGGACACTGGGTAAGGCTGCAGATGGACACTGGGTAAGGCTGCAGATGGACACTGGGCAAGGCTGCAGATGGACAGATGGACACTGGGCAAGGCTGCAGATGGACAGATGGACACTGGGTAAGGCTGCAGATGGACAGATGGACACTGGGCAAGGCTGCAGATGGACAGATGGACACTGGGCAAGGCTGCAGATGGACAGATGGACACTGGGCAAGGCTGCAGATGGACAGATGGACACTGGGCAAGGCTGCAGATGGACAGATGGACACTGGGCAAGGCTGCAGATGGACACTGGGCAAGGCTGCAGATGGACACTGGGTAAGGCTGCAGATGGACAGATGGACACTGGGTAAGGCTGCAGATGGACACTGGGCAAGGCTGCAGATGGACACTGGGCAAGGCTGCAGATGGACACTGGGCAAGGCTGCAGATGGACAAGGCTGCATTTAAATGTAAGTTTTTTTTCCTTGAGTTTCCCTCCTAAAAGTTTTTTTCCTTAAAATTCCCTCCTAAACTTGGGGTGCGTGTTATACGCCGATAAATACGGTATTTCCCACATGAATGCTGCCATGGAGTCTGTCAGGAAAACTGAAAATTTCCTATCAAATACTTACCGTAATTTTCCTTTCCTGATAGACTCCATGGCAGCAGGAGTCCCCTCCCAATGTCTGGAGTAGCCTAGTTACAGAACACGCCCCGTAGCCCGGGGCAAAGATTTCTGGGAGAGGGGTCCTATAGGGTAGTAATGGAGGCGGGGCTAACCCACACGTAGGCTGCCATGGGAGTCTATCAGGAAAGGAAAATTACGGTAAGTATTTGATAGGAAATTTTCCGTTTTTTTTGACGATCTGAATCATTTAAGTGTGGCAAAAAATGTAATATTTTTTTACAACACTGTACTTCTCATTTTTTTTTTTAAAAGTCTCCTGACATTTAGGGGTCTACTTAAAAAAAATTGCCAGAGCCCAGTGAAAGTATGTACTATTCGTCTCTGTGAATCGGGGTAACAAATGAATGTTATTAGGCCCTTTGCTATTCTGTTTGAATGTTTTCCTCTGATTTAAAATGGAGAATGTTGGATTTGGCCACTAGATGGAGCTAATGCCTATGATACTTAGTGCCATATAATAGCCAAATGCAGTTTTCTCTGTATTACATTAATGGTTGGTATAATATTTCTGGTTTAATTATCTTGTCCTTTAATGTGACAAACATTCCCCCAGCTGTGCCAAATTCTGCCCGTATTTTCATTATCACAGCAATTTCCTATCACCGTCATCTCAATTATGGGGCAATAATGCGGTATTATTACTGCAGTGCCACATTATTGCCACTAGATGGAGCCAATGATTATAGGAAATCACTGAAATAATATATGACCAATACTGGTCACGGCTGGGGGGATGCGCGTCACATTCATTCTACAGAGTTTATTGGAACAGACCTGTAAGTGTTTGTGAAATCTTCCCCCACAAAATGTACTCAGCCAATGAGAGGTGATGACTCCATTTTTATTTTAAAAGGTTTAGAGGACCGCCTTTTAAGTGGTAGGGTTAACGCGTTTCGTCCAGGAAGACGACTTGAGAAAACAGACCTCTTGCAAGAGAATAACAGACCTCTAAGTCTCCATACCACAAAATGTACTCAGCCAATGAGAGGTAATGACTCCATTTTTATTTTTCTCCTGCTATCAATGGCCAACACGGTACAACACTTCATCCATGTCTTTGGTGATCTCTGATCTTCTTATCAACTGTTTCTTACATGATGAAGATCAGCCATGGAGTATATCTGAGGTGTATATCAGGGTGTGCTTCTTCCCCACATGTCCAGCATCATTCATATACAAGACATTTCCCGCACTCACTAATACACCTCAAGGATTGTCTGGGTCCCCTGATGTACAGGAAGACAGGACTTCAGTGAGGAACATTTCCCTCACTCAGGACAGGAATACGGCTTCTCCCTCATGTGAGATCTCTGATGTGAAGAAAGACTGGACTGAAATGAAAAACATTTCCCGCACTCAGCACAGAAATATGGCTTCTCCCCCGTGTGCAATCTCTGATGAATGGAAAGATAACACTTATGTGCAAAACATTTTCCACACTCTGGACAGGAATATGGCTTTTCTCCTGTATGCATCCTCTGATGTCTGTAAAGGTTGCTCATTTGTGAAAAACATTTCCCGCACTCGGGACAGGGAAATGGCTTCTCCCCCGTGTGAGACCTCTGATGTGTGACAAGTTCTGATTTTTGTACAAAACATTTCCCGCACTCAGAACAGGAATACGGATTCTCTCCTGTGTGAGATCTCTGGTGTCTATAAAAAATGTACTTATCTGAAAAACATTTCCCACACTCAGTACAGGAATACAGCTTTTCTCCCGTATGCAATCTCTGATGTGTGTAAAGATTGGACTTCTTTGAATAACATTTCCCACACTCAAGACAGGAAAAAGGCTTTTGCCTTGTGTGAGACATCTGATGTGTAACAAGTTCTGTTTTTTGTGCAAAACATTTCCCGCATTCAGTACAGGAATACGGCTTCTCACCTGTGTGCGATTTCTGATGTCTGTTTAGAACAGACTTCCATGAAAAACATTTTCCACACTCAGGACAGGAATATGGCTTTTCCCCTGTGTGTAATCTCATATGTCTGTTAAGTTTGGACTTATCTGAAAAACATTTCCCGCACTCAGGACAGGAATACGGCTTCTCCCCCGTGTGAGATCTTTTATGCAGATTAAGTTTGAATTTAGAACAGAAACACTTCCCGCACTCAGTACAGGGAAACCTTTTATCTGTTGGAAGGACGGCACCATCCCGCACAGTCTGAGGTTCCTCAGGATAAGAGGAATACGATGGTCCGGCACCGTCCCGCACAGTCTGAGGTTCCTCAGGATAAGAGGAATACGATGGTCCGGCACAGTCCCGCACAGTCTGAGGTTCCTCGGGATAAGAGGAATACGATGGTTCGGCACCGTCCCGCACAGTCTGAGGTTCCTCGGGATAAGAGGAATACGATGGTCCGGCACCGTCCCGCACAGTCTGAGGTTCCTCGGGATAAGAGGAATACGATGGTCCGGCACCGTCCCGCACAGTCTGAGGTTCCTCAGGATAAGAGGAATACGATGGTCCGGCACCGTCCCGCACAGTCTGAGGTTCCTCAGGATAAGAGGAATACGATGGTCCGGCACCGTCCCGCACAGTCTGAGGTTCCTCAGGATAAGAGGAATACGATGGTCCGGCACCGTCCCGCACAGTCTGAGGTTCCTCGGGATAAGAGGAATACGATGGTCCGGCACCGTCCCGCACAGTCTGAGGTTCCTCAGGATAAGAGGAATACGATGGTCCGGCACCGTCCCGCACAGTCTGAGGTTCCTCAGGATAAGAGGAATACGATGGTCCGGCACCGTCCCGCACAGTCTGAGGTTCCTCAGGATAAGAGGAATACGATGGTCCGGCACCGTCCCGCACAGTCCGAGGTTCCTCAGGATAAGAGGAATACGATGGTCTGGCACCGTCCCGCACAGTCTGAGGTTCCTCGGGATAAGAGGAATACGATGGTCTGGCACCGTCCCGCACAGTCTGAGGTTCCTCGGGATAAGAGGAATACGATGGTCCGGCACCGTCCCGCACAGTCTGAGGTTCCTCGGGATAAGAGGAATACGATGGTCCGGCACCGTCCCGCACAGTCTGAGGTTCCTCAGGATAAGAGGAATACGATGGTCCGGCACCGTCCCGCACAGTCTGAGGTTCCTCAGGATAAGAGGAATACGATGGTCTGGCACCGTCCCGCACAGTCTGAGGTTCCTCAGGATAAGAGGAATACGATGGTCCGGCACCGTCCCGCACAGTCTGAGGTTCCTCAGGATAAGAGGAATACGATGGTCCGGCACCGTCCCGCACAGTCTGAGGTTCCTCAGGATAAGAGGAATACGATGGTCCGGCACCGTCCCGCACAGTCTGAGGTTCCTCAGGATAAGAGGAATACGATGGTCCGGCACCGTCCCGCACAGTCTGAGGTTCCTCAGGATAAGAGGAATACGATGGTCCGGCACCGTCCCGCACAGTCTGAGGTTCCTCAGGATAAGAGGAATACGATGGTCCGGCACCGTCCCGCACAGTCTGAGGTTCCTCGGGATAAGAGGAATACGATGGTCCGGCACCGTCCCGCACAGTCTGAGGTTCCTCAGGATAAGAGGAATACGATGGTCCGGCACCGTCCCGCACAGTCTGAGGTTCCTCAGGATAAGAGGAATACGATGGTCCGGCACCGTCCCGCACAGTCTGAGGTTCCTCAGGATAAGAGGAATACGATGGTCCGGCACCGTCCCGCACAGTCCGAGGTTCCTCAGGATAAGAGGAATACGATGGTCTGGCACCGTCCCGCACAGTCTGAGGTTCCTCGGGATAAGAGGAATACGATGGTCTGGCACCGTCCCGCACAGTCTGAGGTTCCTCGGGATAAGAGGAATACGATGGTCCGGCACCGTCCCGCACAGTCTGAGGTTCCTCGGGATAAGAGGAATACGATGGTCCGGCACCGTCCCGCACAGTCTGAGGTTCCTCAGGATAAGAGGAATACGATGGTCCGGCACCGTCCCGCACAGTCTGAGGTTCCTCAGGATAAGAGGAATACGATGGTCTGGCACCGTCCCGCACAGTCTGAGGTTCCTCAGGATAAGAGGAATACGATGGTCCGGCACCGTCCCGCACAGTCTGAGGTTCCTCAGGATAAGAGGAATACGATGGTCCGGCACCGTCCCGCACAGTCTGAGGTTCCTCAGGATAAGAGGAATACGATGGTCCGGCACCGTCCCGCACAGTCTGAGGTTCCTCAGGATAAGAGGAATACGATGGTCCGGCACCGTCCCGCACAGTCTGAGGTTCCTCAGGATAAGAGGAATACGATGGTCCGGCACCGTCCCGCACAGTCTGAGGTTCCTCAGGATAAGAGGAATACGATGGTCCGGCACCGTCCCGCACAGTCTGAGGTTCCTCGGGATAAGAGGAATACGATGGTCCGGCACCGTCCCGCACAGTCTGAGGTTCCTCAGGATAAGAGGAATACGATGGTCCGGCACCGTCCCGCACAGTCTGAGGTTCCTCAGGATAAGAGGAATACGATGGTCCGGCACCGTCCCGCACAGTCTGAGGTTCCTCAGGATAAGAGGAATACGATGGTCCGGCACCGTCCCGCACAGTCCGAGGTTCCTCAGGATAAGAGGAATACGATGGTCTGGCACCGTCCCGCACAGTCTGAGGTTCCTCGGGATAAGAGGAATACGATGGTCTGGCACCGTCCCGCACAGTCTGAGGTTCCTCGGGATAAGAGGAATACGATGGTCCGGCACCGTCCCGCACAGTCTGAGGTTCCTCGGGATAAGAGGAATACGATGGTCCGGCACCGTCCCGCACAGTCTGAGGTTCCTCAGGATAAGAGGAATACGATGGTCCGGCACCGTCCCGCACAGTCTGAGGTTCCTCAGGATAAGAGGAATACGATGGTCTGGCACCGTCCCGCACAGTCTGAGGTTCCTCAGGATAAGAGGAATACGATGGTCCGGCACCGTCCCGCACAGTCTGAGGTTCCTCAGGATAAGAGGAATACGATGGTCCGGCACCGTCCCGCACAGTCTGAGGTTCCTCAGGATAAGAGGAATACGATGGTCCGGCACCGTCCCGCACAGTCTGAGGTTCCTCAGGATAAGAGGAATACGATGGTCCGGCACCTTGCCTCACAGTCTGAGGTTCCTCAGGATAAGAGGAATACGATGGTCCGGCACCGTCCCGCACAGTCTGAGGTTCCTCAGGATAAGAGGAATACGATGGTCCGGCACCGTCCCGCACAGTCTGAGGTTCCTCAGGATAAGAGGAATACGATGGTCCGGCACCGTCCCGCACAGTCTGAGGTTCCTCAGGATAAGAGGAATACGATGGTCCGGCACCGTCCCGCACAGTCTGAGGTTCCTCAGGATAAGAGGAATACGATGGTCCGGCACCGTCCCGCACAGTCTGAGGTTCCTCAGGATAAGAGGAATACGATGGCCCGGCACCGTCCCGCACAGTCTGAGGTTCCTCAGGATAAGAGGAATACGATGGTCCATCTACACTGTGTGGTGCCGGATGGACATTTGAGGTAGTCGGGTTTTCTCCTGGACTATACTGTGTGATGTCCTCATCTTCTACTTTACAGTCTGGAGACAAAGTGAGACAATCCTCTGAGGTTTTCCTCATCTCCCGTCCATCTACTAAAATAGAAATACAAAGATTATTACTAGACATGAGCTGATTGGTTCCCCTAAACCAGGACTCCGCCCACATCAGGCAGCTTTGTCTCTGAGGATCTTACAATTCCCCCCTCAAGGTAACTAGTAAATGGGTCCTCTGATCTCCCACCAGATCATTTCTTTATTCATGGACCTTAGTCAGAGAGTGAGGAAACAACGAGAACTGTCTTTTATAGGAGTGACAGTGATGAGGGGATTATAGGACGAGTGTCCCCACCCCCTCCATCACTCATTGCCACTGTCAGGAAAGGGTTCACCTGCTGGTGGCGCTGTGGATCGCAGTACCGATGTCCACCAGCGGGTGTCTTCTTGCAGTCAGGATCTGTAATAAAGGATTTCACCTGCTGGTGGCACTGTCAGATCCATTGGCCGTAGTACCGCTGTCCACCAGCGGGTGTTTTCTGGCAGTGTTGAGCCAACATTATCTCCTGCAGTCAGGCGTCACCTGAGCCTGATTGCAGGAGATATGTATAAATTCCCGGCAACTCACACTCTCTAGTTGCCTTGGTATCTCTCCTTGCGCCCTGACCTTGCTAGCCTGTTATCTGATCCTGAGCCTGCATCCAATCCTGATCCTGTGTTCCTGATCCTCTGTATCCTTGCCCTGTAGCCTGATCCCTTTGCACCTTCCCCCATCTGCCGATTCCCTGTGTATGACCCAGGCCTGCCTTACGTTTGCGATTCTGGAACTGCCCTTGTTTATCTGCTGATCGTCTGTGTATGACCCTGGCCTGGCTCACGTTCTTGATTACGGTATTCCCCATCTTCTGTATATAGTTATTTGTTATTTATGGGTCACTGTTTGGGTTTATTGTCACTGTTGGTTTTGGAGGTGTTTGTGTATTTGTATATCACTATCCTAATAAACGCTTATATATTCACTTTACATGCGTATTGGTTCTCTCTGAGCAGTCCACACAATTTGGTCTTACCAATTCCTGACAGCCACCTTCCCAACACAAGAAGTCCTGCACTTCCTTATTTAGTCCATGATTTAGTCATCAGCTGAGCCCCACCAGAGGTCAGAGAGTGAGGATGGGGGGAGAACAACCAAGATGAAGATTGGACTGATCCTGAAGGCCACCATCATTGAGTTATTGACTCCTCCCACATTATCACTTTCTGTTTAAGTTTCCAAAGTTGGAGGATGTATGTAATGTACAACATAGAGTATATAGTGCCGGGGTCAGGAGTATGTAATTAACACTATAGAGTATATAGAGGATTCAGGAGTATGTAATGAACAATACAGAGTATACAGTACAGGGGTCAGGAGTATGTAATAAACACTATAGAGAAGGATTCAGGAGTATGTAATGAACACTGTAGAGAAGGATTCAGGAGTATGTAATGTACAATACAGAGTATACAGTGCAGGGGTCAGGAGTGTGTAATGAACACTATAGAGAAGGATTCAGGAGTATGTAATGAACACTATAGAGAAGGATTCAGGAGTATGTAATGTACAATACAGAGTATACAGTGCAGGGGTCAGGAGTATGTAATGAACAATACAGAGTATACAGTGCAGGAGTCAGGAGTATGTAATGTACAATATAGAGTATATAGTGCAGGGGTCAGGAGTATGTAATGTACAACATAGAGTATATAGTGCAGGGGTCAGGAGTATGTAATGAGCAATACAGAGTATATAGTGCAGGGGTCAGTAGTATGTAATGTACAATATAGAGTATATAGTGCAGGGGTCAGGAGTATGCAACGTACAAAATAGAGTATATAGTGCAGGGGTCAGGAGTATGTAATGTACAATATAGAGTATACAGTGCAGCAGGGGGAAACACTCCTGGATGGGGAGGATGGCTATATATAAGTTGGATATCCTACCTCTCTTTTTATACCTATAGCGCTCCCTAAAAGCTTTTTTCCATTCGTTACGGTCTAGCCTACTGTGCTATCTCTGGCCGAATTCCGCAGCCAGGCTTCGCTATGACATTCTAGTAAAGCGTAAAACAGAGGGTGGAGCAGAATTAGTGCAGATTGAATTTTACTACATAGCATCCGTATTGACAAGAATAGTAGGCTGGTTCTATAATGACAAATTAAAACAGTGGGTAACTGTGACGGGAGTTACTTTGGATGGGGGGTGGGGGCTTACCTTTGAGAGCTCTGGAAACTCTGTGTCCAGTTCCCCACGCCCCTCCTATGTGTAAATCACCCTGTGTCCATTAACTGATTGGAAGAATCCACCCCTTCCCTCTCCACCCTGCCCCCAGTCCACATGCCAGGAACACAAATACAAAACATCCATCCCATAATACATTTCTCTTAGGGCAGACAGACACAACAGAACAATGGGACACAGCCACACCCCCAACGATCCCAGCAAACAGTCCACAACAGCATGAGACAACACACAATATATACATATATTAGGGCTGGGAAAAAAATGGATTTAAAATCTGAATCGAGTTGCAAGGGCAAATCGATTCAGATTTTGACCGAATCGACTTTTAAAAAAAAAAAATTTCATTGGACCGGCGCTCCGCGGACTAGGCCGAAGCTGTGGCCTCGCCTAAAAAATCCTGCCCGTAGCTCGCCGCGATCCTGAGAAAAGGCCGCAAGGCCGGACGCAGCGGACTAGGCCGAGGCCGCGGCCTCACGCCATTTTCCCAGGATAGCGGCGAGCTGCAGGCAGGATTTTTAGGCGAGGCCGCGGCTTCGGCCTAGTCCGCGGCCTTTTCCCAGGATCGTGGGGGAGTAGGCCGAAGCCGCGGCCTCGCTTAAAAACTCCTGCCGGCGCGGTGTCCATCAGGAAAAAAAAACTCGATTTGAATCGTGAATCAAGTTTTTTTTTTAAAAGTCGCAGATTTTTTTTTTGGCCGAAATCGCCCAGCCCTAGCATATATACAACATTCCAGTGTGGCTGTACAGCGAGTCCGAATAGCACAGATCAGACTGGGGTTCTCGGTCACCCTCTGCCCCTAATGGACAGACACAGGGTGATTTACACATAGGAGGGGCGGCCGGGGGAGCTGGACATGGAGTTTCCAGAGCTCTCCAAGGTAAGCTGGGTTTCCACAAGCCCCCCAACCCAAAGTGACTCCCGTCACAGTAACTATTGAGCAACAAATGGCACCTGTTCCCTTGACCTCTCTGGCGTGGATTATGCCCAGATTTCGCCCTCCTAGAGAAACATTCTCACCTTTTGACACTATCACTATTAAAAGTTAGGGATTCAACTATTCGAAAGTTAGGTATTTCATCAACCCCTGGCCCACTCACTTCAATTATGGGTAATCTAGAATTCCCGCCGGGTCTATTGTCCACCAGGTTCCTACGATGGACAAATATGGCCCCCTCGCCGATACACCGCTTACCGACCACCCACCGTCATTATACGGCGGCTGTTTGAAGAGGAATACCATTGTTATGGCAGCAGCTAGCTGCCATAACCCGGGTATCCTCTTCTTCAGCGGGCGGGCGGCTTTCAGATAAAAGTGGTCTCAGCGGCGGATTCCCCAAGAGATCACTTTTATCTGGGGTGGGAGAGAGCCCCCCCCCCCACCTGTCACGCTTCGGTCGTCTCCGCCGCTTACCGGAGCCGTCGGTTGCGACGGAGACGAACAGTCCTCTTCCCTCACAAGCTGGATGCCGAGTGAGGGAAAGATGGCCCCCCGCTCGACTCCATAACATTGGATGGCGGAAGCGACATCAAACATCACTTCCACCCTACAGTCTTAAAGGGGAATTTATTTTATTGCATTTTAGTGCAAATATGAGATCTGAGGTCTTTTTGACCCCAAATCTCACATTTAAGAGGTCCTGTTATGCTTTTTTTCTATTACAAGGCATGTGTACATTCCTCGTAATAGGAATAAAAGTGACCCAAATTTTTTTTTTTTTTTAAAGACAGTGTAAAAATAAAATAAAAAGTAAAATAAATAAGAAAAAATAAAATAAAAAATTTAAGGCGCCCCGTCCCGCCAAGCTCGCGCGCAGAAGCGAACGCATAAGCAAGTCGTGACCACATGTGAAAGCGATTGTTAGAGCGAGAGCAATAATTCTAGCCCTCCACTGTAACTCAAAACCGGTAACCTGTAGAAATTTTTACACGTCGACTATGGAGATTTTTAAGGCTAAAAGTTTGTTGCCATTCCACGAGCGGGCGCAATTTTGAAGCATAACATGTTGGGTATCAATTTACTCGGTGTAACATTAATTTTCACAATATAAAATAAAATTAGGCTAACTTTACTTTTGTCTTATTTTTTTAATTTAAAAAAGTGTATTTAAAAAAAAAAAAATGCGCTTGTGAGGCTGCTGCGCAAATACGGTGTGACATAAAGTATTGCAACGACCGCCATTTTATTCTTAATGTACAACATAGAGTATATAGTGCAGGGGTCAGGAGTATGTAATGTACAATATAGAGAATACAGTGTAATGGTCAGGAGGACTTATAATATTGGTGTTCAGTAATCAGTGACCGATGCCTCCCATCTCCTGAGACTGCACTCAGTGACTTGGGTCTGAGACTATACAGACATATCCCTCCACCCGGCACAACCAGGAAACAACAGTGCAAGTAAGCCCGGGAAAATTACTCTACCAAAGATCTCACTAGACCCGGGCATGGGGCAGAAGACCCAAGGTACATACCCCAGGTGTCTAGGCTGAACAACACCTATGGTGAAAATCAACATTTTGCTGCCAGCTGAACCCCAGAATCTCCATAAATCCAGTCTAGATACATAAATTGTGTCTGCAGCACAGAGAAGGAAGATTATCCGAGAGAAATACAGGAATACAGGACGGGGAACACAGCTCAGGAAAGTGACCAGGGGATTACAGGCTGATATCACCCAGTCCCCGCCCTACTCTGGACCAATCAGTGAGCAGTATGGGTGGAGGAATGGATTTAGTGGTAATGACCCACCTGTGCTGATCTCTGTAGGAGTGTCCTCCTCTATAAATGTCCCCGTTATTCCATCCTCCTCCATAGACTGCTGATCATCCCTCACATACCTCTCTTCTTCTTCTTCTGATTTCACCTCAAATTCTATATCGATTAGATCTCCACTCTAAACCAAGAAAATGAGAGAGAACATCATCTGTAAGATATAAGCTTTAATATTGTGGCATCATATAAAAAAATCTTCTCCACAAGTCCATGTTCTAGATGTTGCGTCCCACCAACCTTGTAACAGTGGGGGATGGTGTGACCTTCCTGTGTGGAATCCCGGGAATACAGAGGACGGGGACATCTCTCTGGTGGGTTCCTGGTATTAGGTGGCTCCATCATATCCTTGTGTCCTTCTGAAAACTCCTCCATCACTCCATACTCCTCATCCTCCTCTTTATACTCTTCTTTAACATCAATATTATCATCCCCGAGGTTTCCACTCTGAATATATAATAAAACATTCATTGTAACAATCATGCTTGTGTATAAATCATAACTAGGGATGAGCTTTGTGTTCGCATCGAACACACGTTCGACTCGAACATCGGCTGTTCGACCGTTCAACGAAGAACGAACGTTATGGTCGCCAAATTCATGTTGCGCGTCACGGCCCATAATTCACTGCGGCATCGCAGTGCATTGCTGGCTGATGATTGGCCAAGCATGCACTATGACCTGCATGCTTTGGCCAATCACAGCGCAGAAAAAACGGAGAGCCGTAATTGGCCAAAGCCAGGGTGGCTTTGGCCAATTATGGCTCAGGGGGTTTAGTATACGCCCCACACTATATAAGGCCGCCTGGAAGTCGGCCTTGTGTAGTGTGTTGGTGTTTGTGAAAGAGGCAGTTTCAGAGAGAGAGAGACAGTGTCATTTATATTGAGTTAGATAGAGCAGGCAGGCGAGTCAGTTAGCTGCAGTTACAGTGTGTAGAGGATATATATGCATCCTAGGTGTTGTATATATATTTATACACTGTATTCAGTTTAGCTAGATCCATTCCTGTTATTCTCTATACTGTGACAGGCAGGTCGGTGATTGTGCTAGCTGCAGACAGTCAGTGTTTCACTTAGTGTACTACTGTGTGCTTTGCATAGCGATCACCTAAAGCTCACCTGGATACAGTTATTCTCTATACTGTGACAGGCAGGCAGGTGATTGTGCTAGCTGCAGACAGTCAGTGTTTCACTTAGTGTACTGTGTGCTTTGCATAGCGATCACCTAAAGCCTAAATTTTTGATGCAATACTTTGCAACAGGGCTCATTGCTGTGCTCTAAGTACAGTATCTGTGAGGGGTTGCAGTGTTGTGGCACCAGCACCAGTGCCTAAGGCCCAATTTTTCTGCCCCTGTTCAACAGGGGCATGTAATTACAATTCTTGATCTAATATTTCACAGCAGGGCCCATTCCTGCGCCCACCAAGACTAACTGTGAGGGCTTACAGTGTTGTGTCAACACCACCACCACCACCACCACCAAAGGCCCAATTTTTCCTACCACTGTTCAACAGGGGCATGTAATTACAATTCTTGATCTAATATTTCACAGCAGGGCCCATTCCTGCGCCCACCAAGACTAACTGTGAGGGCTTACAGTGTTGTGTCAACACCACCACCACCACCACCACCAAAGGCCCAATTTTTCCTACCACTGTTCAACAGGGGCATGCAATTACAATTCTTGATCTAATAATTCACAGCAGGGCCCATTCATGCGCCCACCAAGAGTAACTCTGAGGGCTTACAGTGTTGTGGCAACACCAACATGTAAGGGGCAAATTTCAGCTGAGTATATACAGCAGGCCCCTACTTTCAAACATCCAACTTACAAACGACTCCTCCTTGCAAACGAAAGAAGACAACAGGAAGTGAGAGGAAATCTACCCCTAGGAAGGCAAATTCTCTCCTGTAAGAGTTAATATGGGAAAAAAAAGTGTCTCCTCTCCACTGATTCTTTATCACCAATTCTTGTTTCAATAAAAACCCAAAATTTTAAAAAAACATTTGTCATTAGGACGGAAAGTGAGGTGAACTGTTCTGAACAGGGGCACAGACAGCAAAACAAATGTTACAGGGGTGATAACCCTTCCCTATGTTTTCCAAAAAGCTTAAAAATAGATTTTTTGCCTGGAGCTACACTTAAACAATGTACCTGTTCAAAATTACAAAAAGATTCTACATAAGAACAAACCTACAGTCCCTGTCTTGTATGCACCGCTTGTATACGGCTGTTCAGAGTATATAGGGCCTTTTTTATTTTGTGTGCGGGGTTCCCCTTAATATCCATACAAGACCCAAATGGGCTGGTAATGGGCTGGGGTGGGGGGGGGGGGGGGTGATGGGGTAGCTATGCCATTTTTCTCAAAGATTTTTATCCATATTACCGGGACCAGACATTACATTAAAGCCGCAAGCAGTTTTAAATGGCTTTTTTTCCTTTAGCAATGTAATTTTGTGCAGGGACAGTTCTAAACACGGGAAACACGTGGCACTTCACAGGCATACTTTAGACACCCCCCAGGTACGATATTTAAAGGAATATTTGACTTTTTTTTTTCACTTTATGCATCATTAAAATGACTGCTCCCGAAAAAACAACCGTTTTAAAAGATTATTTTTGCATTGATACATGTCCCCTGGTGCAGAACCCGGGTTCCCAAACCCTTTTTAGGACAATAACATGCATAATAGTCGTTATAATTAGCACTTTAGATTTTGAACGTTCGCGTCCATTGTATTTAATAGGGTTCTAACGTTCGCACGAACTTTCGGTCCGTTCAAAGGTTCTGGTGCGAACCGAACCCGGGGGTGTTCAGCTCATCCCTACTTATAACTACCAATAATTGTCAATCATCTACCTGATGATGGTGGGGGGTGGTGTGACCTTCCTGTGTGGAATCCCGGGAATACAGAGGACGGAGACATCTCTCTGGTGGGTTTCTGTAGCTGGATGACTCCCCCATGGTGTCCTGGTACAGATCTTTGTGTTCTTCCTCCATCACCCCATCCTCATCATCCTCCTCTTTTATCTCTTCTTTAACCTCAACTTTAGACTTCCTCAGGTTTCCACTCTGAATATATAATAAAAATGACATCAATGGTAACAATGCAGATAATGTACAGATCCTAATGATACTATCAGTGTTTGTTCCTCATCTACCTGATGATGGTGGGGGATGGTGTGACCTTCCTGTGTGGAATCCCGGGAATACAGAGGACGGGGACATCTCTCTGGTGGGTTCCCATTACTGGATCCATCTGTAGGAAACACACACACTGACTGAATACATTGTTTCTATGTGTTTATCAGATGATGGGGGATCTAGGTGGAGCCTCCGTACTGCTCTCTCCTTTACAATAAAGTCTCCTCTTACCCAGAGATGTGAGGGGCGGCTGATTCTCCATCATGACGTCCTTGTAGAGATCCTTGTGTCCTTCTAAATACTCCCACTCCTCCATGGAGAAATAGACAGTGACATCCTGACACCTTATAGGAACCTGACACACACAATGATACAGTCACCATCCAGACACATCCCTTGTCTGTTACTGGATAATGTCCCAGAATTCCCGACAGCGCTCACCTCTCCTGTCAGCAGCTCCATCATCTTCTTGGTGACTTCTAGAATCTTCTCCATGTTGTGTCTCTCAGGTTTTAGGGAGTCACATGGAGGCACTGTGATGGTCATATGATCACCGGACTTCACAAGAGGAAATCTCTGTATTGGAGAACCAATAGGAATATCATGTTAGACTCCCAGAATCCTCCTCACCTCTCCGGTCAGGTCTGTGTTTTATTAATAGAGATAAGAGTGATGTCATGTGACCTCCCAGAATCCTCCTCACCTCTCCAGTCAGGTCTGTGTTTTATTAATAGAGATAAGAGTGATGTCATGTGACCTCCCAGAATCCTCCTCACCTCTCCGGTCAGGTCTGTGTTTTATTAATAGAGATAAGTGATGTCATGTGACCTCCCAGAATCCTCCTCACCTCTCCGGTCAGGTCTGTGTTTTATTAATAGAGATAAGAGTGATGTCATGTGACCTCCCAGAATCCTCCTCACCTCTCCAGTCAGAACTGTGTTTTATTATTAGAGATTAGTGATGTCATGTGACCTCCCAGAATCCTCCTTACCTCTCCGGTCAGGTCTGTATTATTAATAGAGATAAGAGTGATGTCATGTGACCTCCCAGAATCCTCCTCACCTCTCCGGTCAGCAGGTAGATGATCTCCAGGGTGAGGTTTAGTATCTTCTCAGTCATGTGACTCCAGTCCTCCTCCATCCTCATTGGTGCCGTCATGTGATCTATACAAGTCTCTGTGTAAATGTAGACGGATAACATTGGGAAATCAAAGTAAGAATTATTTGGATGGTATTGGTCTCACAATAATATGATGTGGGGGAAGAGGGTAATAGGAGGGTTGCTGTACATTGAAGAACTACTACCCCCATGGGAACAGATTTAGGCCGGCCATAAACGGAGCAACCATGGGTTGCAGGAACAAAAATCTCTTAAATTTCCCCATCAACACAGACAGTGTTGACAGGGGAATCCCTCTGGTGGAGGTATTGTGTTCTCCCAGTGGGGGGTGGGGGGAAAGAAAGCTGTCCCCACCAGGAGGACACAGTGATTATTTCTAGCAGCTAATCACATGTTAAATTCAGCAGGCTGGCTGTATCGATATGGTTGGGTACATTCAGCCTGCATATAGATGGTTTGAATCTCGGCTGGTTCAGCATGATTCCACCTGTCTATGACTGGCTTTAGTGTGGACTGTTTAGTGTTTAATACATTTTCATGAACCCAGAACCCTCTTGGCCTGCCGGATCAGAAAATCCCTTTTCTCTGTTTGGTTTCTGAACGTTTTTTGATTATTTTTAGATTTGCAGACAAGGAATGATAAATACGATCCTACCTTTGACTTGTTTGCTCTGAAGCAGTGCTGTCAGGTCAATGGAGGGTCATCATGATGTCCATGAAGGGGAACTTGCTGATTTTTGTCCGGAGTTACCAACTAACCAGGTTAATTGCCAAAACTCCGGGTCTAAGGCCTTGTACACACGGCCGGTTTTCTCTGCAAGAAACCATCAAGAAAACTGCTGGCAGAGCTTTTTGCAGAGGAAACCGGTCGTGTGTATGGTTTCTCGTAGAAAAAACTGGCGGGAATCTCGACGAGAAAAATAGAGAACCTGCTCTCTATTTTCTCGTCGGGATTCTCGTTGGTCTGTTTCCCGACGAGAACACTGTGTGTGTGTGTGTGTGTGTATGTGGCTACAAGCTTACTTGTACTCCGGTAAGCCCGAGCATGCTCGATGAAACTTTGACGCATGCGAGGTAGCTTACAAGGGTAGTGTAGGGTGAAGCAAGATGGTGGCGACGGCATCGAATGTGATGAGCGCACGCTCGTTGTAGTCGATGACGTCACCGCGTTCTTGCCATTCAAAAGAACAGCGGTTCTTTTGAATGGCCATCTGTATGCACGGCTTTGCAAGAAAAGCTTGCCAGGAATCTCGTCAGGAAAAACAACGTTTTTTTCCTGACGGGATTCTCGGCCATGTATACGAGGCTAAAGGCTCCAATTTCCGGCAGCCTGCTGACTGACAGGAGTGATGTCACTGTCTGCAGTAAGGGAAAAGATTGGATTGGATAGCAGGAGGATGCTGCTACTGGTGGTGAAGTAGAGAGCTATGGGAAGGGGTTCTGTTCCCTTCCCTCTAATGGCAGCCCAGTGTGGGTAGGAGGAGGACTCTGAATTCCAGCACTGGGCACTGCCAGACCCTGTGTCATGGGAATGTGCTGGACTGGCCCACAAGAACCCATTTTAGACCCATGGCCACCTGTTAGGTGATGCTGCACAAACAGACCTCCTCTAAGTACGAGTGCCCAACAATGGGTGAAGGACTGTACTTCTTCATTCCACTTGGTACCTTGAAAATTTTTATTTGACCAGTGAGATGGTAAGAAGGTGAAGGTCGCCTCCATTTCCTGGCAGGAGTTCTGTAAGGAGGTCTGAAAAGTAAATGCAGGTGGGAGGACCATCATAGAGCAAGTGTCCCCCTCCCTACCTTAGCGTCCCCCTGAGCCCTACAGCCTCCTCTTCCCTCAGAGCCCTGCTGTCCATCTACCCTATCAATTCCCCAGAGCCATTCAACTCCTTTACCCCCTCAGGGTCCTCTAGCCTCAGTACCCCCTGAGATGTTCATCAGCTACTCTACATCTCCCAGAACCCCCAGTATTTTTCTCCCTCTGACTAGGGTTGCCACCTTTTCTTCAAGTCAAACCCGAACACACTATAGCAGCGCAAGGCATTTTTTTTTTTTTATACATATATTTTGCTAATAAATAACATTTCTAATCATATGAAGTTAACAACAAGAGTTCCCCTTTACATCAGAGTCCACAGAGTTCCCTTTTTACATCTGAACTCGCAGAGTTCCCTTTCACTGTAAGGGGGACTCTGCAGACTCTGATGTAAGGGAGAACTCTGGGGACTCTGACATAAGGGATGCCGGGGAACGTTGAGAATTCTGATGTACGGAGAGAACTCTGATGTAAGGGGAACTCTGATGTAAGGGGAACTCTGATGTAAGGAGTGGGGAAACTTCAGTCATAGACAGGGATGGATGGATGGTGAGCTCACTCACCCCTTGGCAGTCAGCACCTCATACAGACGTGTCTGAGGCTGCTTGACTTCAAATTTCCAGCCCCCACTTTCCTTTTCTGGGGATTGGAGTGTGGGCAGACACAGAGGGGTGGGGCGTGAGGAAGAGGTGCAGATCGAGCCCTGTGTGGGGGGGGGGGGGGAATTGTTAGTGCTAGCTTTGGGCAGTGTAAAAGAGACTGTAACAGACACTCACAGCTTAAGCCTCGTACACACGGTCGGACTTCAAACAAACTTTTCCGTGGATTTTTGTCCGAAGGGAGTTGGCCGGGCACACCCATAGCATACACACGGCAGGACTTTCTGCAAACTTTCCCAACATCACGTGGTTTTTCTGCTCTTTACCGCCACCCTTTGGTCAACTTCTGCTATTGTTGGTTGATTTTAACATTGGTTCTGAGCATGCGTATTTGTACTTCGGACAAAAGTCTGATGGATTTCTGTACACACGGTCGGACTTTGCACCATCGGACTTTTGTTGCCGAAAAGTTTGTCCGTTTGCAGAGCGAACTTTTGTCCGATGAAAACCGAAAAAATTTGTCCGATGTAACGTACACACGGTAAGATTTTTCGGAAAACGTGCTCATTTTGAAGTTTGTTGGCAAAAAGTCTGACCGTGCATGCCGTGTGCCTTTAGACAACTGCAGCCAGCAACCCTGCTGGGAAGCCATAGTCCAGTCTGAATGTGTCCGGGTTTCAGGCAGTCTGAAACCCGGACGCATGATTCCAAACCCGAACTGTCCGGGTGAATCCCGGACAGGTGGCAACCATACATCTGACACCAGTGATGGAACATATTCTTCATGGCAGGCTGGGGAAAGTTTTCTTCCTCCTGACCAGCAATGTAAGGGGCTCTATGCTCCATACTCCTGACCCTGTAATGATTACGGCCCCGTAAGTGTGGAAATGTTCTGACCCTGAAGGGGTTAATCTAGGTTTCCACACTATATATGTGTGTATCATCATCTTCTGGAGATAAAAGACGTCACAGTGACTATGGAGGAAGAGGATGGACATGACGGGGTTACTGGGTGTAAATAGAAAATAAGATCTTATTACCTCCTCTGCTGCCACTTCCAGCAATGTCTTCTCTCTACTTCCTCCCGACTCACCTCTCACCCGGAACTTCCTGTGTGTACCTGACATCACTTCCTGTCTTCCATAGAGACTTCCTATCTGGGTATAAGTGAAAAGATCACCACCTTGTGGAGCTCCGAGGAACTGCAGCCCTGAGAAACGTCTCGTAGTGTGAACACGGCCTTGTGCTGTGTGTGTATGTACTGTATATTCCTATAGATGGGGTCATCTCCACTCCTACCAAGGGGGATAGAAACATATTACTGCCTAGTCCAGCCTTTCTCAGCCAGGGTTCCTCCAAAAGTTTCTAGGGGTTCCTTGAGCAATTGCCGTCTCTCAGTAACAACTGACATCTATGATCTGTAAGGAGGACAGTCTTCCCACTGATGAAAATGTCAGAATGTCCTTCTCTCGCTGACCACTAATACAAGGGGGTCCTTCTTCTATTGGTCACCAATGTAAGGGACCTCTACACTGACCATGAGGGAGGGAGAGAATGAGAGGGAGAGTGAGAGAGAATGAGTTGAGTGGGAGAGAGAGAGAGTGAGGGGGAGAAAGAAGGAGAGGGAGAGAGAGAGAGAGAGAACGAGTATATGTATATGTGTGTATCTACAGTATATATATATATAGATATATATATCTATATATATGTATATTAGTATTTGTTTTAGATGTGAAAAGATGTTATATTGTACAAGTTAAAGGGGTTGTAAAGGTTTGTTTTTTTATTTTCTAAATCGGTTCCTTTAAGCTAGTGCATTGTTGGTTCACTTACCTTTTCCTTCGATTTCCCTTCTAAATGTTTTTTTCCTTTGTCTGAATTTCTCACTTCCTGTTTCTCCTCAGTAAACTTCACACCATCATCCGAGGGGTGGTTAGTCAGCCAGAACAGCTTACTGAGGAGGAACAGGAAGTGAGAAATTCAGACAAAGAAAAAAACATTTAGAAGGGAAATCGAAGGAAAAGGTAAGTGAACCAACAATGCACGAGCTTAAAGGAACCTATTTAGAAAATAAAAAACGAACCTTTACAACCCCTTTTAAATGCTTATTTTAGCGACTCACATAGTTCACAGCCCCACCCTTAGGAATGTTCATAGAGACTGAACAATTCCCTTGTGAACGATATATTTGAAATTCTAATGCCGCGTACACACGACCCTTTTTTCCTGATGAGAAAAATGCAATTTTTTAGATTGGTCGTGAAAAACGGTTGTGTGTATGCTCCATAGCATTTTTCTCCACGAGAAAACTGCCCGAAAAAAATTAGAACCTCCTCTATTTTTTCTCGTCGTTCTTTTTCACGTCCTGAAAAACGGCCGCGTGTACGCTTTTACGAGGGGAAAAAAAAACGCTCATGCTCAGAATCAAGTATGAGACGGGAGCGCTCGTTCTGGTAAAACTAGCGTTCGTAATGGAGATAGCACATTCGTCACGCTGTAACGGACTGAAGAGCATGAGGCTGAAAAGCGCGAATCGGCTCTCACTAAACTTTACTAACACGAGGATCAGCAAAAGCAGCCTAAAGGGTGGCGCCATCCGAATGGAACTTCCCCTTCATAGTGCCGTCGTATGTGTTGTACGTCACCGCGCTTTGCTCAAGCGTTTTTTTTTTGTTTTTTTTATGAACTTGTGTATGCAAGGCAGGCTAGAGAGGTATCACAACGGGAAAAACTTTGTTTTTTTGCATGACATGAATAACGGTCGTGTGTGCGCGGCATTAGGCTTTTTTGTAGAACTACAAGGCAAATAAGGAAGGTTGAATGAGCCTCTTTTAGAAAGGTGGGGGGCGAGTATATAAGAGCAGACATGAGCTGACACGCGGGCTCTTGAATGCTACACACTTGGCTTGTGCAATTTGTTTTTCGTAACGAATCGAAATTCTTCCGAATTTAGCAACTTTCGGACGTTCGGAAGCATTCGAATTTCCGAACAAAGCAATTACGAATAAAACCGAATCCAAAATAAATTATATCGCAAATAGCGAATGCCCGAATGTCTATGAAAAAAGTTACGAATGTACGAATCCATTCGAAGCACAATAATGCCGCGTACACACGACCGCTTTTGATGACGAGAAAAATGCAATTTTTTAAAATGGTCATTAAAAACGATGGTGTGTGGGCTTCAGAGCATTTTTCACGACGTAAAAAACGGACATGAAAAAATTGGAACATGCTCTAATTTTTCACATCGTCGTTTTTCTCGTCATGAAAGACGGCCGTGTGTAGGCTTTAACGACGTGAAAAAAAATGCGCATGCTCAGAATCAAGTCTGAGACGGGAGCGCTCGTTCTGGTAAAACTAGCGTTCGTAATGGAGATAGCACATTCGTCACGCTGTAACGGACTGAAAAGCACGAAGACTGAAAAGCGCGAATCGTCGCTCAACAAACTTTACTAACATGAAGGGGGGCGCCATCCGAATGGAACTTCCCCTTTATAGTGCCGTCGTACGCGTTGTACGTCACTGCGCTTTACTCAAGCTTTTTTTTCAAAGATAGTGTGTAGGCAAGGCAGGCTTGAGAGGAAACACGAAAAATCACGACGAGAAAAATGCCGTTTTTTTCAATGACATTAAAAACGGTCGTGTGTACGCGGCATGAGAGTTCTGTGGAGTCACCCCAGCTGGAGAAGTTCCATTATCAGAGGAGGAAGTGAACAGAAGACCCCCTCTCTGGTGTACAGGATTGATTACCATTATGCCTTTTGAGGGGCTTGCCCTGAGGTGAGCGAGTATTTCCCCTCCGGTGACGGAGCACTCGTGTTATATGGCGGAGCACATATTGAAATATGAAGATGCACTGGAGCACTTTATGTGTGGACTGTTGGGACTTTATTTATTTACCTAATATGTGTTTTTCAATGTATCAACGTTTACAGCAATTTTATAGCAAAGGAGTTTATTATTGAATGACAGGGGTCACTTGGGGCACAGGGTGAAGGAAAACCCCACTATGATCTGTGCTAATCAGATTCAATGCTGTATATATATTGTATATAGATTGGATGTATACTGTGTGTGGGGGTTGTGTAATCATTGCTGTGATGAGGTGGGGGGGGGGGGGTGATTTACATTCTACTGTCTAGTGTGGCTTGTGGTAATTAAGTCTGTAATTATAGGTATGGTACCCTGGCAGACAGACAGGCTACAGATCCTTTCATTGTGAGATGTGTATTGAAAGCTTGTTATGTATCTATTGTGTGAAGTCTTTTGATAATGGGAGTTAAGCCTGTAATTATAGGTATGGTACACTGGCAGCCAGACAGTCTGCTGAATATAAAGGTCATGCATAGTCATTTAAGAGGTAAAGGGATTAGCTGTTGTCTTCTAAGAGATGTGGATTGGGAGACAGAAAGGGCATGTGTCTGAGCCATTCACTGTAGTTAATTGGCTCATGTAAATTGGGTCTGGTCCGAGGTGTATGATGAGAGGAGAGTCAGAAGCTTCTCTCTGTGGATATAAAAGTTGTAATGTTTTGCAATAATAGAGCAGTTCATTTTTGGAAAGATACAGAGTGCCTCTCGTTCTTTTGGAAGGATTAATTCCTATGGGAAGTGGTCGCCTGTCTGTGGAGGATCGGCAGTGGATGTGTGTCCAGGAGAGGGAAGATATCTAAACGGCGTTAGCCCCTTTCATACTTGGGGTGTCGTTACAGCAGTGCTATCACAACTTTTTTCTATTCCGATTGCACTGTATGTGGGAACATTGATAAAAAGAAAAAAAGGGGGGCTGGTGGGACTTTAAATGAGACATGGATGGGTGCAGAAAGTTAATCTAGGATATCAAACATGGTATCACAATCCCAAAAGGGAAATCACTGTTGCCATGAGGGTTCTTGGACTGCAGGGGTTCCATCCCCGCCTCAACCCCGCGGGAGACAACTCACTCAGGACCACCATCCTACCTCTTTAATCGAACGCTTGAACTGACCCCTTTTTGGGTTACCCCATGGGTAATGTATAAACCCACCAACTCTACCTTATGTTTTAAGCATGTTTTAAGCATTACTTACATATTTTCTTTATGACCTCATTGACCTATTTATTCACCTCCCCCACCCTTTTTTTTCTAGCTAAAGTATACGCACCCCACTCCTGATGACTGGCTTTAAACGCCAAGAAACGCGTCGAGTCCATGCTCAAGGATGCCCAACTATGCATTTTTATCAAGTATTCTGGATTTATATTATTTGGATAATCATGTTCACTGCACCTGTATGTCCATGTACTGTGATTGCTTTTTTTAATCATGTCCTTGACTATGAACCATCAATTATGCCAATGTGATTAATATTACCTGCATTATGCCTTTGATTGCATGATCTCTGTATTATTTATTTTCAATACAATATATTTTGATATTCATATACATGCTCCGATTTCCGTTCTTTTGGGTTGATTATTCAGCAATTTTTTCATGGCAACAGTGATTTCCCTTCTTGTGATACCATGTTGGATATCCTAGATGAACTTTCTACACCCATGCATGTCTCATTTAAAGTCCCACCAGCCCCCCCCCCCCCCCTTTATTTCTTTTCTCAATGTACCAGGGATAGAGGCATGGGTAAGGTCACCATGGGTTCCAACAGATCACTTATTCTCTTTTCCAATGTATGTGGGAACACATCATGACGAGAAAAATGCAATTTTTTAAATTGGTCATTAAAAACGATCGTGTGTGTGGGCTCCAGAGCATTTTTCTCGACGAGAAAAATAGGCATTAAAAAATTTAGAACCTGCTCTATTTTTTCTCGTCGTTTTTCACATCGTCGTTTTTTTTCTCGTCGTGAAAAACGGGCGTGTGTGGGCTTTAATGACGGGGGAAAAAAACACGCATTCTCAGAAGCAAGTTATGAGACTGGAGCGCTCGTTCTGGTAAAACTAGCGTTCGTAATGGAGATATCACATTCGTCACGCTGTAACGGGCTGAAAAGCGCGAATCGTCTCTCACCAAACTTTTACTAACACGAGGATCAGCAAAAGCAGCCCAAAGGGTGGCGCCATCCGAATGGAACTTCCCCTTTATAGTGCCGTCATACGTGTCGTACGTCGCCGCGCTTTGCTCGAGCGTTTTTTTTCACGATAGTGTGTAGGCAAGGCAGGCTTGAGAAGAATCACGTCGAGAAAAACGTCGTTTTTTTTAATGACGTTAAAAACGGCCGTGTGTACGCGGCATTAGGGTTCTATTTAAAAAAATGTCAGGGCCCAATAAAAGCGTGGGTACTATTCATCTCTGTGAATTGGGGTAAAAATTTGTGTTATTAAGCCCTTTGCTATGCTGTTTGAATATTTTCCTTTGATTTAACCGCTTAAGGACCGCCCCCACGTACATATACTGCGGCAGGGCGGCCCTTTAGCGCAAAATCACGTACCTGTACGTGATCTCTTCCATCGGCTCTAAGGGCGCGCGCACGCGCCGCCTGAGCCATGCTCCCGTTGTAGACAATCAGCGGGTCCGGCAGGCTGCCAATCGTTCAGAGGAATGGCAGAACGGCGGTCTGCCCATGTAAACAAGGCAGACCCTCGTTCTGTCAGCGACAGAGAGAGAGAGAGATCTGTGATTCCTACTAAACAGGAACACAGATCTCCCTTTTCCTCGAGTCAGTCCATCCCCCACACAGTTAGAAAACACACACAGGGAACACGGTTAAACCTTTGATTGCACCCTGATGTTAACCCCTTCCCTGCCAGTATCATTTATACACTGACAGTGCCTTTTTTAGCACTGATCACTGTATTGGTGTCCCCAAAAAGTGTCACTCAGATGTTTCCACCGCAATGTCACCGTCCCGCTAAAAATCGCTGATCGCCGCCATTACTAGTAAAAACTATTTAAAAAAAGTCCATAAATCTATACTTTAGTTTGTAGACACGATAACTTTTGCACAAACCAATCAATATACGCTTATTGGAATTTTTTTTTACCAAAAACATGTAGCAGAATGCATATTTGGCCTAAATGATTGGAGAAATTCGATTTTTTACATTTTATTGGATGTGTTTTATCGCAGAACGTAAAAAATATTGTTTTTTTTTTTCAAAATGTTCTTGTTTACAGCGCAACAACGTTTTTAGAAACAGACCTGTAAGTGTTTGTGAAATCTTCCACCACAAAATGTACTCAGCCAATGAGAGGGAATGACTCCATTTTTATTTTAAAAGGCCTAGAGGACCGCCTTTTAAGTGGTGTGGGGTTAACGCGTTTCGTCCTGGAAGACGACTTGAGAAAACAGACTTCTTGCAAGAGAATAATAGACCTCTAAGTCTCCATACCACAAAATGTACTCAGCCAATGAGAGGTAATGACTCCATTTTTATTTTATAAGCCCTAGAGGACCGCCTTTTAAGTGGTGTGGGGTTAACGTGTTTCGTCCTGGAAGACGACTTGAGAAAACAGACCTCTTGCAAGAGTTTACACCACAAAATGTACTCAGCCAATGAGAGGTAATGACTCCATTTTTACTTTTCTCCTGCTATAAATGGCCAACACGGTACAACACTTCATCCATGTCTTTGGTGATCTCTGATCTCCTTATCAACTGTTTCTTACATGATGAAGATCAGCCATGGAGTATATCTGAGGTGTATATCAGGGTGTGCTTCTTCCCCACATGTCCAGCAACATTCATATACAAGACATTTCCCGCACTCACTAATACACCTCAAGGGTTGTGTGGGACCCCCAATGTACAGGAAGACAGGACTTCAGTGAAGAACATTTCCCTCACTCAGGACAGGAAAGTGACTTCTTCTGTGTGTGCAATCTCTGATGTGTAGTAAGAGCAGACTTCACTGTAAAACATTTCCCGCACTCAGTACAGGAAAACGGCTTCTCCCCCGTGTGAACTCTCTGATGTGCAGTAAGAGCGGACTTCACTGTAAAACATTTCCCACACTCAGTACAGGAAAACGGCTTCTCCCCCGTGTGCAATCTCTGATGTGTAAAAAGAGTGGACTTCTGTGAAAAACATTTGCCGCACTCAGCACAGGAATACGGCTTTTCTCCGGTATGCAATCTCTGATGTTTGTAAAGAGCAGACTTCTGTGAAAAACATTTTCCACAATCAGGACAGGAATATGGCTTCTCCCCCGTGTGAGATCTCTGGTGGTTATAAAAACTGGACTTATCTGTAAAACATTTCCCGCACTCAGAACAGGGATACGGCTTCTCTTCCATGTGAGATCTCTGGTGTTTATTAAAGCTGTACTTCTCAGAGAAACATTTCCCACACTCAGGACAACAAAACGGCTTTTCCCCCGTGTGAGACCTCTGATGTACGACAAGATGTGAATTTTGTACAAAACATTTGCCGCACTCAGTACAAGTATATGGCTTTTCTCCCGTATGCAACTTCTGATGTCTGTAAAGGTTGTTCTTTTGTGAAAAACATTGCCCACACACAGGACAAGAAAATGGCTTCTCCCCTGTGTGAGACCTCTGATGTTCGACAAGACCTGATTTTTGTACATAACATTTTCCGCATTCAGTACAGGAATATGGCTTCTCCTCCATGTGAAATTTCTGGTGTTTAAAAAAACTGTACTTATCTGAAAAACATTTCCCGCACTCAGGACAACAATATGGCTTTTCCCCCGTGTGAGACCTCCGATGTGTGACAAGTTCTGAATTTTTTACAAAACGTCTCCCGCACTCAGTACAGGAATACGGCTTTTCTCCCGTATGCAATCTCTGATGTGTGTAAAGATTGGACTTCCTTGAAAAACATTTCCCGCACTCAGGACAGGAAAACGGCTTCTCCCCCGTGTGAGACATCTGATGTGCAACAAGTTCTGTTTTTTGCACAAAACATTTCCCACACTCAGTACAGGAATACGGCTTCTCACCTGTGTGTGATCTCTGATGTCTGCTAAGAATAGACTTCCGTGAAAAACATTTCCCGCACTCAGGACAGGAATACGGCTTCTCACCTGTGTGAGACCTCTGATGCCTGCTCAGTTTGGACTTCTCTGAAAAACATTTCCCGCACTCAGGACAGGAGTATGGCTTTTCCCCCACGTGCATTATCTGGTGTCTATACAATTTGGACTTATCTGAAAAACATTTTCCGCAATCAGGGCAGGAATACGGCTTCTCTCCTGTGTGAGATCTTTTATGCACATTAAGTTTGAATTTAGAACGAAAACACTTCCCACACTCAGTACAGGGAAACCTCTTATCTGTTGGAAGGACGGCACCGTCCCGCACAGTCTGAGGTTCCTCAGGATAAGAGGAATACGATGGTCCGGCACCGTCCCGCACAGTCTGAGGTTCCTCAGGATAAGAGGAATACGATGGTCCGGCACCGTCCCGCACAGTCTGAGGTTCCTCAGGATAAGAGGAATACGATGGTCCGGCACCGTCCCGCACAGTCTGAGGTTCCTCAGGATAAGAGGAATACGATGGTCCGGCACCGTCCCGCACAGTCTGAGGTTCCTCAGGATAAGAGGAATACGATGGTCCGGCACCGTCCCGCACAGTCTGAGGTTCCTCAGGATAAGAGGAATACGATGGTCCGGCACCGTCCCGCACAGTCTGAGGTTCCTCAGGATAAGAGGAATACGATGGTCCGGCACCGTCCCGCACAGTCTGAGGTTCCTCAGGATAAGAGGAATACGATGGTCCGGCACCGTCCCGCACAGTCTGAGGTTCCTCAGGATAAGAGGAATACGATGGTCCGGCACCGTCCCGCACAGTCTGAGGTTCCTCGGGATAAGAGGAATACGATGGTCCGGCACCGTCCCGCACAGTCTGAGGTTCCTCGGGATAAGAGGAATACGATGGTCTGGCACCGTCCCGCACAGTCTGAGGTTCCTCGGGATAAGAAGAATACGATGGTCCGGCACCGTCCCGCACAGTCTGAGGTTCCTCAGGATAAGAGGAATACGATGGTCCGGCACTGTCCCGCACAGTCTGAGGTTCCTCAGGATAAGAGGAATACGATGGTCCGGCACCGTCCCGCACAGTCTGAGGTTCCTCAGGATAAGAGGAATACGATGGTCCGGCACCGTCCCGCACAGTCTGAGGTTCCTCAGGATAAGAGGAATACGATGGTCCGGCACTGTCCCGCACAGTCTGAGGTTCCTCAGGATAAGAGGAATACGATGGTCCGGCACCGTCCCGCACAGTCTGAGGTTCCTCAGGATAAGAGGAATACGATGGTCCGGCACCGTCCCGCACAGTCTGAGGTTCCTCAGGATAAGAGGAATACGATGGTCCGGCACCGTCCCGCACAGTCTGAGGTTCCTCAGGATAAGAGGAATACGATGGTCCGGCACCGTCCCGCACAGTCTGAGGTTTCTCAGGATAAGAGGAATACGATGGTCCGGCACCGTCCCGCACAGTCTGAGGTTCCTCAGGATAAGAGGAATACGATGGTCCGGCACCGTCCCGCACAGTCTGAGGTTCCTCAGGATAAGAGGAATACGATGGTCCGGCACCGTCCCGCACAGTCTGAGGTTTCTCAGGATAAGAGGAATACGATGGTTCGGCACCGTCCCGCACAGTCTGAGGTTCCTCAGGATAAGAGAAATACGATGGTCCGGCACCGTCCCGCACAGTCTGAGGTTCCTCAGGATAAGAGGAATACGATAGTCCGGCAACGTCCCGCACAGTCTGAGGTTCCTCAGGATAAGAGGAATACGATGGTCCGGCACCGTCCCGCACAGTCTGAGGTTCCTCAGGATAAGAGGAATACGATGGTCCGGCACCGTCCCGCACAGTCTGAGGTTCCTCAGGATAAGAGGAATACGATGGTCCGGCACAGTCCCGCACAGTCTGAGGTTCCTCAGGATAAGAGGAATACGATGGTCCGGCACCGTCCCGCACAGTCTGAGGTTCCTCAGGATAAGAGGAATACGATGGTCCGGCACCGTCCCGCACAGTCTGAGGTTCCTCGGGATAAGAGGAATACGATGGTCCGGCACCGTCCTGCACAGTCTGAGGTTCCTCAGGATAAGAGGAATACGATGGTCCGGCACCGTCCCGCACAGTCTGAGGTTCCTCGGGATAAGAGGAATACGATGGTCCGGCACCGTCCCGCACAGTCTGAGGTTCCTCAGGATAAGAGGAATACGATGGTCCGGCACCGTCCCGCACAGTCTGAGGTTCCTCAGGATAAGAGGAATACGATGGTCTGGCACCGTCCCGCACAGTCTGAGGTTCCTCAGGATAAGAGGAATACGATGGTCCGGCACCGTCCCGCACAGTCTGAGGTTCCTCAGGATAAGAGGAATACGATGGTCCGGCACCGTCCCGCACAGTCTGAGGTTCCTCAGGATAAGAGGAATACGATGGTCCATCTACACTGTGTGGTGCCGGATGGACATTGGAGGTAGTCGGGTTTTCTCCTGGACTATACTGTGTGATGTCCTCATCTTCTACTTTACAGTCTGGAGACAAAGTGAGACAATCCTCTGAGGTTTTCCTCATCTCCCGTCCATCTACTAAAATAGAAATACAAAGATTATTACTAGACATGAGCTGATTGGTTCCCCTAAACCAGGACTCCGCCCACATCAGGCAGCTTTGTCTCTGAGGATCTTACAATTCCCCCCTCAAGGTAACTAGTAAATGGGTCCTCTGATCTCCTACCAGATCATTTCTTTATTCATGGACCTTAGTCAGAGAGTGAGGAAACTACGAGAACTGTCTTTTATAGGAGTGACAGTGATGAGGGGATTATAGGACGAGTGTCCCCTCCCCCTCCATCACTCATTACCATCTTCCCAACACAAGAAGTCCTGCACTTTCTTATTTAGTCCATGATTTAGTCATGAATAACAGCGGGGCTGAGCCCCACCAGAGGTCAGAGAGTGAGGATGGGGGGAGAACAACCAAGATGAAGACTGGACTGATCCTGAAGACCACCATCATTGGGTTATTGACTCCTCCCTCATTATCACTTTCTGTTTAAGGTTCAAAAGTTGAAGGAAATTATCACATTATTATCACCATGTAAAAGTCTGTGCTCCAATCACATCATCAGATATAAAATGTCCAGCTGGTAGGAAATGGGTGTAACAAAAGAGAATACATATTATGTGTATATGTAGCAGTGGGTAGAGGGGAGAGAGCAGAAGTCAGGAGTATGTAATGTACAGCATAGAGTATATAGTGCAGGGGTGAGGAGTATATAATGTACAACATAGAGTATATAGTGCACGAGTCAGGAGTATATAATGTACAACATAGAGTATACAGTGCAGGGTTCAGGAGTGTGTAATGTACAGCATAGAGTATACAGTGCAGGGTTCAGGAGTATGTAATGTACAATATAGAGTATACAGTGCAGGGTTCAGGAGTGTGTAATGTACAACATAGAGTATATAGTGCAGGGTTCAGGAGTGTGTAATGTACAACATAGAGTATATAGTGCAGGGGTCAGGAGTGAGTAATGTACAATATAGAGTATATAGTGCAGGGGTCAGGAGTATGTAATGTACAACATAGAGTATATAGTGCAGGGTTCAGGAGTATGTAATGTACAACATAGAGTATACAGTGCAGGGTTCAGGAGTGTGTAATGTACAACATAGAGTATTTAATTCAGGGGTCAGGAGTATGTAATGTACAACATAGAGTATACAGTGCAGGGTTCAGGAGTGTGTAATGTACAACATAGAGTATATAGTAACAACAAAAAATGTAGCGCTAATAATATTAAAACAATAAAAGCATAACACCCAAGTGAATGAATGAGATGATAACAGTCCAAGATTCAACACATAATAGGTGAATGTGCAAAAGTCTCTAATGGGAATTTTGTGATGAAAAATCAGACAATCCAGGATGAAAAAAATAATTGAAGAAAAAACGGAATTATCCAATAGTCTTGATAGGGTGAATATAGAATGACCACCACCGAATCAAAAGAGGCTTACCGGAATGAGTGGACCCAAGTAAACGTACGTCTACGGGGTCACCTCAAGCTTTAACGTGTGTCCCCGTTGGGGTAGGATCCTCCGCTGGAGATCCCAGAATGGAACTCGTCAGTAACTCAAGACAGATGTCTGAACCGAATCTCGGGATCCAAAAACCACAGTAATGGTAGCCCAGGATGAACCATCTTTCTTTCTCATGTGTTCATCTTATGCCGCGTACACACGATCGATTTTCTCGACGGTGAAAACACCTTCGAGAAAATCGACGGGAAAAACGAGGGAACGGCTTTGTTCCCCTACACACGGCCGTTTTTCCTGACATTCTTTTTCATGTGTTCATCTTAGAGGCCTAATGCCGCGTACACACGATCCTTTTTCCCGTCGGGAAAAATTTCATTTTTTTTCTTGGTCGAGAGAAACGACCGTGTGTGGGCTCCCCGGCAGTGTTTCCCTATGGGGAAAACTGCCGCGGAAAAAAACGACGGGAATCACGACGAGAAAAATTAGAGCATGTTCTAATTTTTCTCGTCGTGATTAATGCCGTTTTTCCCGTCGGGGAAAAATGACAAAAAGCCCACAGACGGTCGTTTTTCTTGTTAAAAAAAAAAATATGAAATTTTTCCCGACGGGAAAAAGGATCGTGTGTACGCGGCATTAGGCCTCTAAGATGAACACATGAAAAAGAATGTCGAGAAAAACGGCCGTGTGTAGGGGAACCAAGCCGTTCCCTCGTTTTTCCCGTCGATTTTCTCGAAGGTGTTTTCACCGTCGAGAAAATCGATCGTGTGTACGCGGCATGAGATGAACACATGAGAAAGAAAGATGGTTCATCCTGGGCTACCATTACTGTGGTTTTTGGATCCCGAGATTCGGTTCAGACATCTGTCTTGAGTTACTGACGAGTTCCATTCTGGGATCTCCAGCGGAGGATCCTACCCCAACGGGGACACACGTTAAAGCTTGAGGTGACCCCGTAGACGTACGTTTACTTGGGTCCACTCATTCCGGTAAGCCTCTTTTGATTCGGTGGTGGTCATTCTATATTCACCCTATCAAGACTATTGGATAATTCCGTTTTTTCTTCAATTATTTTTTTCATCCTGGATTGTCTGATTTTTCATCACAAAATTCCCATTAGAGACTTTTGCACATTCACCTATTATGTGTTGAATCTTGGACTGTTATCATCTCATTCATTCACTTGGGTGTTATGCTTTTATTGTTTTAATATTATTAGCGCTACATTTTTTGTTGTTATTGTGTTTTCACCTTTGTCTTATTGGGTTTGTAGCTGCTCACACTCACAGGCAGCGCAATTTTTTTTTGTATCCATAGAGTATATAGTGCAGGGGTCAGGAGTATGTAACGTACAACATAGAGTATATAGTGCAGGGGTCAGGAGTATGTAATGTACAATATAGAGTATATAGTGCAGGGGTCAGGAGTATGTAATGTGCAACATAGAGGATATAGTGCAGGGGTCAGGAGTATGTAATGTACAACATAGAGTATATAGTGCAGAGACAGGAGTATGTAATGTACAACATAGAGTAAATAATATAGGGGTCAGGAGTATGTAATGTACAACATAAAGTAAATAATATAGGGGTCAGGAGTATGTAATGTACAACATAGAGTAAATAATATAGGGGTCAGGAGTATGTAATGTACAACACAGAGTATATAGCGCAGGGGTCAGGAGTATGTAATGTACAACATAGAGTAAATAATATAGGGGTCAGGAGTATGTAATGTACAACACAGAGTATATAGTGCAGGGGTCAGGAGTATGTAATGTACAACATAGAGTAAATAATATAGGGGTCAGGAGTATGTAATGTACAACATAGAGTAAATAATATAGGGGTCAGGAGTATGTAATGTACAACACAGAGTATATAGTGCAGGGGTCAGGAGTATGTAATGTACAACATAGAGTAAATAATATAGGGGTCAGGAGTATGTAATGTACAACATAGAGTATATAGTGCAGGGGTCAGGAGTATGTAATGTACAACATAGAGTATATAATATAATGGTCAGGAGGACTCAATAATCAGTGGAAGCTGAAATGTTTACTGTACACACAGATGTTCTTATATATGTATACATGTGTCCTTGAAGCAAGTTCCTTCTGCACCTTTTAAGTTCTAGCCCATTACCTTTTTTAAGGGTTAATTGTCAGCAGCCATAAAAAGCTATCTCTGTTCGGTGCTCAATCATTGGCTGAGGAAGGAAACGTGACTAGCCTCTGAAACGCATTTCCGATTGGTTACTCAGACAGGAGTTCACCGGCTCATGACAGCTCGCGTTCTCAGCGTCCTCCTGCACTCTCCCATCAGAGCTGCCGCTGCAGGGAGGACTGTTCCTCCAGATCCCATGCGGGATAATTTCCAGAGCCCGTCAGGGCACTACTTGTCACCCTGAGAGTCGAACCTTTTATTGACATTATATATCTTCTCATTAACCACTTGCTTACCAGGCACTTAAACCCCCTTCCTGCCCAGGCCAATTTGCACATTTCAGCGCTCTCACACTTTAAATAACAATTGCACGGTCGTGCTACACTGTAACCATGTGAAATTTTTATCATTTTCTTCACACAAATAGAACTTTCTTTTGGTGGTATTTAATCACTGCTGTTTTTTATTTTTATTTTTTACTAAAAAAATACTAAAAATTTTGAAAAAAACAACAAAACTGTTTTATAGCTTGTTATAAAATTTAGCAAACAGGTATTTTTTCTCCTTCACTGATGGGCAGCACTGAAGGGCACTGATAGGTGACACTGATAGGTGGCACTGATGATGAGGCACTGATGGGCACAAATGGGCATTGATAGGTGGCACTGATAGGTGACACTGATGGGCGGCACTGATAGGCAGCACCGATAGGTGACACTGATGATGAGGCACTGATGGGCATTGATAGGTGGCACTGATGGGCATTGATAGGGGGTACTGGTGGGCACTGATTGGCGGCACATATATGCACTGGCAGATGGCACTGGTGGGCACAGATGAGGCGGCGGTGGCTCTCACTGTTTTGGACCGCGGTCCCTTTGACAGAAGCCGGTGATTGGCTTTTTTTTTTCTGCTCACACTGTTAGCGTGAGCAGAAAAAAAGCAGATTGCCGATCTTTTCATTGGCTGACAGCAGATCACATGGTAAGGGACCAGGATCGGCCCCTTACTCCGATCTGTGATTAGCCGAGTCTCATTGACTTAGTGATCACAGAGCGCACCGCCCATGCCCCACAGGGGGCGCGCAGAAAGCTCATGCACAGTAGGACGTCTATTGACACCCTCCCCAGCAATTAAGGCCCGCGCTGTAGCCGTCTTTCGGGTATAGCGTGGGCAGGAAGTGGTTAAACTGTGCTACACCAATGGTCACCTAGCGCCTCTGTCTCCCCTTCCCTTCTTTTGATATCACCCAGTCCCCGCCCTACTCTGGACCAATCAGTGAGCAGTATGGGTGGAGGAATGGATTTAGTGTTAATGACCCACCTGTGCTGATCTCTGTAGGAGTGTCCTCCTCTATAAATGTCCCCGTTATTCCATCCTCCTCCATAGACTGCTGATCATCCCTCACATACCTCTCTTCTTCTTCTGATTTCACCTCAAATTCTATATCGATTGGATCTCCACTCTAAACCAAGAAAATGAGAGAAAATATCGTCTGTTAAATAGAAGCTTTATTATTGTGACATCACATATGTAGCCCCATAGGGGCTGCTGAGTGTAGTAGTCCGTCTGTCACCCTGCCCAGCCAGGCACACACTTTTCAAGCATCCAGAGACATGAAAGCAGTCCTTGCACTTGTTTTTTTGTATTTTAGTGACGGGAATTTAACTTGGCTAGGGATAGGGAATTTATGAGATGCCCAGATAATTGACAGTCAAACTATATACAACACGGTATATACAATCTCCTCTTCTCCTCCTGCACTTCCTTGCTTGCAGACTATCACTCCTCACTCCTCCAGCACATCACTTGCTTGCACTTCCTGGACCAACTAGCACTGTAAGCCTGACACTGGCTCAGCCAGGCCTAAAGCAGATGCCCTTTGCAGGCAGGGACCGCGGGCCCCTATGGTGTAGAAGAATATAGATGGTTCCAGTGCTAGCTGTCCCTGTGGCTACTGCTCCCAGTGATAAATTCCCTAGCCCTAGCCAAGTTAAATTCCCCTCAATAAAATACAAAAAAAAAAGTGCAAGGACTGCTTTCATGTCTCCGGATGCTTGAAAAGTGTGTGCCTGGCTGGGTACCGCTACATTTGGGGGCTTGTCCGGGACTGCCAGCCCTCCCGGCTGCAGCTGCCCCTTTCCACTGCTCGTGCCACCACAATCCTCCAGTCTGGCTCTGCACCCATCCCAGACTGCTGCATCTCAGTCCTCTCAGGCATGCCTCCCAGTCCTCCTGACTGTGTGAACACTCACCAGCCCACTTGGCTGCCTCTGTGGACCTCCTGGAGACTTGCCCAGCAGTGTTCTCCCACTGTCCTCTCTTGCTCCTCCTGGTCAGGACACCTCTGTGGGTTGTAAGAGGGTCCTGTCCACACCCGAGCCCAGGGTCACCCCCCCCCCCCAGACTGGGCAGCTCCCTCAAAGGCCCCGACAGCCTAAAACTCCATCTCCATTTTCCACCCGATCAACTCCTCCCCAGCTGGGCTGACCCAGGGTATCCAGATAAGGGTTTGGTCAGGGCTCCTCAGAAAACCCCAGGTGGCTACATCTCCCCTCTCTTCACAGAAAACACCAGAAGATTCTGGAAAGGAGTGGGAGGTCCTAGTGACACCACCTGTGAGCCACCCAACTCTATTTTTAGTCACTCCCTTCTCAGATCACAAAAACACACCCAAGCCTGGGGATTGGTCAGAGCTCCTCAGAACACCCCATGTGGCTCCACCTCTCCTTCCGGAAAACTCCAGAAGATTCTGGAAAGGAGTGGGAGATCCTAGTGACACCACCCAGCTCTATACTGAGTCACTCCCTTCTCAGATCACAAAAACACACCCAGGCTTGGCTGCCAGCCAAGCCTGGAGATTTACATATTCTCACAAAAAAGGTACTTTCACTCCTAGCACACTAGAGGGTGCTACATATATTTTAAAAAAACACATCCTCTCCACAAGTCCATGTTCTAGATGCTCCGATCCACCAACCTTGTAACAGTGAGGGATGGTGTGACCTTCCTGTGTGGAATCCCGGGAATACAGAGGACGGGGACATCTCTCTGGTGGGTTCCTGGTGTTAGGTGGTTCCATCATATCCTTGTGTTTTTCAGAAAAGTTCTCCATCACTCCATACTCCTCATCCTCCTCTTTATACTCTTCTTTAACAACAATATTATCATACTCAAGGTTTCCACTCTGAAATATAATAAAACATTCATTATAACAAACATGCTTGTGTATAAATAACTACCAATAGTTGTCAATCACCTACCTGATGATGGTGAGGGATGGTGTGACCTTCCTGTGTGGAATCCCGGGAATACAGAGGACGGGGACATCTCTCTGGTGGGTTTCTGTAGCTGGATGACTCCCCCATGGTGTCCTGGTACAGATCTTTGTAAACTTTTAGATACTCCGACTCCTCCGTCACCCCATCCTCATCATCCTCCTCTTTTATCTCTTCTTTAACCTCAACTTTAGAATCTCTCTGGTTTCCACTCTGAATATATAATAAAATGACACCAATGGTAACAATGCAGATAATGTACAGATCCTAATGATACTATCAGTGATTGTTCCTCATCTACCTGATGATGGTGGGGGATGGTGAGACCTTCCTGTGTGGAATCCCGGGAATACAGAGGACGGGGACATCTCTCTGGTGGGTTCCCATTACTGGATCCATCTGTAGGAAACACACACACTGACTGAATACATTGTTTCTATGTGTTTATCAGATGATGGGGGATCTAGGTGGAGCCTCCGTACTGCTCTCTCCTTTACAATAAAGTCTCCTCTTACCCGGTGATGTGAGGGGCGGCTGATTCTCCATCATGACGTCCTTCCCGGCACCCCTCACCTCTCCTGTCAGCAGCTCGATGGTCTCTCTGGTGACTTCTAGAATCTTCTTTGTATTTCTCTATTCTATCAGGGAGGGAGGTGGAGGCAATGTGATGGTCATGTGATCTCCAGACTTCACAGGAGGAAAACTCTAGATTTGGACACAAATAGTAAAATCAAATTGCATTCCCAGAATCCTGTCTCTACAGTCAGGTCTCCATTTTACTCCATTTTCCCTGAAGAGGGAGGGAAATTGGGAGGAAGAGCTTTGAGGTCAGTGTGATTTTAGGATGAATACCTGAGATTGATATCATTCGAGAAAAAAAAAATTTGCGACATTTATTACAAATAATATTTTTCCCTCTTTCTTATTTCAATTGTATAAAATAAATGCAAACATATTCCAATCCCCCCTAAAAAAAAACAAAAAAACACCCCACGCCACTAATAAAAGTAATATAACCTGCTTGTCAGGAGTGTGTTGCGCTCCTGCTCCTCATTTCAGCATCCTGGTTTTGGCTGTGATGTATTATTTCTCTGTCCACCTGCAAGGTGATTGATGTGGTCAGTCTCTGGGTGGAGACCAAACCTGATTTGGGTCAGCCAAGCCTGCAGTCTCATGCTTGTGATATTGTGTTTGTAACATGTGCTCCAAGCTCTCTGTTTGTCTGCCCTGCTCTGCTGTTTGTATTCCCTCATTGATGACCTTGGTTCGGGTATCGACTACTCTCTGAACTCTGCCTGCCTTTTGACTACGGATTTGACCCTGACTATTCTGAACCTTGCCTGCCTTGTACCTGGACTGTCATTGAACCACACTGCCTGTCTGCCAACTGCAAGTACCTGGTTGCTTTGCTGAGTTTGTTCCTACCATGGCGTGGTAGTCTGGCACAAAGGAATTGTGTATAAGTCCTGATGGCAACTGAGTACTGGTAGGCCTGCTTGCCCTATGGGGAAATAGATAGATGAAGAACACAGAAGCCAGCTATAGTGTCTGACCACCTGCGTTAGGGGTAAGCGTGACATTGTTAGTATAGATGTGGAAATTCTACAATAGACTGATGAGGTGAGAAGGTCATTGGTGGAAAAGGTGACACATCTCCTAAATGAAGGAAATGTTTCAGCCCTGTAAGTGGAGGAATGTTCTGACCCTGAAGGGGTTTATCTACATTTCCACACTATATATGGCTAGGAGGCACATGTCTGAGGTTCTTTCTATAAGTGGGGTCTTTATTTAAGTGGACACACTTCGGCTCTGCACTTCAGCGATTGAAAAAAGGGAGAATACACAGCACACTACTTTGAAAAACATCAAACAGACTGCAGGTGACCTTGTTTCCCCATTCAGCTCTCCTTCCTCTCTGTAACATGTGCTTTCTACCAATCCTTCTGACAGTTGTGTCCTCTCTCCTTAATCTCTCTTTCCCTCAACCCTCTTCTCCACCCCACAGCCTGTATACATCACCCTCACTTCTGTCCTCTCCCTATTACTGCACTCACCAACTCCTGATAATACTAAACCCACATGCTAATAAAACCTCCAGGACGCTGAGGCATGTCCCTTTACATAAATCATAATCCCATATTACCTCCCCAACCCTTCTGTTTCTCCTAACCTCTGGATATTAAACCCCAAACCCTGGACCTCTATCATTTAACTGTGCCCAAATCTCCCATCCCCCCATGCCCTCTGGCAGCAGCTGCAATCCACACAATTTAGTTTATATCCCTCTTCTTCCCAAACCAGCCCCCCCTTCTCTTGTGGCCTTTGGAATGCCTGCTCTGTCTGTAACAAACTCACTTCTGTCCATGACCTCTTTATCACTAACTACTTGCTGTTACTAATACCTGGCTTCATGAATCCGACACTGCTTCTCCTGCTTCCCTCTCCCATGATGGCCTTCTCTGGACTCGCTCCCCCAAATCATTTCAGAAATAAAATAAAACTGATTCAATTTGTGATGAGATCTCAGCTGTACAGATATCCCCCCCCCCCCCAACTTATCACTACATGTCCACAGGTACAATCAACACTTCCCTTATTCAACCCTGCTACTATAGACAAGGTTGCTAAACTTTTCTCTAATGACCACCCAACCACCTGTCCCCTGGACCCAGTTCCTTCGCAAATACTAACAAACTCACTTCTGTCCATGACCTCTTTATCACTAACTACTTGCTGTTACTAATACCTGGTTTCATGAATCCGACACTGCTTCTCCTGCTTCCCTCTCCCATGATGGCCTTCTCTGGACTCGCTCCCCCAAATCATTTCAGAAATAAAATAAAACTGATTCAATTTGTGATGAGATCTCAGCTGTACAGATATCCCCCCCCCCCCAACTTATCACTACATGTCCACAGGTACAATCAACACTTCCCTTATTCAACCCTGCTACTATAGACAAGGTTGCTAAACTTTTCTCTAATGACCACCCAACCACCTGTCCCCTGGACCCAGTTCCTTCGCAAATACTACGGTCACCCTCTGGCTCTATCCTACACTCTCTAACTCACATTTGCATCTTCCCCAACTCTCTAAAACTTGCCCTAGTCACCCCCATACTTAAAAAGCCTTCCTTGGACCCCACCAATCTCAACAACCTACACCCCATCTCATTGCTCCCCTTTTCCTCCAAACTTCTTAAACGTCTGGTCTACAACCGACTGAGCGACCATCCTACTGAACATCCTACTGAACATAACCTTCCTGATCCCCTTCTAGATTTCGCCCTCAATACAAATAAATGATCTGCTAACGTCTACTAAATCCAATGGACACTATTCTGTACTCCTACTCCTGGACCCCTCTGCTGCCTTTGACACAGTGGACCACTTCCTCCTCCTCAAAAAACTCCACTCCTTTGGTCTCTGTGACTGTAGTCCTTGCTGGTTCTCATCCTTCCTATCCCACCGCACCTTCAGTGTCACTTTACTTCCTTCTTTTCTCAGTCTGGGTCCCCCGAGGTTCTGTTCTTGGACCTCTCTTATTCTCGATCTACACCTCCTCCCTGGGTCAGCTGATAGCCTCCATGGCTTCTAATACCATTTATATGCTGATGACACCCAAATCTATGTCTCAGCCCCTCAGCTCACTCAGTCTCCTCACGCATCACTAATTTACTAACAGACATATCAGCCTCAAACTCAATCTATCCAAAACAGAGCTCATAATATTTCCTCCCCCATGTGCCCCTTCTCCTGACTTCTCTGTCAAGATCGATGGCACCACCATAAACCCATCCCCGCATGCCAGGGTCCTAGGTGTAATCCTGGACTCTAAACTCTCCTTTCAGCCCCACATCCAATCACTGTCCAAAGCTTTCAAAGCTGTCCAAAGCTTTCCGCCTCAACCTTCCCAACATCTCCAAAACATGCCCCTTCCTAACCAATGACACCACAAAGCTACTGATTAACTTTCTGGTTATCTCTTGCCTTGACTACTGCAAGTCCCTCCTCACAGGATTACCTCTACACAGGCTATCCCCCATCAGTCCATCATGAATGCTGCTGCCAGTCTCATCTACTTTATCAACTGTTCAATGTCTGCTACCCCTCTCTGTCAATCCCTCCACTGGCTTCCATTCACTCAACAAACTAAATTCAAAATACTAACAACAACTTATAAAGTCATGCAGAACTCGGCCCCCAGCTACATCACTAACCTAGTCTCACAATACCAACCAAATCGTTCTCTTTGCTCCTCCCAAGACCTCCTGTTCTCTAGCTTCCTTGTCACTTCCTCCTATGCTCATCTCCAGGACTTTCTCCCAAGCCTCTCCCATCCTTTGGAACTATCTATTCCAATTTGTTTATCTCCTACTTTGCCCACTTGGATGATCCCTGAAAACCCTTCTCTTCAGCGAAGTCTATCCTGCCCCCACCACCCATCAACTGGACTTTTATTTCCTCCATCAGCCCATCCCCCCACAGTTATTGTCTTTTGTATCCTTTGACCCTCCCTCTTAGATTGTAAGTTCTAAGGAGCCGGGCCCTCTGACTCTTCCTGTATTATATTGTATTGTAACTGTACTGTCTGCCCTCATGTTGTGCAAACTGTTGGCACAATATAAATCCTATATAATAATAATAATATGTGTGATTCATCATCTGCTGGAGATAAAAGACGTCACAGTGACTATGGAGGAAGAGGACGGACATGACGGGGGTTACTGGGTGTAAATAGAAAATAAGATCTTATCATACCTTTTGTACCACCACCCCCTCCCTTTAGAATGTAAGCTCTACGAGCCGGGCCCTCCTGTACCTTTTTTATTGAACTGTACTGTAATTGTGCTGTCCCCCCTATACATTGTAAAGCGCTGCGTAAACTGTTGGCGCTATATAAATCGTGTATAATAATAATAATTACCTCCTCTGCTAGCAATTTCTGCAACGTCACCTTTGTACTTCGTAGCTCAGGAACTTCCTGTCTGTAGATGACATCACTTCCTGTCTGTAGCTAACATCACTTCCTGTCTTCCATAGAGACTTTTTGTCTCTATGGTAGAAGTGAGATCACCACCTTGTGGAGATCAGAGGAACTTGCAGCCCAGAGAAACGTCTCGTAGTATGAACATGGCCTTGTGCTGTGTGTGTATGTACTGTATATACTTATAGATGTGTAGTGCTCCCCCCCGCAGAGACCAGTGATATTAACTGTTAGAAAAAAGCAGTGTTAAAGCGGAGTTTCACCCTAAATTACAAGACTATATCATGCTGATCATCCCACCACATACATCTACATAAGCCAAAAGATTTTTTATTATGTGTTTACAATACCGTATATTCGATGTATAAAAGTTTGACTTCCGGGGTTTTCTCCCGCGGGAGTAGGCGTCTCCACTCTTCCCCAGCGCCGCAATGTCTCCTGGGAGGACGGCGTCATGCTTCCCAGGAGACAATGCGGAACGCCGTCCAGCGAATGCCATCACAACGGGGCATGTGCTTTCAACGGCGTCGACCGTTGTGATGGCAACCACTCACCGCTTCCAGGAAGTCAGTGCTTGTGGGCTTCACAATGCCCACAAGCAAAATGGGAAATGACAGCATCGGGTTTTATAACTTTATGTTATCTAAGAAAACGGACGGGGGATGCTTTTTGGCACTGTACAAGTGAGTACATACTTGTAATCTAAAAACCATTGTATGCAAACGAAAAAAAAAAAACGATTGGCCGCGGAACCTCCGCTTTAAGGTGGCGCTTGGGGAGCAGGAAAGGAAGGCTAGATATACAATAAAAGGTGTAAATATACAATGGGTCTGAAATCAGTACCCAGAATAGGGTTGCCACCTCATCCCTTTAAAACGCAACACATAATTATTACACAGGTTTTGTGGCTGATTAAGGTGGTAATCAAACTCACTTGGTGCCTTATCTGCATAAGGACCAAGCCTATTTCTGACATTTGTTGTTTACAAGTTAAAATCAGTATTTTTTGCTAGAAAATTACGTAGAACACCCAAAAGTTATACAAGGGATTAAAACATGATACAGTGGAACCTCGAATTGCGAGTAACGCGGTTAACGAGCGTTTCGCAATAGGAGCACTGTATTTAAAGAAATCCTAACTCGATTTGCGAGCAGGATTCCGGCCAAAGCGGTGTGCAGTACCACATTTGGCCTGAGGTGGAGGGCGCTGGAGCCGAACAGCGCTGATAGCAGCTGATCAGTGGCGTTCGGAAATGCTCGGAAAGACACGGAAATACTCTGTTACCGATCCTTTCCGAGGTTTGCCGAGGTCAGCCGAGCTGTCCTCGGGCCTTTCCGGACGTTTCCGAGGCTCTCCGGCGCCCCCCGCCTCTGGCTGCATGCGGTATTGCATGTAATTGAAGTCAATGCGGAACAAATTATTTTAGTTTCCATTGACTTCAATGGGGAAACTTGCTTTGATATGCGAGTACTTTGGATTACGAGCATTCTCCTGGAAATGGGGGGGGGGGAGGGGCAGCTTACTCTTACTTCACTATTGAGTGTTGCTAATCAGCTGGCTACTGATTTGGAGCTGGTAGTCACTAGTCAGCATGGACTAATTGGACTTTTGTCATGGACACCTGTTGACATGTCTTTCACTTTTTAATTGCTTCACAATCATTATCTTTGGATATTGATTTACCAACTACAGTGGAACCTCGTATATCCAAAGATAATGGTTGTGAAGCAATTAAAAAGTGAAAGACATGTCAACAGGTGTCCATGACAAAAGTCCAATTAGTCCATGCTGACTAGTGACTACCAGCTCCAAATCAGTAGCCAGCTGATTAGCAACACTCAATAGTGAAGTAAGAGTAGGCTGCCCCTCCCCCCCCCCCGAGAACAGCAGCACAATCCACAGGCTTGCATCAGAGGACTGTCCCCTCCCCCCTGAGACCTTAAACTCTCCTTCCCTGAGAAAGACAATCTCTACAGGGCTCCAGACTATTTATCAGCTTCCCAGCCACCATCTGGGCACACCTCCCCATGGATTGGTTAGGCCTTGATCAATATACAGCCTGGATTTGAATTTTCCCTACCTAAGCTCTGGAACCTTCTCCCAGAGGCAGGGGGAAACTTTCAAACTACTAACCTGTGACACCATGAACAGACCAGAGCAAATGATCACCGCTCCCTTGACTACAGAAGGAGCCAAAAACAAAATTTACCTAGCAGCCTAAATAGGAGGTTGCTACAGATGAACACATGTAAATTCCTTCGGGAGTCTCTGGAGACACTCGGTTTTGAGGGTTCTCTTCTGAATATCCTGGCAGTACTTCCTATCTATATAAACATTTCCACCTTATTATGCCTTAGTGGTTAGCATGTTTGCCTTGCAGCACTGGAGTTGTTGGTTTGAAACCCAGCCAGGACACTATCTGCATTGAATTTGCATGTGTATGGATCTGCCTCTAGACTGCTCTCCTTCTCAGTGAGTGTTCTTGGCAGTGGCTGCACCCTGGACCTTTATTGGGAGTGGTTCCACATTGGTGGTGGATCAGGAGAAGGGCGGAGGGAGCCTGAGTGAGACAAGAGTTGTCCATGGTGGATCACAGTCCTATCTACTAACTTCTCTTCCTTGTCTGTGCTTAGCCAGTGGTAACTGTCATTTATTATAAAACAAGAAAAACCCTCGCGCTAGCTAAGTAGTGGCACAGATGAGAGGTGTAAGGGGAACGGATGGGGTACTGCAGCAGTCACCGGAAAGTCTGGTCCAAGTGAACAATAAAATATATATAAAACATGATGGTGACTGCGCTGTAGTGTGTAAAAATAGGATGATGGGAAGGGAGAGAAAAAATTAAGCTCGGAGGGAATGTGGCAAGGAAGGGTAGGGTGTGGAGGTGTGGAGAGGAGAGGGAAGGGGAGGGGAAGAGGGAGAGACTGGGAGACGAAGTGGGTGAGTAATAAGCTAGTGCTGGGCTAACTAGCAGTGATGTGCAATGTGCACAGTGACACAAATGAAAATACACTAATAAAAGACTGATCAATGATAATCAGAAAAATATGTAACACAGTGAATAATAGACAAAAATGTGACATATAAAACCAATATCCAAATGGTCGAGGTATGCTACACGTGATAAAGATAAACCACTTAGACATAATAATAATAATCCACAAACAAATCCATGAATGGGAAAAGTGAAATGGATGGGATGAATGAAAACACACACTCAGTGAATGAGTGAACTGTACTAGTAAGGAGAGGCAGTCCCAAATAAGTCCTGGTGATGACTTCCCAATCCTTCCAAAATAACTATATGGTATATGAATAAATCATATGTGGATAAAGTCCCGTCACCAATGAAGTGCTTGAAAAGAATCCTGTGGCATCCACCCTGTGATCACACCTGGCTTACCTCCCTATTGGAAGGGGGGACAGTATACAGCAATTCTCTGTAGTGAAGGGGGGTATCACGTCCTTATGGCCTGATCTTTATGGCACCGTTACTCATTGGAGTATATAAGAGAAAACAAAAACAGAGAGTACATCAATAGCGCAACTCTGTGAGTGCAGCAAGAGGAGTGGCTGATGCAAACATTCACACACTCACTTGTGATGGAGTGAGCATGGACCTCAATCCAAACGAGCGCCGAGCTCGTGCCAATGGGAAAGAGTGTGACATCTATGGTGCATCCGATGCAACCCTCAGGAGGCAAGTGTCAGCAGCGGCAATCACAGAGTTGGAATGTAGAGGAAACAAAGGACGGAGAAATAGTGTGGGTCTGAAACCGCTAAACGTTTATTAAAACTAAAGTAAAAAACTCACATTTGGAAGTAAAAACCGGGTATTGAATCCTTACGAGCAGCGATCCGAGAGGAGACGAGCTCGCTGCTCGTAAGGATTCAATACCCGGTTTTTACTTCCAAATGTGAGTTTTTTACTTTAGTTTTAATAAACGTTTAGCGGTTTCAGACCCACACTATTTCTCCGTCCTTTGTTTCCTCTACATTCCAACTCTGTGATTGCCGCTGCTGACACTTGCCTCCTGAGGGTTGCATCGGATGCACTATAGATGTCACACTCTTTCCCATTGGCACGAGCTCGGCGCTCGTTTGGATTGAGGTCCATGCTCACTCCATCACAAGTGAGTGTGTGAATGTTTGCATCAGCCACTCCTCTTGCTGCACTCACAGAGTTGCGCTATTGATGTACTCTCTGTTTTTGTTTTCTCTTATATACTCCAATGAGTAACGGTGCCATAAAGATCAGGCCATAAGGACGTGATACCCCCCTTCACTACAGAGAATTGCTGTATACTGTCCCCCCTTCCAATAGGGAGGTAAGCCAGGTGTGATCACAGGGTGGATGCCACAGGATTCTTTTCAAGCACTTCATTGGTGACGGGACTTTATCCACATATGATTTATTCATATACCATATAGTTATTTTGGAAGGATTGGGAAGTCATCACCAGGACTTATTTGGGACTGCCTCTCCTTACTAGTACAGTTCACTCATTCACTGAGTGTGTGTTTTCATTCATCCCATCCATTTCACTTTTCCCATTCATGGATTTGTTTGTGGATTATTATTATGTCTAAGTGGTTTATCTTTATCACGTGTAGCATACCTCGACCATTTGGATATTGGTTTTATATGTCACATTTTTGTCTATTATTCACTGTGTTACATATTTTTCTGATTATCATTGATCAGTCTTTTATTAGTGTATTTTCATTTGTGTCACTGTGCACATTGCACATCACTGCTAGTTAGCCCAGCACTAGCTTATTACTCACCCACTTCGTCTCCCAGTCTCTCCCTCTTCCCCTCCCCTTCCCTCTCCTCTCCACACCTCCACACCCTACCCTTCCTTGCCACATTCCCTCCGAGCTTAATATTTTCTCTCCCTTCCCATCATCCTATTTTTACACACTACAGCGCAGTCACCATCACGTTTTATATAACTGTCATTTATTAACGGCCCACGGTCTAGGCTATCCAGCAAGCCTTGATACCGAGGCTTAACCACCCCACTCCTGTGTCAAGTTTATTCCCAAGCTATCCAACTGAGCTCTCAAGCCTAGATCCAGCTACTCCACCCAGCTGTCAAGCCTATACCCAGATAGCCCACTCAACTGTCAAGCTCAAACCCAGCTAGCCCACCCAGCTGTCATGTTCTGACCCAGCTAGCCGACCCTGCTGTCATGTTCTGACCCAGCTAGCCCACCCAGCTGTCATGTTCTGACCCAGCTAGCCCACCCAGCTGTCATGTTCTGACCCAGCTAGCCCACCCAGCTGTCATGTTCTGACCCAGCTAGCCCACCCAGCTGTCATGTTCTGACCCAGCTAGCCCACCCAGCTGTCATGTTCTGACCCAGCTAGCCCACCCAGCTGTCATGTTCTGACCCAGCTAGCCCACCCAGCTGTCATGTTCTGACCCAGCTAGCCCACCCAGCTGTCATGTTCTGACCCAGCTAGCCCACCCAGCTGTCATGTTCTGACCCAGCTAGCCGACCCTGCTGTCATGTTCTGACCCAGCTAGCCCACCCAGCTGTCATGTTCTGACCCAGCTAGCCCATCCAGCTGTCAAGCACAGACCAAGCTAGCCCATTCAACTGTCAAGCCCAGATTCAGCTAGCCCAACCAGCTGTAAAGCCCAGGTCCAGATAGCCCATTCAGCTGTCAAGTCCAAGCTCAGCTAACCCACCCAGATATCAAACCTAAGCTAAATTATCCCACCCAATTGTAGAGCCCTGGTCCAGCTAGCCCACTCAGCTTTCAAGCCCAGGCACAGCTTGCCCACTCGGCTGTCAAGCTCAGACCTCAGACCCAGCTAGTACACTCAGTAGTCAAGCTTAGATCCAGCTAGCCCATCCAGCTTTAAAACAAAGATCCAACTAGCTCACTCAGCTGTCAATCTCAGACCCAGCAAGCCCACCCAGCTGTCAAGCCAAAGCCCAGATAGCCCATTTAGTTCTCAAGCCCAGGTTCAGCTAGACCACCCAATTGTCAAGCCTGGGGCCAGCTAGACCACTCAGCTGTCAAGCTTAAACCTATCCAGCTACCCAGTGGTCAAGTTCAGACCAAGTTAGCGTTAAAGCCCAGGTCCAACTAGACCATTCGGCTGTCAAGCTCTCACCCATAGGGTGACCACATTTTTAAACTACCATTCAGGGACACCCCCCTCCCAAAAATCAGCTTGTGCTGTAACGAATCACAGCACAGTGATTGGACATAAGAGGTGGGATTTATGATTTCTCCAATCACAAGCAGGGGGCAGGGATTGTGTTTTTTCAGGCATTCCCGGCCAGGACAATTACTGTCGGTGAGTAAAGCGGTGATGTGGCAGCCTTTTTTGGGGGCATCAGATTGGCCCGGGGGGTGGCTGTGTCAGTTTCATTCCGGGACACTGAATTGTCCTGGAATGAAGGTGCCCGGGACAGATCTGCAAAATGTGGGACTGTCCCGGGCAATCCGGGACACGTGGTCACCCTACTCACCCAGCAAGCCCATCCAACTGCCCAGTCTTGTCCTAGCTAGCCCACTCAGCTGTCCAGTCCAGGTCCCGTTAAGCTACTCAGCTTTCAAGCCCAGGCCCAGCTAGCCCACTCAGCTGTCAAGCTCAAACCCAGCTAGCCTATCCAACTGCCCAGTCCAGTCCTAGCTAGCCCACTCAGCTGTCCAGCCCAGGTCCTATTAGGCTATACAGCTTTCAAGCCCAGGCCCAGCTAGTTCATCCAGCTGTCAAGCTCAGGTGCAGCTAGCCCACTCTGCTGTCAAGTCCAGGCCCAGCTAGTTCATTCAGGTCTCACGCTCAGGTCCAGTTAGCCCACTCAAAAGTCAAGACCAGGCCTTGGCAAGCAATTGCCTGCCATACTTATAGCACACCATTAACATTCAGCTAAAATCACTTTCTGGGGAATTATCTTTAATAAAGTTGTGCACTGTATTCATATGCTTCCTTAAGAGCCTCTTCTCTGGGGTTCCTATCGGTTATCTATGTCATCAATCCTCATAGCTGAGGTCCTCCAATCCTCTTATTCATTGTATTGCCCTTCACTGAACTCCTTCAAGTTCAAGGACATCCTTTCTGTGCAATGGTGTTCAAAACTGAGCTGTATAATCAAGACGAGGTTGAACCAATGTTTCATAAAGGGACAGAATTCTTGAGTCATCTCTGGAATGTGTGCCCCTTTTAATGCATAGAGTATTCTGCTGGCTTTGCTAGCTGCCACTTTGCATTACATGCTAATTCTATGAATGTAATCTACAAGGACCCCCAGATCCTTTTCCATTGATTCTCCCAGAGGCACCCCTTCCAAAGAGTATGCTGAATTCAGTGGCGGCTGGTGCCCAACATTTTTTGGGGGGGCGCAAACAAACTGAAAAAAAAAAAACATAAATTGCAGCCATTGTGCCCATCAAACACAGCTAATGTGCCCATTAATTGCCGCCACTGTGCTATCAAACCCAGCCACTGTGCCCATCAAACGCAGCCACTGTGCCATCAAATGCTGCCACTGTGCCATCAAACGCAGCCACTGTACCCATAAATTGCCGCCACTGTGCCATCAAATGCAGCTACTGTACCCATCAATTGCTGCCAGTGTGCCCATCAATTGCCGCTACTGTGCCCATCAATTGCTGCCAGTGTGCCCATCAATTGCTGACACTGTGCCCATCAATTGCTGATACTGTGCCCATCAATTTCCGCTACTGTGCCCATCAATTGCCGCTACTGTGCCTCATCAAATGCTGCCAGTGTGCCCATCAATTGCTGACACTGTGCCCATCAATTGCTGATACTGTGCCCATCAATTGCGGCTACTGTGCCTCATCAAATGCTGCCAGTGGGCCCATCAATTGCCGCTACTGTACCTCTTTAAATGCTGCCAGTGTGCCCATCAATTGCCACTACTGTGCCCCATCAAATGCTGCCAGTGTGCATCGCCTGGCACTTACCTGTCTGGCAGCAGGTCAGCGGCGGTGTCCTGCCCGCTCCTCGATGTCTTCTTCTGTCCTCTCTATCAGGCGTCCAATCACAGCGCCTGATGATTCAGCCAATCAGGTGACAGGTAACAGACCCGAGCACCTGATAGGCTGAGAGGCGGTTCAGTGTTAGTTCAGTGTTGCTACCACAACGCTGAGTGAACAGCGAGTGTAGCTGGCCAGCTAAGACCTGTCCTAGGTTGCTAATGTCACTTACATGCACATATACAGCTAGACCTGCTAATAATGTTAATACAGTGCATATGCTCATTTATGAGAGATAAAAGCAGAGTTATTTACTGTGACTTTATATGTGGATGTCATATAACAGTTGTATATTGTGTTCACAGAAGAAAAGAAAAAATATACCTTTAAGAGTCATTTCTATATAAAAGAAAGGTAAGCTTAATGACAGCAGAATTGCAACCAGAAAGCATAGAGTTAAGCTTTTGTGACTCTTTAGAAGTTTTAGCCAATCACAACCAATCTCACTGAGCAAATGTCTCTGGCCAATCATAGCCAGCATTACACTCATGTTCTGTCTAGGAAATCTCCTAGGACATTGTTAGAATTGCATTTTACTTCAGAGTGTGGAGCTGAACAGTTCAGATCCATCCAGAGTCCAGCTTTATGGGAGCAAGTGGCCAAAATAGGTATTTAATACAGTTATATAAGTTCCTATTGTTAATAATGTGATTAGAACTGTATACTGAAACTAGTTATGTGTTCACTTGTAGTTCCATCAAACCAGGTTTGCAAACAATCAAACAAACAATCAAACCAGCAATCAAACCAGGAATCAAACCAGATTCAAACCAAGTTTCAGAGCAAATATCAGAGCAAACAGCATTATAGAGCAAGTCCCAGATAGATCATAAAGTGTCTAAAGTATTTTAAAGTGAAAGTACAGATACTGAAGAGAGAAATATATCTACCATTTTATGTAGAATTACAAGATTGAACAGTTGAACCGCCATTTGTTATACTTTATTCTACACGTGTTTGTACATGGACTTCCTGCTGCTAAATTGTCAGTGTTATATAAGAAGAAAAGCTGAAGTGAATAAAGAAGTTATCTTAAAGGTTTGGTGTGCTCTTTAAACCTACTGCTTCCATAGAACGGCACTAGAGGAATTAGAGTAACAGATAGTCTTGTGTGGACTAAAAGATCAGAGAAATCAAATTCTTCTAATGCCACAGCGCATAAAGGCACTTCATAGTGCTGCGCCTGCCACAGTGGAACTATTTAGCCCAAAGTGGAACTATTAAGCCCAAAGTGGAACTATTAGCCCAAAGTGGAACTATTAGCCCATTGAGGGTGAAGCGATAGTGCTCCTCAGCTTGCACAGTAAAGAGCGCATTGGAGCTACCATAGAGGCCATAGAACGTGTGTTTTAGTCAAACTGCAGCCGACTCTTAAAGTGGCAGAAAAGCAAAGGCAAGATAGTCACAGAGAGAGCGCCAACCCTCCTGCGATCCCTAGAGAGAGAAAAAGACGCATGGTGGGAGGCCAAAGTCCAGACTTAGAGTGCCTGCACCGCTACCCACAAAGAGGCCACGTACTGCAGCCAGCTATTTCCCCGCCACTAGGCCAAAAGCCTGCAGCACAAAGCATCGCACGTCAGCGAAAAGCATCGCAAGTCAGCGCAGAGCATCGCAAGACAGCACAAAGCATCGCACGTCAGCGCAAAGCATCGCACGTCAGCGCAAAGCATCGCAAGTCAGCGCAAAGCATTGCACGTCAGCGAAAAGCATCGCAAGTCAGCGCAAAGCATCGCAAGACAGCACAGAGTATCGCAAAGCATCGCACGTCAGCGCAAAGCATCGCAAGACAGCAGAGCATCGCACGTCAGCGCAAAACATCGCACGTCAGAGTAGAGCAACAGATCAACAAAGACAAGTCTCCTTTAAGACTATTTGTTCCAGCAACCTACAGATCACAGTATCCTGCTCTTCAGAATAAGGTCAGAACTCTCCTTTATTACTATCATTGCACATAGGCTTGACAAGAAAGAGACATTTTCGTGTTCAGGAGTAAAAGGACTGTAAGTAAAGAACAAGGGTCAGTTGTAGTACACGGACTCTAAAGTATTTTAAAGAGAAAGTCATTTTTACTGCCTGCACCTATTGCTATTGCATTTAAAGTGAAAGTCTTCTTAATATTCGTATTGATTGTTATAGCACTTAAAGTAAAATGTCTAAGCCTAGTATTTCTGTGCCACTGTTTGAGGATACAAAGATAGATAAGATAGAAAGTGAAGAGCAAGTGAACCTGTTTGAGGTAGAAGAGTCTGATGCAGCATTAGTCTTGCCCCAAACAGATGAACTAAGACGTTCAGAACGTATCAGAAAACCGACCCTAAAGATGCTGGAAAATTTGGAGCAAGAAGCAGTATTGAAAAGAAAAAAAGTTCACCAGAATGTATGATAAGTGGAAATCCTACATTAAAGATGTTCGTAGAAAGCTAAAGCAAGAAAGTATAAAAGGAAACTTGAGTGATATGATAGAGACGGTAGAAGAATCTGAATCAGAGCTTATGGCAGCATATGTCAACCTGCGGTCTTCTACAACACCTCCCCAGGATATTGTAAGGAACATGGACACATGTACTGAAGTCACTAAAGGTTTAGTAAAGCTCATGAGAGAACTATCATCTGAAGCTAACTATGATGAAGTTAAGGCAAGAAAGAGAATGAATGAGCTTTTTATGAGAGACTATGCTAGGTCCTTAGGAGGAACCACAATCACAAGTAGGACTTCTTCCACTAGTAGAAGTGCCAGTAACATATCAGAGTCCTCAAGTACTTTAATAGCCAAAAGAAAGGAACTTGTCGAACAACTTGCTGTCAAGAGAGCAGAAATTGAGATGGAATCTGCAATCGAGGCGCAGCGTCTACGAGTAGCAGAAATGGAAAGGCTGAAGGAAGTCAAGATTATAGAAGCCAGACTAAGAGTACACGAAGAGGACATGAATAGTAATCATATGTCCAAATCTGTACTAACTGAAGATGCAGACTCCTACTTCCTTTCATACGCCCAGGAGAATGGAAGGAAATCTCCAGTATCTAATGAAGAAAAAAGTCATTGCCCTTCCATCCCTGCTCAGAAAGACGAAAAGAGAGACTCACCCAATTCAGAACTAGGTGAGAAAATAAAACAGGATAATTCTGTTCCTAGATGTCACTGCAATAATCAGGAGAATGTTGCGACTATTGTCCCATCAAGACTTCCCGTTCCAGAACCTACTGTATTTTCAGGAGACATACTGAAGTTTATAGAGTGGAAGGCAAGTTTTGAAATGATCATTGAGCATCATTGCTTCAGGCCAGTTGACAAGTTATTCTACCTTCAGAAATATGTTGGTGGAGAAGCGAAGAAAGCTCTTGAAGGTAACTTCTATAGAACAGATGAAGAAGCCTACAAGCAAGCTTGGGAAAAGTTAAACGCAAGATATGGTCATCCTTTCTTAGTACAAAGAGCCTTTAGGGAGAAATTGAATAACTGGCCTAAAATAGGTCCTAAAGAACATTTCAAACTCCAAGAGTATGGTGACTTCCTGCAAGCATGCAGCAATGCCATCCCACATGTACGAGGACTAGAAGTACTGAACGACTATCTAGAAAACCACAGGATGCTAGCTAAGCTACCCGAAGAAGTGGCTTCTAGATGGAATCGCTATGTGACTGAACAGTTAGATCTAAGTAAGGACTTCCCAAGTTTTGAAAAGTTCTCCGAGTTCGTTAATAAGGAAGCACGAATAGTATGTAATCCAGTAACAGGATCTTACGCCTTAAAGTCCTTAGAAGAAAGGCCTGCGAGGGATATAAGACGTGCAAGAGCAACTAGCTTTGCAACCGACACAACAGAGAAAGGTATAGATACCTACGAGAGCAAGTTCAAAGTTACTACTGGGATCAGTAGAGAGACAGAACCGACAAATCCTCAGACTACTTTTAAGTGTATGTTCTGTGGAGAGAACCACTCTATACACAAGTGCCAACAATTGAAGGAGAAATCTCCAAATGAAAAGAAAAAGTTTGTACTTGTTAACCAACTGTGTTTTGGGTGCCTAAGGAAAGGCCATATTACTAAAGAGTGTAAGAAAAGGGCCACATGCAGCGTTTGCAAAGGACGCCATCCTACACCACTACATGAAGAACATCCAAAAAAGGATAAATCCTCAATAGCTAAAGATGCTGAGGAAGAAAATAAAGTATCGGTATTCTCTTGCAGAGTGAGGGAAAGCAACGGCACATCAATGGTTGTACCAGTGTGCATTTCAAATCCTAAAAGGAAGAATAAGAAGGTATATGCCTATGCACTACTGGATGCCCAAAGCGATGTCACCTTCATTGATCAAGAAATCTGCAAGAAATTACAAGTGGCTACAGAACCAGTGAAGCTCAAACTCACCACAATGACAGGGAGAGACACATTAGTGAACAGTCAAAGGGTCAAAGGATTGAGAGTTAGAGGACTTCATTCAAACCTCACATTGGATCTACCTCCAGCTTATGCGAAAGACGATATACCTCTAGATCGAGATCGCATACCTACCTGTGAAACAGCCAATAAATGGGAGCACCTATCTGTCATATCTCATGAAATGTCCCCGCTGAAGGAGTTTGGTGTTGGACTGTTGATAGGTTATGATTGTCCCGAAGCTTTGGTACCACAAAGGGTAATCACAGGAGGAAAGAGTGAACCCTACGCTGTTCAAACTGATCTAGGATGAGGCGTTGTTGGAGGAAAACAGCAGATTGCAAACTCAAGACAGGTGACAGGATTGTGTCATCGAATATCTGTCCAAGAGTTACCAGATGTAAGTTCAGCGGAAGTAATCGAGATCCTTGAATCTGACTTTGCAGATCATGCTTCAAGAGGCCTGAATGTAACAGAATTGAAAAATTCAAACTGGTTCACCGGTCCAGAGTTCCTCTGGGAAAAGGAAATCATACCCAGTGAAGGTTACACGGAATTGTCTATGGGTGATCCAGAAGTAAAAGTTGTACAAACATTGAGCACTGCTGCCAAGTGTCAAGATGACATACTTGAAAGTGATAAAAGACACTTGGAAGTTGAGAACCTGATGGGAAATTCCCCAAATTTATGTTCAAATCCTACTATAGAGAACATAGAATTATAGGTAATTTGGTGGGAGTGTAGCTGGCCAGCTAAGACCTGTCCTAGGTTGCTAATGTGACTTACATGCACATATACAGCTAGACCTGATAATAATGTTAATACAGTGCATATGCTCATTTATGAGAGATAAAAGCAGAGTTATTTACTGTGACTTTATATGTGGATGTCATATAACAGTTGTATATTGTGTTCACAGAAGAAAAGAAAAAATATACCTTTAAGAGTAATTTCTATATAAAAGAAAGGTAAGCTTAATGACAGCAGAATTGCAACCAGAAAGCATAGAGTTAAGCTTTTGTGACTCTTTAGAAGTTTTAGCCAATCACAACCAATCTCACTGAGCAAATGTCTCTGGCCAATCATAGCCAGCATTACACTCATGTTCTGTCTAGGAAATCTCCTAGGACATTGTTAGAATTGCATTTTACTTCAGAGTGTGGAGCTGAACAGTTCAGATCCATCCAGAGTCCAGCTTTATGGGAGCAAGTGGCCAAAATAGGTATTTAATACAGTTATATAAGTTCCTATTGTTAATAATGTGATTAGAACTGTATACTGAAACTAGTTATGTGTTCACTTGTAGTTCCATCAAACCAGGTTTGCAAACAATCAAACAAACAATCAAACCAGCAATCAAACCAGGAATCAAACCAGATTCAAACCAAGTTTCAGAGCAAATATCAGAGCAAACAGCATTATAGAGCAAGTCCCAGATAGATCATAAAGTGTCTAAAGTATTTTAAAGTGAAAGTACAGATACTGAAGAGAGAAATATATCTACCATTTTATGTAGAATTACAAGATTGAACAGTTGAACCGCCATTTGTTATACTTTATTCTACACGTGTTTGTACATGGACTTCCTGCTGCTAAACTGTCAGTGTTATATAAGAAGAAAAGCTGAAGTGAATAAAGAAGTTATCTTAAAGGTTTGGTGTGCTCTTTAAACCTACTGCTTCCATAGAACAGCGCTAGAGGAATTATAGAGTAACAGATAGTCTTGTGTGGACTAAAAGATCAGAAAAATCAAATTCTTCTAATGCCACAGCGCATAAAGGCACTTCATAGTGCTGCGCCTGCCACAGCGAGCTCCCAGCATGGTGCCTGCTGTTCACCTTTTTGGGTGCCTATTAGAGCCTACGGCTCTAATCAGGTGCTTCCAAAAAACACCCCCACCACTGTAATTCAGGTGCCCGGCGCCCGAAAAGGGGCCGGACACCTGAATAGGGGGTTTCAGCGGCGACCATAGATAGATTCATGCAAAGAAAAGGGGGGGTGAATGGCAAATGTATGCTTGTGCCACATCCAGTATATATGAGAAAAGAAAAAGGGGGTTCCCCTGGGTGGACTTTTAAGGCACTGATAGTATTAATTCCAAATATACGGGATATTGAAGTAAAAAATAGTTTTTATTCACAATTATACATATTTATCAAAAAATGAAATTTTTTATTAAAATATACAGTTCCAAAGATTGTCACCATATAGGTATATACATGAAAACCTTCTTTACACCCGACGCGTTTCGGGATAACCTTCTTCAGGGTGTGTAGAGAAAGACAATTAGTTCATGTATTATAAATGTAGTAGAAGAATGATGAATATTTCATTGGATGCGATTTTTTAAAAGCATTGAAAATATAAACAGCACTCTGGGTTTTGTCAATGAGGTTGCCAGTCAAGCAAGAAGTGGGTATCAGAATATACAATTAATGCAGGTTTGAGAAGGACATTTATAAGGAACAGGTGTTCATCCCGTTGGGGAGAAATTATTCCAAAGATCGAGAAGCCGGATGAGAAAGTTTGGTGTGGAGGAACTTGACTGACCTGCACAGAGTCCTGACCTCAACCCGATAGAACACATTTGGGATTAATTAGAGCGGAGACTGCGAGTCAGGCCTTCTCCTCCAACATCAGTGCCAGACCTCACATATGCGCTTCTGGAAGAATGGTCAAACATTCCCATAGACACACTCCTAAACCTTGTGGACAGCCTTCTCAGAAGAGTTGAAGCTGTTATAGCTGCAAAGAGTGGGCCAAATCAATATAGAACCCTACGGACTAAGACTGGTGCAGCACCCTCTAGTGGTACTAGGATGTGTACAGTTAGATTTTTTTGCAGTGTAGGAAAATTTAAGCAGGCTTGACAGGCAGCCAAGCCTGTGTGTTTTGATTCTGGGTTGGCAAGAAGTCAGGTAGGGCTGGGTGACTCAAGCAGCATCACTGAAACCTCCCCTTCTTCCAGAATGTGCTAGAGTCTTCTGGAAAGGAAGGAGGAGAGGAGAGGAGAGGTGGAGCTGTCTGGAGTTTTCTGAGGGCCCTGTCCAATCCCCAATTAGGACTGCCAAGGGGCAGGCCCCCTCAAATACTCAGGGTCAGCCCAGCTGGGGAGGGGTTGTGATTGGGTGCAAGATGGAGATGGAGTGTTAGGCTGTCAGGGCCTTTGAGGGAGCTCCCCAGTCTGGGGGGGTGACCTTGGGCCTAGACTTGGGTGTGGATGGGACCCTCTTACAACACACGGAGGTGTCCTGACCAGGAGGCACTGGGACCAAGGAGAGGACAGCAGAAGAACACTACCGGGCAAGTCTCCAGGAGTTCCACAGAGGCAGCCAGGAGGGCTGGTGAGTGTTCACACAGTCAGCAGAACTGGGGAGGCATGCCTGAGAGGACTGGGAGAGTGCAGTCTGGGATGGGTCCAGAGCCAGTGGAGTGGACTGTGGTGGCACAGGCAGTGGAGAGAGGCAGCTGCAGACAGGAGGGCTGGCAGGGGCTGACAATGTGGTGCTGGGATCAGTAGCCACATGGACAGCTAGCACTAGGACTACGAACATTTTGCTACGTGGTCCCTGCCTGCAAAGGGCATTTACTCAGGCCTGGCTGAGCCAGTGTCAGGCCTAAACTTCAGTGCTAGCTGGTTTGGAATTAGGGTTGTCACTTTTTCTTTAAGCCAAACTCGAACACTTTAGTGGCACACAGTCATTTCTTTTTTTTTTTTTTGGTCACACTATAGGATTGTAACAGACCTGGGACACCTTTTGGGAACTCCAAAGAGAATAGTAATGCGGCGCACATAGTGCCCCCCTCACCCATCTGTCAGGTCCTCTCCTGAGCCATATTCCTGTCTGAATATTGTGTCCGGGTTTCAGGTGGAATGAAACCTGGACACATGATTCAAAACCCGGACTGTCCGGGTGAATCCCGGACAGGTGGCAACCCTATTTGGAATAAGCAGTAATCAAGTGATGTGCTGGAGCTGGAAGTGAGGAGGTGTATATACAGAGAGTGTATATAGTTGAAGTCCCAAATCTTTATTTCTTCAATCAAGTGGGCATCCCATACTACCCCTTACCCCATCCAAGTTTATTTCCCCTCAATAAAAAATAAAAACAAAGTACAAGGACTGCTTCTTGACTCCTGAGTGTCTAAAGATTGTGTGCCTGGCTATGCAGGGTGAGATACAGACCACAAAAACCAGCAGCCCCTACGGGGGTACCATTATGTAGCGGCCTCCACTCTCTCACTCTTGTATATTGGTTATTCTGACTCTTGTCTAGGGGTACCTTGGAGGAGAGAGTGCGGGGTTGCTACGCCAAGCTTTCACCGCCGATGTGTGTGTGTGGTGTTGGCAAAGTCTCTTTACCTTCGGGTCGGTGTTCTGCATTCGGAGCCTCCGCTTCTTCTGTGGAACAGTCATACCTCCCAACTGTCACGGATTCTGCGGGTTTTACCCGCATAGGCTCCTCCTTCCCGCAGTCCCGCGAGAGTAACCTGTTTCCCGCACAGCAGGAAGAAGAGAAGGCACAGCAGGAATCATGAAGAGGAGGAAAGATCCACCAGCAGGTAAGCCCCCCCCCCACAGATTTGAGCTCAAAACAGTGCTCGCCCCCCCCCCCCCGCGATCGGCGCCCCCCCCCGCTCAACAACTTTGACTAGCAGGGGAGATCTGAATGTCCCGCACTGGGACTTTTGAAAGTTGGGAGGTATGGGAACAGTGTCTGCTAGTAAATGAGCCCCACACCATTAAAAGTCCAACACTCCTTTATTTTCCGATGTCAGGATGAAACACAATCAGTTAGACTCCCTCAACAGACAGACAGGGGGTGTGGATACGAGTAGGCCCAGGCACAATGAACTCTCCTATTCCTTTTCGTGCGAATAGGCTTGGCGCACGGTCTCTGCCACCGACCGGGTGAATTGGTAGCTGCCACCTACCGGGTGAACTGTTGAGACCTCTGCCACAGGCCTGTTAGCAGGCCCCTGCCACTGACCTGAGTTGAATAGTTGGACCGCTGCCACCGGTCATTGAACGTGAATCACCTTCCTATAAGGACCTGGCCCCTGTTCGAGAAAGATCTCCCTCCGGGCGGTCACCAGAGGTACACCCGGCACTGGCAATCTGCTGCACCAGTTCTTCGGGTGCGTCCCTCCTCCGGTCCCTTACACCACTGGATTCGGGTGCCTCACTCCCGAGGCCCCCTAGGAAATCCTTCCCTCGCGGGACCCAGCGGAAGGCAATGGGCCTCCGACCGAGCACCTCACCCCAGACTGAAGGTGTCTGGGGTGGAACACAAACTCCACGTGTCCAGGCCCAGGGCGCCTGGACACCAACCGCAAACCACAGCCCTCAGGCTGAAGGTGCCTGGAACTCCAACCCCGTGACAAAGATGTCCGCCCCCTTTATACCCTCTCCCAACAAGCACAGCGGGTTCCCTGCCCCACTGCACAGCTGCCGAGAGAGGCCAAAAAGGGGTACGGCACTCATCGATGGTTCAACCCTAGCCCACAGTGACAGCGCCACCCGCTGGGCCGCAGGGAACCATACATCACTGGTGTCTCTGCCAGTTTTAAACATAATAGAAAAGTATATGCTCGCTACACTTACATTTGGGGGCTTGTTCCGGGACTGTCTGCTCATGGGTAGACATTATAATAAGAGCACTTTGAAGTATCGTGTAATTATTATGTGGAACGCGGTTGTGAGCACCGGCACTTCCTGCACATAGAAATGACTTTCATAGATTAGTGGAACATTCGTTGTATTGTGTTTATTCTTATTTCTTTACACAACATTCAAAAAATAATAATTTATATGAGTTGGTTTTGTATCAACACTGCACCATTATTATTTACAGAAATTGTTCATTGCTTAAAGCGGAGCTCCGCCGGAAAAAAAAATATTAAAAGCCAGCAGCTACAGCTACAGCAGCTGCTGGCTTTTAATATTTGGACACTTACCTGTCCTGGAGTCCAGCGACGTCCGCAGCAGAGGACGAGCGACCGCTCGTCGCTCTGCTGCTCCCTCCGCCATCCTCGCTGAGGGAACCAGGAAGTGAAGCCCTGCGGCTTCATGCCCGGTTCCCTACGGCGCATGCGCGAGTCGCGCTGCGCCGTTCTGATTGGTGCTCCTGTGTTCTGGGAGCTGAGTGTCTCCCAGAACACTACGGGAAGTCTGCGGGAAGTGACGTCACTCCCGCAGATTCCCGGAGAGAGGACTCCCGGATGTGGGTGAAAATACCTGTCTTAGACAGGTATCTTCACCCCCCTCCCCCCTGAAAGGTGTCAATTGTGACACCGGAGGGGGGGAGGGTTCCAAATAGCAAAAGTTGCTATTTAGGGTGGAGCTCCACTTTAAGGAACCCCTAGAAACCCTGGCTGAGAAAGGCTGGACTAGGCAGTAATATATTTCTCTCCCCCTTGGTGGGAGTGGAGATGACCCCATCTATAAGGATATACAGTACATACACACACAGCACAGGGCCGTGTTCACACTACGAGACGTTCTGCAGTTCTTCTGAGTTCCACAAGGTGGTGATCTCACTTCTACCATAGAGACATGAAGTCTCCTATTGAAAACTGACAGGAAGTGATGTCAGGTACGGACAGGAAGTGATGTCAGGTAAAACCAAGAAGCTCTTTGTGATATGAGGTAGAGGTGACGTTGCTGGAAGTGGCAGCAGAGGAGGTAATAAGATCTTATCTTCTATTTATACCCAGTAACCCCCCCCGTCATGTCCGTCCTCTTCCTCCATAGTCACTGTGACGTCTTTTATCTCCAGCAGATGATGATACACACATATATAGTGCGGGAACTGTAAGCTCCAGGAGCCGGGCCCTTCTATTCCTTCTGTATTGTATTTGTACTGTCCCCACTTTACATTGTAAACTGTTGGCGCCATATAAATCCTGTATAATAATAATTAGCCTCTGGAGGTTCCGGATCTGAGAGGAGAGGAGTGGGACGATATGTGGAGCGTTCCCTTCGCACACTTAGTGTCTGCTAGGGATCGCTTATCCACTTCAGCCCCCCGAAGGATTTGCCCCCTTCCTAACCGGGCCATTTTCTGCGATTCGGCACTGCGTCACTTTAAGTGACAATTGCGCGGTCGTGCGAGGTTGAACCCAAACAAAATTGACGTCCTTTTTTCCCCATAAATAGAGCTTTCTTTTGGTGGTATTTGATGACCTCCGTGTTTTTTTTGGGTTTTTTTTGCGCTATAAAGCAGAAAAAAAGCGTAAATTTTGAAAAAAAAAACAATATTTTGTACTTTTTGGTATAATAAATATCCCAAATAAAAAAAAAAACAATTTTTTTCCTCAGTTTAGGCCGATATGTATTCTACATATTTTTGGTAAAAAAACCCCGCAATAAGCGTTTATTGATTGGTTTGTGCAAAAGTTATAGTGTCTACAAAATAGGGGATAGATTTATGGCATTTTTTTTTTTTTTACTAGTAATGGCAGGGAGCAGCGATTTTCATCGGGACTGTGACATTGCATCGGACACTTTTGACACTTTTTTGGGACCATTGACATTTATACAGCGATCAGTGCTAAAAATAGTCACTGTCATTGGCAGGGAAAGGGTTAACACTAGGGGGCGATCAAGGGGTTAACTGTGTTCTCTAGGTGTGTTCTAACTGTAGGGCGGATGGGACTGACTAGGGGAGGAGACCGATCGGTGTTCATACTTAGTATGAACACACGATCGGTCTCCTCTCCTCTCCTCTGAGAGAATCGGGATTTGCGTGGTTTTTTTTTTAACAGAGAAAAGGTTTATTAGACAATTCAGCATTACAGTTCAATCAGTTTACAGAAGCACAATGACATAGAGGTTCAGTCAGCAGAATGTCCGTGATCATACGGGGAATTCACGCCTATTCACTAGTAAGGAGATACAAACTTTAGCTAAAATCCAGTTTAATACAACAAACAGTTCATATCTTCAACTCCCTATCATTTCTTACAGTACAAATATAGCATGTATAAAGAAGAGCTGGGGGTAGGGGGAATGGGGAGGGGAAAGGAGGAGGATAAGGGGAGGGGGTGAGGGGGAAAGGAGGAGGATAAGGGGAGGGGGTGAGGGGGAAAGGAGGAGGATAAGGGGAGGGGGTGAGGGGGAAAGGAGGAGGATAAGGGGAGGGGGTGAGGGGGAAAGGAGGAGGATAAGGGGAGGGGGTGAGGGGGAAAGGAGGAGGATAAGGGGAGGGGGGAGGGGGAAAGGAGGAGGATAAGGGGAGGGGGTGAGGGGGAAAGGAGGAGGATAAGGGGAGGGGGTGAGGGGGAAAGGAGGAGGATAAAGGGAGGGAGGGAGCTGTGGAGGGCGGGGAGGAGGGGAGGCTCAAATAGGATCAGTAATCAGCGGATCTCACCATCTCCTCCGCCTGCTACGGAGACTCATTCCCTTCATCCCAGAAGAGGACACAGCAGTAGTAGTTGGATCAATTATCAACTCCCGACTCGACTACGCAAATGCCCTCTACCTCGGACTACCCAAATACCAGATTTCACGCCTACAAGTCATCCAGAACTCAGCAGCCAGACTGATAACAGTAAAAAAACCATGGGAACCTATCACCCCTGCACTGAGGACCCTTCATTGGTTAACCATAAAGGATCGGGTCACATTCAAGACCTTCTGCCTCACCCACAAGTGCACACAAGGAATCGCTTTGCAATATTTATGCGAGAAGATAAAGCACTACACCCCCAAACGCAGTCTCCGATCAACAAACCAAAATCTCCTTCACATCCCCAAGTTTCGCTACAAATCAAAGAGAGAACGAAGATTTGCAGTCCAAGGACCACGGCTATGGAACGCGCTACCCATGGACATTCGTATGGAAGAAAACCATCGGGCCTTTAGGAAAAAACTTAAGACCCACCTCTTCTGATGGATCATGAAGCTACTGGATGCAAAGCGCCTTGAGGCGATTTAGTGTGCATTTGTTAGCGCTATACAAGTTTTTCACTCACTCACTCAGGCCACACCTATAAGCGGCACTATCAGGCATTCAGGTGGGTAGAGCTGGGTTTTTCAACTCCAGTCCTCAAGGCGCCCCAACAGGTCTTGTTTTCAGGATTTCTCTCAGATAAAACGGCTGTGGTAATTACTAAGGCAGTGAAACTGATCAAATCACCAGTGCAAAATCATGGAAAGCCTGAAAACACGACCTGTTGGGGCGCCTTGAGGACTGGAGTTGAGAAACTCTGGGGTAGAGGGTCAAGAACATCACAAGCATCTGTCCATGCAGACCATATCTTATCATACTTTCCCGGACACTGTCTACTTTCGTAGGTCAGCCGGTATAGAGGCAACACCGAGGTCACCGACCGCTGCCAGGAGTCATGCGTAGGGGGATCCTCCGATTTCCACCTCAACATGATCTCACGTCTAGCATAGTATAATGTGAATGTCAAGCATAGTTTACGGTATCTATCCCCCTCTACATTCTCCAAATGGCTCAGCAATAGGAGTTTCAGGTCAGCCTGTATCCTAATCTTGCAGATGTCACTGAGGGTGGAGACCACAGCTGCCTAGTAGGGTTGTAGTCTGGGACAAGACCAGACCATATGCCAGAAAGTGCCTATCTCCTGCTTGCATCTCGGACAGTTGGGATCTCTCTGGGGGTAGATACGTGCTAACCTCTGCGGGGTATAATAGGCCCTGTGTAAGAACTTAAGTTGAGCGAATCTGTCCCTAGCAGCAATTAGAGAGGAGATATATGCGGAGAGGCACTCCTCCCACTCCTCCTCCCCCAGGGACGGTATATCCGACCTCCACTTATCCCAGGTTTTAGTGAGTTTAGTGTCGTACCCCACTGTGAGATAGAGATATAGGGAAGAGAAAGGTCGCCCCATCACATCAGAGATCAGGAGGCGCTCAATGGAGTCCGACTTCAAAGTTAGGGGTTCTGAGAACTGGGCTCTGAAGGCATGCTTCAGCTGCCAATACCGAAACTGAAAGGAGGCCAGCAGAGAGCAGCTGCTGGGCAGCTCCCGAAAGGTCTTGAGCCTACCATCCAGGACTATGTGTTTAACAGTAATGATCCCTTTTTTCGCCCAGAGGGATGGGTCCGGAATACTGCCGAAGTGGGGCAACACAGGGTTGCCCCACAAGGGGGTATGCGGGGAGACGTGGTTTGGCTGCCTATAAATCGCTCTAGCCTCTTGCCAAACCCTCACAGTGGTGTGTATAAGCGACGTCATGGAGGGGCTAGCCCTAAGGCCTCGGAATGGAAAATTGCTTAGTGCTGCATATGAGCCCAAAATGGCCGCCTCCAGCTGGGTTTTGCATGGGCTGGGAGAACGGCCACCTTACCGTGACCAAGACTGCAGCCCAATAATAGATACGGAAATTTGGAAGCGCAAAGCCCCCCCCCCCCTCCGACATGTGGAGGTAAAGAATCTGTCTTGCCACTCTGGGGGGTCGCCCAGCCCACACAAAGGACAGCAACACTCCAACCTCCTGAAAAAGGATACAGTAAGATATGAAGGTGCGTTCCAGAAAAAAATAAAGAAATTTTGGCAAAAAAAAACATTTTTAGGAGATTAACTCTCCCTACAGGTGTCAGGGGAAGGGAGCGTCATACAGCACATTTAGACACTAATTGCGACATGAGGGGTTGTATGTTAGTACCCATATAGTCCTCGGTCTTGCCTGTAATTTTGATGACCAGATGGGTGAATTCATCCACCCATTTAAGCGGGCTGTTCGGGATTTGTGTGTTTACACACACAGATCCCGGTTCTCGCTCTGTCACGAGCGATCGCGGGTGCCCGGCGATCATCGCTAAAGCGTCTTAAAGAGCTGACGTACAGCTACGACGGCTCGCCCAGCAGTGCCATCCTGCCGCAGTATAACTGAGGCGGCTGGTCCGGAAGCGGTTAATTCAATTTAAATTCCTGCACAGGATATATTACACCCCCGGCAAGGTTATCTAAAATCTACCCGGGAACGTCGGCAAAATGTTGGCGTTGTACATAGTCTCCAGCCAATTTTAGCCAAGTTTTTTGGGACTGCCAGGTAGTCAAGGAGTTTTGGTCTGCCGTTGGGCGCTGTATAATGGAAATTGCATCTGTGCCTGTGCCCTTGATGGTGGCGACATGCTTGCTTGGCCTGATGGAGGGTTTGGCACCTACTAGGGCTCAGTGTACTTTTCTTAGCTTGTTGTTTTATGCGCGCAAGGCACCGATCCTCTATTGGAAGAAACCCATGACGCCCTCACTGTCATACTGGAAAGGGCTTGGGAATAGGGTGACTCCGTTCTGTAAAGCAAGATACTTGAGGGTGTCCAAAGAAATTTTACAAATTTGGAAGATTTGGTTGGACAGCGATCTTTCTCTAGCCTAATTATTGCACTAATAAGGAGGAGGTTGTCTGGGTGGTGCTGGATATGGGTGTATATGGCTCTGTATATGGATATATGGAACCCGCATCCTGGAATCCGTCCAAATTATTTATTCGATAATCACCAAGTACAAAGTAACTGCTAACATATTTCAGCAAAGAGCCTTGTTCACAGCCGTGAACAAGGCTCTTTGCCGAAGCAACAGACCCCAAAGCATCCTTCCCATGTTGAGGGCATGTGGCCTGGTACGGTTGAGGAAGGGGGGGGGGCTCTCTCATCCCCTCCTCTTTTCCTGCGGCCTGCCAGGTTGCGTGCTCGGATAAGGGTCTGGTTTGGATTTTTGGGGGGACCCCTATGCCTTTTTTTTTTGGCACGGGGTTCCCCTTAAAATCCATACCAGACCTGAAGGGTCTGGTATGGATTTTGAGGGGGACCCCTACGCCATTTTTTTTTATTTGGGGCAGGGTTCCCCTTAATATCCATACCAGACCTGAAGGGCCTGGTAATGGACCTGGAGGGACGAACCCATGCCGTTTTTTTCAATGACTTTTATCTATATTGCAGGGACCGGACAATTCATTACAGCCGCAAGTAGTTTTAAATTACTTTTCTTCCTTTAGAAATTTCATTTTGTGCAGGGACAGTTCTAAACACGGGGAAAATGCACCACTTTACAGGCATACTATAGACACCCCCCCCCGGTATGAAATTTAAAGGAATATTTCACTTTTATTGTTTCACTTTAAGCATTATTCAAATCACTGCTCCTGAAAAAACAGTTGTTTTTAAAACTTTTATTTGCATTGATACATTTCCCCTGGGGCAGGACCCGGGTCCCCAAACCCTTTTTATGACAATACTATGCATATAAGCCTTTAAAATTAGCACACTTGATTTCTTCCATAGACTTTTAAAGGATGTTCCGCGGCTTTTGAATTTGCCGCGAACACCGCAAATTTGGCCAACAGGCGAACACCCGATGTTCGAAACGAACACTGACTTCACAAGCAAGAATATTGCTCCTGCATTGTGTGTAATGACACCAGAATTCCTTGTGACAAGCTTTTACCCTACAGAGGGGGGGGGGGGGGGGGGGCTGTGTGGGTAAATTGTATCCCAATGGGGTTTTAATAAAATGGGGACCTGACCAGTGGGGTCAGGAGGATTCTGGGAATGTCATTTGATTTTACTATTTGTGTTCAAATCTAGAGTTTTCATCCTGTGAAGTCTGGAGATCATATGACCATCACATTGCCTCCACCTCCCTCCCTGATAGAATAGAGAAATACAAAGAAGATTCTAGAAGTCCACAGAGAGATCATTGAGCTGCTGACAGGAGAGGTGAGCGGTGCCGGGAAGGACGTCATGATGGAGAATCAGCCGCCCCTCACATCACCGGGTAAGAGGAGACTTTATTGTAAAGGAGAGAGCAGTACGGAGGCTCCACCTAGATCCCCCATCATCTGATAAACACATAGAAACAATGTATTCAGTCAGTGTGTGTGTTTCCTACAGATGGATCCAGTAATGGGAACCCACCAGAGAGATGTCCCCGTCCTCTGTATTCCCGGGATTCCACACAGGAAGGTCACACCATCCCCCACCATCATCAGGTAGATGAGGAACAATTATTGGTAGTTATGATTTATACAGAAGCATGTTTCTTACAATGAATGTTTTATTATATATTCAGAGTGGAAACCTCGGAGATGATAATATTGATGTTAAAGAAGAGTATAAAGAGGAGGATGAGGAGTATGGTTTAAAGGAGGAACTTTCTGAAGGACACAAGGATATGATGGAGCCACCTAATACCAGGAACCCACCAGAGAGATGTCCCCGTCCTCTGTATTCCCGGGATTCCACACAGGAAGGTCTCACCATCCCTCACTGTTACAAGGTCAGTGGGACGGAGATTATAAAACAGACTCATGGAGACGATGTGCAGATTTCTTAGTTGATGTCACAATAATAAAGTTTATATTTTACAGACGATATTTTCTCTCATTTTCTTGGTTTAGAGTGGAGATCCAATCGATATAGAATTTGAGGTGAAATCAGAAGAAGAAGAGAGGTATGTGAGGGATGATCAGCAGTCTATGGAGGAGGATGGAATAACGGGGACATTTATAGAGGAGGACACTCCTACAGAGATCAGCACAGGTGGGTCATTAACACTAAATACATTCCTCCACCCATACTGCTCACTGATTGGTCCAGAGTAGGGCGGGGACTGGGTGATATCAGCCTGTAATCCCCTGGTCACTTTCCTGAGCTGTGTTCCCCGTCCTGTATTCCTGTATTTCTCTCCGATAGTCTTCCTTCTCTGAGCTGCAGACACAATTTATGTATCTAGACTGGATTTATGGAGATTCTGGGGTTCAGCAAAATGTTGATTTTCACCATAAGCAGTAGCCTAGGCACCTGGGGTATGTATCTTATGTCTTCTGTCATGTTTGGGTGGGGACACTCGTCCTATAATCCCCTCATCACTGTCACTCCTATAAAAGACAGTTCTCGTTGTTTCCTCACTCTCTGACTAAGGTCCATGAATAAAGAAATGATCTGGTAGGAGATCAGAGGACCCATTTACTAGTTACCTTGAGGGGGGAATTGTAAGATCCTCAGAGACAAAGCTGCCCGATGTAGGCGGAGTCCTGGTTTAGGGGAACCAATCAGCTCATGTCTAGTAATAATCTTTGTATTTCTATTTTAGTAGATGGACGGGAGATGAGGAAAACCTCAGAGGATTGTCTCACTTTGTCTCCAGACTGTAAAGTAGAAGATGAGGACATCACACAGTATAGTCCAGGAGAAAACCCGACTACCTCAAATGTCCATCCGGCACCACACAGTGTAGATGGCCCATCGTATTCCTCTTATCCTGAGGAACCTCAGACTGTGCGGGACGGTGCCGGACCATCGTATTCCTCTAATCCTGAGGAACCTCAGACTGTGCGGGACGGTGCCGGACCATCTTATCCTGAGGAACCTCAGACTGTGCGGGACGGTGCCGGACCATCGTATTCCTCTTATCCTGAGGAACCTCAGACTGTGCGGGACGGTGCCGGACCATCGTATTCCTCTTATCCTGAGGAACCTCAGACTGTGCGGGACGGTGCCGGACCATCGTATTCCTCTTATCCTGAGGAACCTCAGACTGTGCGGGACGGTGCCGGACCATCGTATTCCTCTTATCCCGAGGAACCTCAGACTGTGCGGGACTGTGCCGGACCATCGTATTCCTCTTATCCTGAGGAACCTCAGACTGTGCGGGACGGTGCCGGACCATCGTATTCCTCTTATCCTGAGGAACCTCAGACTGTGCGGGACGGTGCCAGACCATCGTATTCCTCTTATCCTGAGGAACCTCAGACTGTGCGGGACGGTGCCGGACCATCGTATTCCTCCTCTCCTGAGGAACCTCAGACTGTGCGGGACGGTGCCGGACCATCGTATTCCTCTTATCCCGAGGAACCACAGACTGTGCGGGACGGTGCCGGACCATCGTATTCCTCTTATCCTGAGGAACCTCAGACTGTGCGGGACGGTGCCGGACCATCGTATTCCTCTTATCCTGAGGAACCTCCGACTGTGAGGGACGGTGCCGGACCATCGTATTCCTCTTATCCCGAGGAACCTCAGACTGTGCGGGACGGTGCCGGACCATCGTATTCCTCTTATCCTGAGGAACCTCAGACTGTGCGGGACGGTGCCGGACCATCGTATTCCTCTTATCCTGAGGAACCTCAGACTGTGAGGGACGGTGCCGGACCATCGTATTCCTCTTATCCTGAGGAACCTCAGACTGTGCGGGACGGTGCCGGACCATCGTATTCCTCTTATCCCGAGGAACCTCAGACTGTGCGGGATGGTGCCGGACCATCGTATTCCTCTTATCCTGAGGAACCTCAGACTGTGCGGGACGGTGCCGGACCATCGTATTCCTCTTATCCTGAGGAACCTCAGACTGTGCGGGACGGTGCCATCCTTATAACACATAAGAGGTTTTCTTGTACTGAGTGTGGGAAGTGTTTCCGTTATAAATCCATACTTAATAGGCATAAAAGATCTCACACAGGAGAGAAGCCGTATTCCTGCCGTGTGTGTGGGAAATGTTTTTCAGACATGTCCAATTTCTACAGGCATCAGAGATCACACACGGGGGAGAAGCCGTATTCCTGCCCTGAGTGTGGGAAATGTTTTTCAGATAAGACCAGTTTTTCTAAACACCAGAGATTGCACCTGAAAGAGAAGTCACGTCCCTGTCTTGAGTGCGGGAAATCTTTTTTACGGAAATCCCACCTTAAAAGACATATGAGATCTCACACAGGAGAGAAGCCGTATTCCTGTACTGATTGCAGGAAATGTTTTTCACGGAAATCCCATCTTAATAGACATATGAGATTGCACACAGTTGAGAAGCCGTTTTCCTGTAGTGAGTGCGGGAAATGTTTTGTTCAAAAATCAGAACTTGTCGCACATCAGATGTCTCACACGGGGGAGAAGCCATTTTCCTGTACTGAGTGTGGGAAGTGTTTCCATTTTAAAACTCATCTAGATGTTCATAAAAGAACTCACACGGGTGAGAATGTGTTTTCATGTTCTGAGTGCGGGAAATGTTTTTCACATAAGTTCAAACTTTCCATACATCAGAGTTTGCACACAGGGGAGAAACGACATTCCTGTCCTGAGTGCGGGAAGTGTTTCCGTTTTAAGTACGGTCTTACTGTTCATATAAAACGTCACACAGGAGAGAGAGCATATTCCTGTCCTGAGTGCGGGAAGTGTTTTTACACTCAAGCCACACTTAAACTTCATAAAAGGTCTCACACAGGTGAGAAGCCGTATCCCTGTCCTGAGTGTGGGAAGTGTTTCCCCAGTAAAACCCGTCTTGATGAGCATAAAAGAACTCACACAGGTGAGAAGCCGTATCCCTGTCCTGATTGCGGAAAATGCTTCAGTTTGAAAACCACTCTTAAGTTACATAAAAAAACTCACACAGGTCAGAACTTATATACTTGTTCTGAGTGCGGGAAAAGTTTTACACAGAAGTCCAATCTTACTTTGCATCAGAGATTGCACACGGGGGAAACGCCCTATTCATGTCCTAAGTGCGGGAAATGTTTTTCTCGAAAGTTCTGTTTTACCAACCATCTGAGGTTTCACGCAAGGGTGAAACCGTATTCCTGTCCTGAGTGCGGGAAATGTTTTACAGAGAATTCGCATCTTCAGATACATCAGAGAATTCACACGGGGGAGAAGCCGTATTCCTGTCCTGTGTGCGGGAAAGGTTTTATAGAGAAGTCGCATCTTCTCAACCATCAGAGATCGCACACAGCGAAGAGGGAGTTTCCCTGTCCTAAATGCGATAAATGTTTTAAAACGAAGTACAACCTCAACAAACATCAGGAATCGCACACGGCGCTAGATCCACTTTACTTTTTTAATTGGCAGAAGTGTAACCCACAGAAGTCCTCTGTTTTCAGTCACCTGAGATTGGGAACGGAGGAGAATGAACTTTCCTGGTCTGAGTGAGGGAAATGTTCCTCCCTGAAGTCCTGTCTTCCTGTACATAACACTTGAGGTGTATTATTGACTTGAGTGTGGAAAATGTTTTTCAAAGAAGTCCAACTTTTCCGAACATCAGAGATCTCACACGGGGGAGAAGCCTTTTTCCTGTCCTAAAAAATTATAAAATGCAGCGCTAGCGAATATAAATGTGCTCAATACAAACGTATGTGTGAATGTCAACCATCTAAACCTTTCGGGATGATGGTACACACTATTAGTGAAAAGATTATGCACCAATGATTGGTGTCACCAGAAATGCAGTGGGTGTCATACTAAATGTTACCACTAAAAAGTGATCAACTAAGTAAAACCAGAAAATATACTGTGCAAAACATTAAATGAACTGAACAACCAGGCAAATAGCTCTAGGAGTAATTCACAGTACTACAGATGGTTTTCAACATCAAAGAAATAATGTCCCATTTGCAACAGTGGTTGTAATATAGAAGGAAGGGAAAAAAAAAAATGCTTTAAAATAAAATAAAAGTCACCCAACATCCAACTTCTAGGACCAATAATGTTCGGTGAAATTCAACAGTTGGCTCAATAGCAGCAGAGATCAGAGGACCATGTGGGGAATAAAAAGAAAAAGCAACTTGTGAAGTACCGCTTAGGAACAGATTAACAATACGCTGTTATTGGGAAAACTCACAAGGCTTCAATGATAACCGAGCGTCAGTGTGTTCCGGGTTCACAACGGCGTGCGTTCCACAAGAACCGGAAGCAGCGTCACTGGTTCTTAGTGTTGACCGGAAATTTGTCAATGCATTTCGCCCCTCCTCCAGGGCATCATCAAGTATTCCTGTCCTGATTGCGGGAAATATTTTTCACAGAAGTCCCATCTTTTAAGACATCAGAGATGCCACATGCAGGAGAAGCCTCTTTTCTTTCCTGGTTGAGGTAAATGTTCCTCTCTAAAGTCCTGTCTTCCTGTACTTCAGGGGTCCCACACAACCCTCGAGGTGTATTGGTGAGTGCGGGAAATGTCTTGTATATGAATGTTGCTGGACATGTGGGGAAGAAGCACACCCTGATATACACCTCAGATATACTCCATGGCTGATCTTCATCATGTAAGAAACAGTTGATAAGGAGATCAGAGATCACCAAAGACATGGATGAAGTGTTGTACTGTGTTGGCCATTGATAGCAGGAGAAAAATAAAAATGGAGTCATTACCTCTTATTGGCTGAGTACATTTTGTGGTATGGAGACTTGGGGGTCTATTATTCTCTTGCAAGAGGTCTGTTTTCTCAAGTCGTCTTCCAGGACGAAACATGTTAACCCCACCACTTAAAAGGCGGTCCTCTAGGTAGCTTGACCTTTTTGACAAAGATGTCCTATGGAATGAATGATACAGCAGTGCCATCTAGAGGTTAGATTGGTAAATGTTTCTCCCATTGAAACATAGTATTGAGGAAGGGGTCACACACTTGTGGGGATAATAAAACTTTCCAAATAAAAAGGCAACAACATAAGAAACAGTTCATAAGGAGATCAGAGATCACCAGAGACATGGATGAAGTGTTGTACCGTGTTGACCATTGATAGCAGGATAAAAATAAAAATGGAGTCATTACCTCTCATTGGCTGAGTACATTTTGTAGTATGGAGACTTAGAGTTCTATTATTCTCTGGCAAGAGGTCTGTTTTCTCAAGTCATCTTCCAGGACGAAACACGTTAACCCCACCACTTAAAAGGCGGTCCTCTAGGTAGCTTGACCTTTTTGACAAAGATGTCCTATGGAATGAATGATACAGCAGTGCCATCTAGAGGTTAGATTATTAAATGCTTCTCCCATTGAAACATAGTATTGAGGAAGGGGTCACACACTTGTGGGGATAATAAAACTTTCCAAATAAAAAGGCAACAACATAAGAAACAGTTCATAAGGAGATCAGAGATCATCAAAGACATGGATGAAGTGTTGTACTGTGTTGGCCATTGATAGCAGGATAAAAATAAAATTGGAGTCATTACCTTTCATTGGCTGAGTACATTTTGTGGTGTAAACTCTTGCAAGAGGTCTGTTTTCTCAAGTCGTCTTTCATGACGAAACACGTTAACCCCACCACTTGAAAGGCGGCCCACTAGGGCTTTTAAAATAAAAATGGAGTCATTACCTCTCATTGGCTGAGTACATTTTGTGGTGTAAACTATTGCAAGAGGTCTGTTTTCTCGAGTCGTCTTCCAGGACGAAACGCGTTCACTCCACCACTTCAAAAGCGGTCCTCTAGGCCTTTTAAAATAAAAATTGAGTCATTACCTCTCATTGGCTGAGTATATTTTGTGGTGGAAGATTTCACAAACACTTACAGGTCTGTTTGTTAAACATTTGTTCAACCAATCTGTGCGGTGATCATCAGCGGCATCTACTGGCAATAATTCGAATTGTAGTATTTCCGCTGCATTATGGTCACTAGATGGAGCCGACAATCATAGGAAATCACTGTGTATATTAACCACTCCACGCCGACGTAACCCAAATATGCGGCCTTCTGCTTCAAGTGGTTGTAGCGGGATGATATGCAGCTGCAGGCATCACCCCGTTGGGCTTTCTTGTAATAACAGCTAATGCGGCCAATCAGCTGCTCGGCTTTTATTACAAGCGGCGGGAAGGGACGTCCCATCCCACCAGGAGGCCCAAATGACAAGCCGGGACACGTCCGCTGGCTGGCCGGAGACCCAAACAAAGCCGGAATCGGCTTTGATCGGGTCTCGTATCTAGTACCCCAGAAGCGATGTCATGACATCACTTCCGGTTAACTGGAGGATGGATTGGAGTCAGTGGAGAAGGGGAGGATCAGGGGAGTAACTCTTTCGCCACCCATAAAAGTGATCATGTGGCGAATCCGCTGCTGGGACCACTTTTATGTGAAAGAGGATCGCCCACTGTGCAAAAATATAGCGGGGTCATGGCAGCTATCTACTGCCATAACCATGGTATATAACGTCAAAGTAGCGATGTACTGTATATCTACGGTGGGCGGTCCACAGGTGCCACAAAAATTATTAACTACTCCGATATATTTTTATAAAAGATTCATCTAAATTTTATTTATACAAAATTTAACCACTTCAATACCGGGCACTTACCCCCTTCCTGCCCAAGCCAATTTTCAGCTTTCAGCGCAGTCGCAATTTGAATGACAATTGCGCGGTCATGCTACACTGTACCTAAACAAAATTTTTATTGTTTTGTTCCCACAAATAGAGATTTCTTTGGGTGGTATTTGATCACCTTTTGTGGTTTTTATTTTTTGCTAAACAAATAAAAAATCACAGAAAAATTCGAAAAAAAAAAAAGTTTTTCTTTTGTTTCTGTTATAAAATTTTGTAAATAAGTACATTTTCTCTTTCACTAATGGGCACTGATAAGGTGGCACTGACGGGCACTGCTAAGGCTGCACCAATGAGGTGGCACTGATGGGCACTGACGATGGGCACTCATGGGTGGCACTGGTGGGCAATAATAGGCGACACTGATGGGCACTGAAAGGCTGCACTGATGGGTACTTATAGGTGGCACTGCTGGTCACTGATACGTGGCACTGATATGCGGCACTGATAGGCATCCCTGGTAGCACTGGCAGACATTGTGGATGGGCACAGATTGGCAGCTGCCTGGGCACTGATTGGCATATCCCTGGTGGTCTAGGGTGGCATACCTGGTGGTCCAGTGTGGGTGGCCATCCCTATTGGTCCTGGGCGGGCATCCGAGGAGGGGGCTGCGCTGATAAACAATCAGCACAGACCCCCCACTGTCAGGAGAGCAGACGATCGGCTCTCCTCTTCTTGTGGTCTGTCAGACGCGAGTTAGGAAAAGCCGATCAACGGCTCTTCCTGTTTACATCATGATCAGCCGTGATTGAACACGGCTGATCACGTGGTAAAGAGTCTCCGTCGAAGGCTCTTTTCTGAGATCGTTTTTTACGTTGTGTCAGACTGACACGCTGAACCACTGATCTCCGCGATGCGTGCCCCCACAGGTGCGCAGCGGCTGTTTTCCTGCTGGACGTCATATGACGCCCAGTCAGGATAACTGAACCACTGCCCGCCCGTTATTCTGCTATAGGCCAGGCGGGAAGTGGTTAAAAACATATACAATATCATAGGTACAGATTCTGTGCAAACAATGCATAACAAAAAATTTATGAATTAACTGGAGAGGGAGAGGACAGGGATTACCTCTGGAGAGTCAGGGGATCAGGATCACCCCTGGAGAGTCAGGGGATCAGGATCACCCCTGGAAAATCAGTGGACAAGGATCATCCCTGGAGAGTCAAATGACAGGGATCACCCCTGTAGAGTCAAATGACAGGGATCACCCCTGGAGAGTCAAATGACAGGGATCACCCCTGGAGAGTCATAGGACAGGGTTCACCCCTGGAGAGTCAGAAGACAGGGATCACCTCTGAAGAAGCAGAAGACATGGATCACTGAGGGAGAGGACAGGAATCACCGCTGGAGAGGGAGAGGACAGGAATCACCGCTGGAGAGGAAGAGGACAGGGATCACCCCTGAAGAGGGAGAGGACAGGGATCACTCCTGAAGAGGGAGAGGACAGGGATCACCCCTGAAGAGGGAGAGGACAGGGATCACTGCGTCATCAATGGAGAGGCAGAAGACAGGGATCATAGCTGGAAAGGCAGAGGACAGGGTTCACCCCTGGAGAATCAGAGGACAGGGTTCACCCCTGGAGAGTCAGAGGACAGGGTTCACCCCTGGAGAGTCAGAGGACAGGGTTCACCTCTGAAGAAGCAGAGGACAGGGTTCACCTCTGAAGAAGCAGAGGACAGGGATCACCGCTAGAGAGTCAGAGGAAAGGAATCACCGCTGGAGTGCTCCCTTATATTGGTGACCAATGGGAGAAGGATCCCCTTATATCAGTGGTCCCTTACATTGGCGACCAATGGGAGAGGGACCCCTTATATCAGTGGTCAGTGTAGTGTTCCCTTACATTGGTGACCAATGGGAGAAGGATCCCCTTATAGTAGTGGTCTCTTACATTGGCGACCAATGGGAGAGGGACCCCTTATATCAGTGGTCAGTGTAGTGTTTCCTTTCATTGGTAACCAATAGGGATGAGCCGAACACCCCACAGTTCAGTTCGCACCAGAACTTGCGAACAGGCAATAAATTTGTTCGAACATGCGAACACCGTTAAAGTCTATGGGACTCGAACATGAAAAATCGAAAGTGCTAATTTTAAAGGCTTATATGCAAGTTATTGTCATAGAAAGTGTTTGGGGACCCGGGTCCTGCCCCAGGGGACATGTATCAATGCAAAAAAAGTTTTAAAAACGTCAGTTTTTTCGGGAGCAGTGATTTTAATAATGCTTAAAGTGAAACAATAAAAGTGAAATATTCCTTTAAATTTCGTACCTAGGAACCCCACGTATTTTTTTTTTTCATTTGACGCAGGGTTCCCCTTAGTATCCATACCAGACCTGAAGGACCTGGTAATTGAATTTGGGGGGACCCCCACGCATTTATTTATTTTTAAATGACTTTTTTTCCTTCAGAAATGACACTTTGTGCAGGGACAGTTCTAAGCACGGGAAACAAGCGCTACATTACATGCATATCATACACACCCCCCAGGTACGAAATTTAAAGGAATATTTCACTTGTATTGTTTCACTTTAAGCATTATTAAAATCACTGCTCCCGAAAAACGGTCGTTTTGAAAACTTTTTTTGCATTGATACATGTCCCCTGGGGCAGGACCCGGGTCCCCAAACACTTTTTAGGACAATAACTTGCATATTAGCCTTTAAAATGAGCACTTTAGATTTCTCCCATAGACTTTTACAGGGAGTTCTGCGGCTTTTGGAATTTGCCGCGAACACCCCAACTTGTTCGCTGTTCGGCGAACAGGCAATGTTCGAGTCGAACATGAGTTCGACTCGAACTCGAAGCTCATCCCTAGTGGTCAGTGCAATGTTCCCTTACATTGGTGACCAATGGGAGAAGGATCCCCTTATAGTAGTGGTCCCTAACATTGGTTACCAATGGAAGAGGGACCCCTTATATCAGTGGTCAGTGTAGAGCTCCTTACATTGGTGACCAATGGGAGAAAGACCCCCTTATATCAGTGGTCAGTGTAGAGCTCCTTACATTGGTGACCAATGGAAGAGGGACCCCTTATATCAGTGGTCAGTGTAGTTGTCCCTTACATTGGTGACCAATGGGAGAAGAACCCCCTTATATCAGTGGTCAGTGTAGAGCTCCTTACATTGGTGACCAATGGGAGAAAGACCCCCTATATCAGTGGTCAGTGTAGAGCTCCTTACATTGGTGACCAATGGGAGAAAGACCCCCTTATATCAGTGATCAGTGTAGAGGTCTCTTATAGGGTTGCCACCTTTTCTTCAAGCCAAACCCAAACCCGGCAGAGGTTACATATTTTTTCATAGTATACACTATAGGATTATAAAAGACCTGGGACATCTTTGGGTGCCCCAAGGAGAGTGGTAATGCTGCGTGCTGCAGCAAATGGTGGATATGGTTAAACTGCTCTTGCTGACATCACCCCCCCCAGTGCCTTTTGATGCCGAACTTGCCCCCAGACTGCGGTCTGCAGCTCCCAAATGGCAACAAATTTTTGTGTGACTCTCAGTTACTTGGGGAGCCACAGCACAGTCTAAATAATGTGTCCGGGTTTCAGGCAGACTAAAACCCGGACACAAAATTCCAAACCCGGACTGTCCGGGTGAATCCCGGACAGGTGGCAACCCTACTTACATTGGTGAACAATGGGAGAAGTAACCCTTATCTAGCGCACTCACCCCAGACTTTACCTTCTTTTCTTTACTTGGCTCCTCCGCAGGAAAGAATGAGGCACACCGCACTAGCAGCCCGTACCCTCCTGGATGGGGAGGTTGAGCGGTGTTAGTTTCTCGGGCTTGTCTGGGGCTGGTGTTAGAATCCTCCCGAGCTGATCTCGCCTCTGCATTTAACCGGAGGCAAGTCCTTAATTCTCCCCAGTAAAGTAACTGTCCACACCAACTGAAAGTCCAACCTTTATATTTATTTCACCACGGATAACAAATAGTCTCTATGAGAGCAGACAGGTTGATACGAGACACAGGTCAGATAAGGTGGGAGGAGGTCCAGGCACAAACTCAATTTAGGTTTCTCTTACTGTTCTGCTTTCATGAACAGGCTTGGGTGCAAGGTCTCTGCCACAGACCGGGTGAATATGAAAAGTCCACTTGTTGAAGTTGGTCACTTCCACTGACCTGGTGAATAGGGCCTTACCCTATTTGGTCACTGCCACTGACCTGGTGTGCGTAGGATCACTGCCACTATGACCTACAGAACGTGCACTTCCTTCTGAAGAAACATGGCCCTTGTTAAGGAGAAGAACCTCCATCCGGAGAGTTACCAGAGGCCCTCACTGTCACCACGACTCTGCGCTGGGTCTTCAGAAGGGGTCACCTCCCTGGCCTCCTCGATCCTGGATACGGGTTCCTTCGCAAGGCGGCACCCTGGGAGCCCTCAATCCCCGGCGGAACCCAGCCGAAGGCGATGAGCTCCGGGCCTCCGAAATAGTACCTCACCCCAGACTGAAGGTGTCTGGGATGGAACAGGAACTCGGCCCCCGGGCCTAGGGCACCCAGAGGCGACACACGCACCACCCAGGCCGAAGGTGCCTGAGCGCGACCCCTCTGGAAGATGGCCGCTCCTTTATACCCTCTCCCGACAGGCACAGCAGGTTCCCCGCCATCACTACTGCCGAGAGGGGACAAAAAAGGCACAGCTTTGTATCAGTGGTTCAACCCTGGCCTACGGCAACAGCGCCACCTGTAGGCCACAGGGAACAGCACACCAATACTATCTCCCAGGGACAAAAATGGTCCAAGAAGCCTGACAATTAGTGTATCTGAGCCATACTACCACTCAGATGCTTCCCCTAAATATAGCACCCCGCTACACTTATATCAGTGGTCAGTGTAGTAATCCCTTACATTGGTGACCACTGGGAGAAGGACCCCCTTATATCAGTGATCCGAGGGAGAAGGACATTCCTACATCACCATTAGAGGGAAGACTGCCCCCCTTACAGATCATTGAGGTCAATTGTTACTTAGAGACAGAAATTGTTCATTGCTCAAGGAACCCCTAGAAACCTTTGGAGGAACCCTGACTGAGAAAGGCTGGACTAGGCAGTAATATATTTCTCTCCCCCTTGGTGGGAGTGGAGATGACCCCCATCTATAAGGATATACAGTACATACACACCCAGCACAAGGACGTGTTCACACTACGAGATGTTTCTTGGGGTACAGTTCCTCTGAGCTCCACAAGGTGGTGATCTCACTTCTACCCAGACAGGAAGTCTCTATGGATGATAGGAAGTGATGTCAGGCACAGACAGGAAGTTCCAGGTGAGAGGCTAGTTGGGAGGAAGTAGAGAGAAGACATCGCTGGACGTGGCAACTGAGGAGGTAATAAGATCTTATTTTCTATTTACACCCAGTAACCCCCCGTCATGTCCGTCCTCTTCCTCCATAGTCACTTTGACGTATTTTATCTCCAGCAGATGATGATACACACATATATAGTGTTGAAACCTAGAATAGGTAACATCGGATGGTAGGGTGACCACATTTCCAAACTACTATTCAGGGACACCCTCCCTTCCCAAAAATCAGCTTGTGCTGTAACAAATCACAGCACAGCGATTGGACACAAGAGGCGGGATTTATGATTTCTCCAATCACAAGCAGGGGGCGGGGATTGTGCTCCTCCAGGCATTCCCGGCCAGGACAAGTACTGTCAGTGAGTAAAGCGGTGATGTGGTGGCCTTTTTTGGGGGCATCAGATTGGCCCGGGGGTTGCTGTGTCAGTTTCATTCCGGGACACTGTATTGTCCTGGAATTAATGTGCCCGGGACAGACCTGCAAAATGCGGGACTGTCCCGGGCAATCCGGGACACGTGGTCGCCCTATCGGATGGAGGGGTGGATTTATAATGCACATGTTTGTATTTTATAGGCTTTATGTAGAAGAGGAAAAATAACTATTCCTGATGTCTGTGAAGGTTCAACCCAAGGGGTGTGTCTGGATGGTGACTGTATCATTGTGTGTGTCAGGTTCCTATAAGGTGTCAGGATGTCACTGTCTATTTCTCCATGGAGGAGTGGGAGTATTTAGAAGGACACAAGGATCTCTACAAGGACGTCATGATGGACAATCAGCCGCCCCTCACATCACCGGGTAAGAGGAGACTTTATTGTAAAGGAGAGAGCAGTACGGAGGCTCCACCTAGATCCCCCATCATCTGATAAATAGTGATGGGCCGAACACCCCCCTTTATGGTTCTCACCACAACTTCCAAACAGAGAAAAAGTTTGGTCCGAGCCGCAAACTATATTAACCACTTAAGGACCAAGCCCCGTTTTGAGATTTGGTGTTTACAAGTTAAATATTTTTATTTTTTTTGCTAGAAAATTCTTTAAAACCCCCAAACATTATATATATATTTTTTCAGACACTGTAGAGAATAAAATGGCGGTCGTTGCAATACTTTAAGTCACACCGTATTTGTGCAGCGGTCTCACAAGCGCAATTTTTTGGGAAAAATACACCTTTTTAACCCTATCATCTGGCAAACACATAGAAACAATGTATTCAGTCAGTGTGTGTGTTTCCTACAGATGGATCCAGTAATGGGAACCCACCAGAGAGATGTCCCCGTCCTCTGTATTCCCGGGATTCCACACAGGAGGGTCACACCATCCCCCACCATCATCAGGTAGATGAGGAACAATTATTGGTAGTTATGATTTATACACAAACATGTTTGTTACAATTTTTTTTTAATATATATTCAGAGTGGAAACCTTGGGGATGATAATATTGATGTTAAAGAAGAGTATAAAGAGGAGGATGAGAAGTATGGAGTGATGAAGGAGCTTTCTGAAGGACACAAAGATATGATGGAGTCGCATAATACCAGGAACCCACCAGAGAGATGTCCCCGTCCTCTGTATTCCCGATATTCCACACAGGAAGGTCACACCATCCCCCACCATCATCAGGTAGATGAGGAACAATCACTGATAGTATCATTAGGATCTGTACATTATCTGCATTGTTACCATTGATGTCATTTTTATTATATATTCAGAGTGGAAACCTGAGAGATCCTAAAGTTGAGGTTAAAGAAGAGATAAAAGAGGAGGATGATGAGGATGGGGTGATGGAGAAAGAACACAAAGATCTGTACCAGGACACCATGGAGGAGTCATCCAGCTACAGAAACCCACCAGAGAGATGTCCCCGTCCTCTGTATTCCCGGGATTCCACACAGGAAGGTCACACCATCCCTCACTATTGCAAGGTTGGTAGGACGGAGATTATAAAACACAGATTCATGGGGACGATGTGTGGATTTCTTATGTGATGTCACAATAAAGCGTATATTATACAAATGATATTCTCTCTCATTTTCTTGGTTTAGAGTGGAGATCCAATCGATATAGAATTTGAGGTGAAATCAGAAGAAGAAGAGACGTATGTGAGGGATGATCAGCAGTCTATGGAGGAGGATGGAATAACGGGGACATTTATAGAGGAGGACACTCCTACAGAGATCAGCACAGGTGGGTCATTAACACTAAATCCATTCCTCCACCCATACTGCTCACTGATTGGTCCAGAGTAGGGCGGGGACTGGGTGATATGAGCCTGTAATCCCCTGGTCACTTTCCTGAGCTGTGTTCCCCGTCCTGTATTCCTGTATTTCTCTCCAATAATCTTCCTTCTCTGTGCTGCAGACACAATTTATGTCTCTAGACTGGATTTATGGAGATTCTGGGGTTCAGCTGGCAGCAAAATGTTGATTTTCACCATAGACATTGCCTGACCTAGGCACCTGAGGTATGTATCTTGAGTCTTCTGCCCCATACCCGGGTCTAGCAAGATTTCTCGTCCTATAATCCCCTCATCACTGTCACTCCTATAAAAGACAGTTCTCGTTGTTTCCTCACTCTCTGACTAAGGTCCATGAATGAATAAATGAACTGGTAGGAGATCAGAGGACCCATTTACTAGTTACCTTGAGGGGGGAATTGTAAGATCCTCAGAGACAAAGCTGCCCGATGTGGGCGGAGTCCTGGTTTAGGGGAACCAATCAGCTCATGTCTAGTAATAATCTTTGTATTTCTATTTTAGTAGATGGACGGGAGATGAGGAAAACCTCAGAGGATTGTCTCACTTTGTCTCCAGACTGTAAAGTAGAAGATGAGGACATCACACAGTATAGTCCAGGAGAAAACCCGACTACCTCAAATGTCCATCCGGCACCCCACAGTGTAGATGGACCATCGTATTCCTCTTATCCCGAGGAACCTCAGACTGTGCGGGACAGTGCCGGACCATCGTATTCCTCTTATCCTGAGGAACCTCAGACTGTGCGGGACGGTGCCGGACCATCGTATTCCTCTTATCCTGAGGAACCTCAGACTGTGCGGGACGGTGCCGGACCATCGTATTCCTCTTATCCTGAGGAACCTCAGACTGTGCGGGACGGTGCCGGACCATCGTATTCCTCTTATCCTGAGGAACCTCAGACTGTGCGGGACGGTGCCGGACCATCGTATTCCTCTTATCCTGAGGAACCTCAGACTGTGCGGGACGGTGCCGGACCATCGTATTCCTGTTATCCTGAGGAACCTCAGACTGTGCGGGACGGTGCCGGACCATCGTATTCCTCTTATCCTGAGGAACCTCAGACTGTGCGGGACGGTGCCGGACCATCGTATTCCTCTTATCCTGAGGAACCTCAGACTGTGCGGGACGGTGCCGCACCATCGTATTCCCCTTATCCTGAGGAACCTCAGACTGTGCGGGACGGTGCCGCCCTTCCAACAGATAAGAGGATTTCCTGTCCTGAGTGCGGGAAGTGTTTCCAATTTAAATCCCGTCTTAATGTGCATAGAAGATATCACACAGGAGAGAAGCCGTATTCCTGCCCTAAGTGTAGGAAATGTTTTTTATGGAAAAGCACCCTTTCCACACATCTGAGATTTCACACAGGTGAGAAGCCGTATTCCTGCTCTGAGTGCGGGAAGTGTTTTTCATATAAGTCCAATCTTTCCATACATCAGACATCACACACAGGGGAGAAACGATATGCCTGCCCTGAGTGCGGGAAATGTTTTAGAGGGAAGTCATATCTTCAGATGCATCAGAGATCGCACACAGGGGAGAAGCCGTATTCCTGTCCTGAGTGCGGGGAATGTTTTAAAGGGAAGTCATATCTTCAGATACATCAGAGATCGCACACGGCGGAGAAGCCGTATTCCTGTCCTAAATGCGAGAAATGTTTTAGAACTAAGTCCGGTCTTGACTCACATGTAAGATTTGAAACGGAGGTAGGTCTACTTTCCTCTTCTGATTGGAGGAGGTGTAACCCACAGAAGTCCTCTGTTTACAGTCATCTGAGATTGGACACCGAGGAGAATGAACTTTCCTGGTCTGACTGAGAGAATTGTTCCTCACTGAAGTCCTGTCTTCCTGTACATCAGGGGGTCCCACACAACCCTTGAGGTGTATTAGTGCCTTGAGTGCGGGAAATGTCTTGTATATGAATGTTGCTGGACATGTGTGGAAGAAGCACACCCTGATATACACCTCAGATATACTCCATGGCTGATCTTCATCATGTAAGAAACAGTTCATAAGGAGATCAGAGATCACCAAAGACATGGATGAAGTGTTGTACCGTGTTGGCCATTGATAGCAGGAGAAAAATAAAAATTGAGTCATTACCTCTCATTGGCTGAGTACATTTTGTGGTGTAAACTCTTGCAAGAGGTTTTTTATTCTCAAGTCGTCTTCCAAGACGAAACGCGTTAACCCCATCACTTAAAAGGCGGTCCTCTAGGCCTTTTAAAATAAAAATGGAGTCATTACCTCTCATTGGCTGAGTACATTTTGTGGTGGAAGATTTCACAAACACTTACAGGTCTGTTTTTAAAAAAATTGGTTCAAACAAATGTAATTTCCTATGATCATCATCGCCATCTACTGGCCATTATGCAATATTGTAGTATTTAGTATTTCTGCTGCATTAAGTCCACTAGATGGAGCTGACGATTATAGGAAATCACTGTGTATATTAACCACTTCACGCAGACGTAACGCTTATATGCGGCCTCGGCTTCAAGTGGTTGTAGCAGGATGATCTGCAGTTGTGCGCATTCAGTACCGTTTTTTTTTTTTTTTTTAGAGCGGACGGTCGGCTTTCTTGTAACAACAACCGATGCAGCTAATCAGCCACTCGGCTGTTATTACAAGTAGACATGTGCGGTTGGTTTCGTTCCGAAGTAATGTTCGGTACAAATTTTTCGTTATTTGGATATATCCGACTACCCGAATTACAATATAAACAAATTTTACCGAAATGCTCCGAATAACGGAACGATAATTCGGAACTGAAATTCAAATCGAATTTTACATGGAACTCCAGTACAATTCTAACTGTGAACATATTGCTGAAATCAAAGACTGTGTGTTATTAGAGGACCATTTGGAAACAAATAAAGAATAAATACTCAGGTAATATCAATGTAACATTACTACTATTATCAAATGCAATGCTACTTTTGTACTTCACTTTACAATGTTATACTCTAATAAAAAGAATTAAAAAGGAAATAAATGCTGTTTTTAGTTAAGCCAAAAGGTGATTTCCTGACAGACTCCATGGCAGACTACGTGTGGGTTAACCCCGCCTCCTCTCCACAGCTATAGGACCCCATACCCATAAATTTGAGCTCACCTCCACAGACAGGTGTTCCTTTTTTATCCTCCTCACATGGACCTTCATCATGCAATTCTGTGCGATGTCCAGGATGTGGATTGCTCGGATGGATCGGTACTGCTTGCGGTGCACCCAGGGCCCAGCTATGAGCGGGCGAGTGGTTTCAGGGCTGGAAAATACCCCTATGGTGGAAGGGATGTGGCCCCAGAGTACCGGATCGGATATCGCAGGATTCCTCGGCTGGCAAGGTCTGAAGATTTTGTTTTTCATATCTTCTTCATGGCAGACAAGTTTATGTTTGTTGTCCTGTTTTCCCTGTCTTTTCCTCCTGTGTTGCGGCATGTGAAATGCTTTTTGCGTCCCAGGACGCCATTACTTCCTGGTTCCCGGTCCGCCGCTCTTCTGCGCATGCGCGAACTGCGGTGAAACCGAGGCTTGGTTTCCGCGCATGCGCAATGCGGCGGAGGGGTCAGGGGCCGCGCAGGCGCAGTGGGTCTGGTTTCTTCGGCGCATGTGCGCAGCGGGACCGGCCGTGACGTCATTTCGGCGGTTTATTTAAACCGCTGAAGAGCCCTATACAGGTGGGATAACCTGTGGGCATAGAGCGACAGCCTCCCGGAGCCTCATTACTGCTAGGACGGGGTAAGCACTTCATTTTGCAATGTATGCTTGTTATGCTTAGTGTCTCTTAAAGGGACAGTTTAAAAAAAAAAAAAAAAACTTTTTTCTTTTCTCATGCTTCTTTGCATTGATTTGCTTATCCTTAGTGTAGTACGGATTCCTGTCTCCCTCCTCATGGACTCATCCTCACCGCCATGTGGCCAGCCCTCCCGCACAAGGTATGTGCGGAGTGGGTAGGGGGTTGGTGTCTTTTGTGCCTATCTGGTGGTTGCTAACGGTTACATCCTGCCCACCTTCCCCCCCCCCCCCTCCCTCTGTCTGTATTATCTCTTACAGCCCAGCAACTTCAATTCATCGGTCACAAGAAAGGGACCTTGCCAGGCCGCATCATCACTCATCATCCAGGTCTAGACGCGACACTACGTCTAGGTCCCATCATCATAGGGGACGTTCACATACCCCCTCTAGACATAGGAGATGTTCCCATTCCTTCTCTAGTCACCGCCACCACCACCGCGATGATCGCTCTGACCACAGAGCCTGTTGGGGATGCAAGACCAGAATCCCGGAGGGCAAATCGCTATGTGACCCATGTTATGCCCGAGCGGTTGGTGAGAAAGAGACGGAAAATCAAAACGTTGAGTCTCTTGTGAAACGTGTGGTACAGCAATCTATGAAAGAAATAGTTGCTCCCCACACAAGGAGCCAGTCCACCACCTTGTCTGGCTCCTTGGCTGACGAGGCCCAGGAGGATCCCGGCCAATTCCAGCCCCATGATTCCTCCCATTATTCCTCGCAAGACGAGATGGAGGGAGATGATTCTACGGTGGGATTCGACTACGCCTTAGTCTCTCCACTGATCAAGGCAGTGAAGGAAACTTTGAAGTTGGAGGATACCACTGCCCCCCCAGAAAAACAAAGGAAATTGTTTAAAGAACTGGGGAAAGAACGCTCCAATTTCCCACTTCCCTCTGAGCTGAAAGGAGTGTTTGAGGAAGAATGGAGCAATGGAGATAAGAAGGTTTCTATGCTAAGCAAAACCTCTAGACTGTATCCCTTTAAATCGGAGGATGTCTAGCATCTGGAGAATGCTCCCCTCGTAGATGCAGCAGTAATGCGCCTAGCGAAGCATGTCACCCTCCCGCTAGATGACACCGTATCATTTAAAGATGGTCTGGATCGGAAGATCGACCAGGACCTCAAAAAAATATATAGCCTGGCCGGAACGGCATGCAAGCCATCTTTAGCCCTTGCAGTGACCTCCAAAGCAATGGAGGCATGGGTGGAAAATGTAGACTCCGTTCTGAAAGGTGTCTCGGAAGAACTGGCTCAAAGTTCAGCAGTGCAAGAACTTAAGATGGCAGTCGCCTTTTTGGGGGAAGCTTCAATTGACCTCATCCGTTTACTGGCCAGATCGATGTTGTCCTCGGTCACGGCCAAACGAGCACTGTGGTTACGCCCCTGGCTTGCTGATCCAGCCTCCAAGCAGGCGTGGTGCAAAATTCCCTTTGAAGGGACTTCATTGTTTGGGAACAAACTTGACAACGCCATTTCAAAAGCTACAGGCGGAAGGTCGGGTTTTCTTCCCCAGGACAGGCGCCAGTTTAATCAGAAAAAACCTCAACAGAGACGCAGTACAGAGCACTCGAGAGAGGCACGCTCCTATAAACCCGGACGGGATTTCAGGAGAAGCTGGAATTGGAACAGAGGCCAATCTTCTTTTCAAAAGTCCGGCAAGAAACAGACGCCCGGTGGGCGTGAACCAACCAAGTCTTTTTGAGATTGGGCCCGCCCAGGCGGGTCGGGTAGGGGCTCGCCTACGTCTCTTCCGGCACGCCTGGGTAGCCTCGATCTCGGACTATTGGACCATCAAGACGGTCTCAACAGGTCACACATGGTCCTTCACCAAGATCCCTCCATGCAGACCAATGCAAACCTCACTTCCTCGGTCAGAGGAGAAACAACAAGTTCTTCTCTCATATGTAAATGTCCTGAAAGATCAAGGAGCAGTGGTGCCCGTCCCAAAGGACGAGGAATTCCAGGGGGTATACTCCCCCCTCTTCCTAGTACAAAAGAAGAACGGCTCTTGGCGTCCAGTCATAGATCTCACTTTCCTGAACAAGTACATAAAGCACGAGAAGTTCAAAATGGAGTCACTCTCAACCATCCAAAAAATAGTTCAACCAGGCGACTGGTTGATCTCAATAGATCTAAAAGACGCGTACTTTCATGTTCCGGTGGCAGAAAACTTTCACAAATATCTGCGGTTCCAGGTCGAACAAGAGCACTTACAATTTATTTGTCTTCCATTCGGGCTAACGACTTTTCCAAGAGTCTTTTCCAAGGTGCTGTTAGCAGTTGTGTCCCTTCTCAGAGTACAGGGTGTGCGCCTGTATCATTATCTGGACGATCTACTAGTACTGTCCCAAGACAAGCAGCAGCTACTAGTCCACAAAGATCAGGTGATCTCTACACTGTTGGAGTTCGGATGGCTCCTAAACCTGGAAAAAAGTCAGCTGGATCCGACCCAGCGCTTGGTCTATCTAGGAGCCCAGTTCGACACCATAGAGAACACCATCTCTCTTCCAGAGGAAAAAATACCGATCATTCGGGAAAGAATCTCCTTAGCTCTAGACTTCTCTCACCTAAGGGCATCACAGTGCCTGAAGATAATCGGCACGATGGTGGCCACATCCTCCATGGTCAAGTGGGCGATGTGGAGGCTTCGTCCTTTTCAATCCGGATTCCTCCAGCAATGGAAGACAGACGATCTCAATCAGCGGATCCGGATAACACAGTCAATGAGCAACAGTCTCCTCTGGTGGCTTCAAACCAATAACTTGTCAACTTGCCACTCCCTTGCCCCCATCCATTGGGTGACTGTTACATCCGATGCCAGCAATGCGGGCTGGGGGGCACATTGTGGGGCAGAACTGGCTCAGGGCAAATGGGATGCCCGTCTCCACTCTCCAGGCTCGAACATTCTGAAACTGCGCGCGGCATGGTGCGCCCTTCAAGCCTTCTCCCACCTTCTGAAAGGGAAGTCGGTCCTACTCAAAATGGACAATACCACCGCTGTGGCATATGTGAAGAGACAAGGGGGCACTCGGAGCTCTGCCCTTCTCCGAGAGGTCGAGCCCATTATGACCTGGGCTCAGAGGAATCTGCTCAAATTAACAGCAGTCTTCATTCCAGGGGAGCAGAACATTCAAGCGGACTTCCTGTCACGCAGCATGCTAGACAACAACGAATGGTCTCTGCATCCACAAACCTTAAAGTGGATCCTATCGTTGGATTTCGATCCAGAAGTGGATCTGTTTGCATCCCCCTGCAATTACAAGATCGACAGATACTACACCCGAGCTCGGTACAGTCAAGCCTTCGGAATAGATGCATTAACGAGTCAATGGGACTTCAACAGGGCATATGCCTTCCCTCCTCTTCCGATCATGCTAAAATTCCTACAGCGGCTTCAGTTGGAGAAAATCGAGGTGGTAACAATAGCACCATACTGGCTGAACAGACCTTGGTTTCCTCTCCTGAATCTAATGAGCTTCAGGGACCCGCTGCCTCTTCCTCTCAGGCCGGACCTTCTTTCTCAGGGGACGACCCTGCACCCCTGTCCAGCAATGCTGAGACTGATGGTCTGGTTTTTGAGAGGGAGAGGCTAGAGTCTCTTGGGTGTGCTTCAGGGGTAATCTCTACCCTTATGAGCTCCAGAAAGTCCAACACAAATAAAACTTACAATAGAATCTGGGCCAGATTTGTCAGCTTCACGACTACTGCAGGAAAGTCATCTAGAAACCCTAGTGTTCAAGACATCTTGAGTTTTCTCCAATCAGGCTTAGACCTGCCTTTATCGATTAGTTCCCTCAGGGTACAAGTATCAGCCTTATCAGCTTTTTCGGGAACGTCATGGGCAACTCATCCCCTGGTTCAACAGTTCTTTCGGGGGGCATCGAGAATCAGGCCTCAGAGGAAACCTAGATTCCCCAAATGGGATCTTCCACTCGTCCTTGATGCTCTTTCAGCACTCAACAACAAGGATCTTTCTGTTAAGGACTTATCAATCAAACTGGCCTTTCTAGTGGCCATTACTGCAGCCAAAAGGGTTTCAGAAATAAGCTTCCTGGGTTGTCAAGAACCCTTTTTGACTTTCTTCCCGGACCGAGTGGTCCTTATTCCCATGCTTGGGTCGAAACCAAAGGTCACATCAGTTTTTCACGAAAACCAAGAAATAGTCCTTCCTACTTTCGATTCTCCAGATTCAGCAGATGCTCATCCCTTGGATGTAGGTGAGACTCTGAAAGAATACTTGCGAGTCACTTCATCTTTTAGAAGCTCGAACTACCTGTTCTTGTTACACACCGGTAGCAACAAAGGGAAGAGGGCTTCTTCCAGAACAATAGCAGCCTGGATCGTCCAATCTATTCAACAGGCTTACAGGGCAAAGGGCTTGGCTCCTCCAGAGGCGGTGACGGCTCATTCCACCAGAGGCATGGCAGCCTCATGGGCAGCAGCTCGACACGTGGCTCCTGAAGTGATATGCAAGGCAGCTTCGTGGTCTTCTATTCATACATTTATGTCTCATTATTGTATTGAGCCTGCTTCCCTTTCCTCTGTTAATTTTGGTCGAAAAATCCTGTCAGTTGACGGGAAAGATTAAAATATTTTTTGTTCAGCATACCCTCCCGTGTGGATTGGCTAGTTATTTCCCACACGTAGTCTGCCATGGAGTCTGTCAGGAAAACGGAAAATTTATTACCAAATACTTACCGTAATTTTCCTTTCCTGATAGACTCCATGGCAGACGGAGTTCCCACCCATGAATTAAAAATATGAAAGTTGAAATTTGAGTCGGCTAGTTACGGAACACCTGTCTGTGGAGGTGAGCTCAAATTTATGGGTATGGGGTCCTATAGCTGTGGAGAGGAGGCGGGGTTAACCCACACGTAGTCTGCCATGGAGTCTATCAGGAAAGGAAAATTACGGTAAGTATTTGGTAATAAATTTTCCGTTTTAACCACTTCCATACTGGGCACTTAAACACCTTCCTGCCCAGACCAATTTTCAGCTTTCTGCGCTGTTGCACTTTGAATGACAATTGCGCGGTCATGGTACACTGTACCCAAACTAAATTTTTATCATTTTGTTCCCACAAATAGAGCTTTCTTTTGGTGGTATTTGATCACCTCTGCGATTTTTATTTTCTGCTAAACAAATAAAAAAAAGACCGAAAATTTTGAAAAAAAAAATTTTTTTTGGTTTCAGTTACAAAACTTTGTAAATAAGTTAGTTTTCTCCTTCACTGATGGGCACTGATGGGGCTGCACTGACGGGCATGGATAAGGCGGCACAGATGGGCACCGATGAGGTGGCACGGATGGGCAATGATCGGCGGCACGGATGGGCAACGATCGGCGGCACGGGTGGGCACAGATAGGCGGCACGGGTGGGCACAGATAGGCGGCACGGGTGGGCACTGATGGGCACGGATAGGCGGCATGGATGGGCACTGATAGGTGGCATGGGTGGGCACTGATAGGTGGCACTGTACTGTACTAATGGATGCCAATCAGTGGTGCCCATTGTGGGCACTGATTGGCATCCATTGTGGCACTGATTGGCATCCATTATCCCTGGTGGTCTAGGGTGGCATACCTTATATACCTTTATGGTGTGCTTCCCTGGTGGTCTAGTGGCATCCCTGGTGGTCTAGTGGCATCCCTGGTGGTCCAGTGGGCATCCTCAGGGGGGCTGTGCTGATAATCGATCAGCACAAACCCCCCCCGTCAGAGGAGCAGCCGATCGGCTCTCCTCTACTCGTGTCTGACAGACGCGAGTGAGGAAAAGCCGATGACCGGCTTTTCCTGTTTACACTGTGATCAGCCGTGATTGGACACGGCTGATCACGTGGTAAAGAGTCTCCGTCGGAGACTCTTTACCTAGATCGGTGTTGGGGGGTGTCAGACTGACACCCCGCAGCAACGATTGCCGCGATGCGCGCCCCCGGGGGCGCGCAGCGGCTCAAAATTCTGAGGACGTCATATGACGTCCTGTCAGGATTTTGCAACCACTTTGCCGACGTCAATCCGCTATAGGGCGGGCGGCAAGTGGTTAAAGAGTCATTGTAATCACTTGATGAAGATCTTTCTTTTGTTTGTTCACTCGATTCGAATTGAAAAAAAAATCAAAAGTTTTCGATTCGACCGATTCAAAATGTATTGATTCGAATCGGGAAAAAAACTGTAAATTCGAAGAAAATTTGAAAAAAAGACATAAAACGATTCCAAATACGAATTAACTACTTAACCACTTAAGGACCACCGCACGACGATGTACGTCGACAGAATGGCACGGACAGGCACAAGGGCGTACAGGTACGTCCCCTTTAAGAACCCGTCTGTGGGTTGCGCGCACGCCGCCGGCGGCGCTTTTGCGACCCGGTCCGAAGCTCCATGACAGTGCCCGCGGACCCGATCGCCGCCGGTGTCCCGCGATCGGGTCACAGAGCTGAAGAACTGGGAGAGGTAAGTGTAAACAAACCTTTCCCCGTTCTTCCTAGTGGCATGTCATAGGCTCCGTCATAGGGAACGACGATCCGATCAGTGACGTCACACGCCAAGCCACGCCCCCCTACAGTAAGAATCACTTATTAGGTCACACTTAACCCCTACAGCTCCACCTAGAGGTTAAACCTTTCACTGCCAGTGTCATTTTCACAGTAATCAGTGCATATTTATAGCACTGATCGCTGTAAAAATGACAATGGTCCCAAAAAAGTGTCCGATGTGTCCGCCATAATGTCGCCGTCACGATAAAAATCGCTGATTGCCGCCATCACTAGTAAAAAAAAAAAATATTAATAAAAATGCCATAAAACTACCCCCTCATTTGTAGACGCTATAACTTTTGCGCAAACCAATCAATAAACGCTTATTGCGATTTTTTTTTTTACCAAAAATATGTAGAAGAATACGTATCGGCCTAAACTGAGAAAAATTTTTTTTTTATATATTTTTGGGGGATATTTATTATAGCAAAAAGTAAAAAATATGTAATTTTTTTTCAAAATTGTCGCTCTATTTTTGTTTACAGCGCAAAAAATAAAAACCGCAGAGGTGATCAAATACCACCAAAAGAAAGCTTTATTTGTGGGAAAAAAAGGACGTCAATTTTGTTTGGGAGCCACGTCGCCCGACCGCGCAATTGTCAGTTAAAACGACGCAGTGCTGAATCGCAAAAAGGGGCCTGGCCTTTTAGCTGCAAAATGGTCCGGGGCTGAAGTGGTTAAGGACCAAAAAAAATTAATAAATGGGACCAAGCCTATTTTTCCAAACTTGTTGTTTACAAGTTAAAATCAAGTTTGTTTTTTTTTTGCTATAAAGTTACTTGGAACCCCCAAACATTATATATATATATTTTTTCAGACACCCAAGAGAATAAAATGGCGGTCGTTGCAATACTTTGTCACACTGTATTTGCGCAGCGGTCTTACCAGCGCAATTTTTTGGGGAAAATTTACTTTTTGGAATTAAAAAATAAGAAAACTGTTAGAAAACTAAAAGGTTAGGCCAATTTTTAAGACAACAGTAAAGTTAGCTCGATTTTTTTTTAATTTTTTTTTTATATAGTGAAAGATAACGTTACTCCGAGTAAACTGATACCCAACATGTCACGCTTCAAAATTGCGCCCACTCGTGGAATGGCTAATTTTGCCACTTAAAAATCTCCATAGGCGACATTTAACAAATTCTACAGGTTACAGGTTTTGAGTTACAGGGGAGGTCTAGGACTAGAATTATTGCTCTTGCTCTATCAATCGCGGCGATACCTCACATGTGTGGTTTGAACACCGTTTTGATATGTGGGCGCTGCTCACGTATGCGTTCGCTTCTGCACGCGAGCTCGGCGGGACAGGGCGCTTTAAAAAAAAAATCTTATTTATTTTACTTTTTATTTTTACACTGTCTTTAAAAAAAAAAAATACATTTGGGTCACTTTTATTCCTATTACAAGGAATGTAAAAACCCCTTGTAATACAAAAAAAAGCATGACAGGTCCTCTTAAATATGAGATCTGGGGGGTCAAAAAGACCTCACATCTCATATTTACACTTTAAAGCAAATAAAAAATAAAATAATTTTTTTTTTTTTTTATAAATTCTTTTTCCCCCTTTAAGACCACTGGGCGGAAGTGACGTCGGCTCCATGCCTCAGAGGGGACAACAGCTACCGACGGCTCCGGTAAGCGGCGGAGATGACCAGGAAGCAACGCCGATAAAAGTGATCTTGCGGCGAATCCGATGCTGAGACCACTTTTATCTGAAAGCAGACCGCCCGCTGTTTTAAAAGATACTGGGGTTATGGTAGCTATCTGCTGCCATAACCGCGGTATTCAACGTCAAAGTGCCTCCGTATAACGAGAGGGGGCGGTCGCCTATGGAGATTTTTAAGTAGCGTAGTTTGTCGCTGTGACAGAACCCACTGTCACTGTGTGTTTTGGAAGGGACTGAGGGCTGGCCTCCTACCGACAGATTATGGCCCAGAAGAGACTGAGAGACTTGGGGACAAGCTGGCATTGAGATATTGTAATGTAATGTAATGCTACATCCCTTCTCCCCCATCCCCCCCCCTCTTGTTGCTGTGCTTAATTATGTTGGTTCATGGCACATAGACAATGGTCTGGACAGCAGACATCTCTCCGCAGGGGATGTGTATTGAAGGGCTGCCTGCTTACCATAATCCCTTTATGTTTAACTGTAGTCTCTGTTTCAATGTTCAGTTCCCATTGGTTCTTCCTTGTCCCCTACCCCCCTCTATGACAAGGCTAAGGAGAGTGTTCCTAACTGTGTGTAAAAGTGTATGTTTTGGATTTAATAAACTGTTGATGCTCTGCATGTTTAACCCTCAACACCTGTGTGGCTTGTCTCGTGATTGAGGGGTTAAAGGCTGGTTATGGCGAATCTGCAGGCTGCGGGTGCGTTTAGAGGACAGGAGACACAGGTCTGTCGGATGTGCCCACCTGGGGTATCCGAGATCCGTCACAGTGGTGGCAGCAGTGGGGTGTCTCCTGCAGTCCGGGACATCCAAACCACCACCAGGATTCAAGATCCGGGCAGCCGCCGAGGAGCGATACAGGGACCGGCCAGCATGAGAGCGGAGTTCGGGAGGAGGCTGCAAGGCATGCGGAAGCAACATCGGGGACCAGCGACGGAGCACACAATGCTCGGCTGGGGGGATGTGATCCGCCGGCAACTCTGGCATGAGAAGCTAAGCCACGAGCGGCACCATCAGGGGAAGATCCTTCCCTCCTCCACAGAGATGTACTGGACGCAGTACCGTGCCTGAGAGGTGTTCCTGAGGGAACGACCGCAAAATGAGTGTAAGATGGAGCTCGGAAGATTGGTCCAGGAGGAGATGGGGCTGGATGCCAGCTACAGAGCCCTCCGGCTGTTCGCGGCTCAACTGTGGCCAGGTACAGCAGATGGCAGCCCGACAGAAGGCGTTGGCTACGGCGGCGTGTGGCTGCTCCATCAAAAAATGTACGGAGACCCAGACTTTGGGAGCGACGAGGAGTGGCGGCTGGAAGACATCCTGGACTTCCGAGATGAGGTGCTAGACCTCCCCGAAGAGGCGTGTGACCTGGAGGAATTGGAGTTCCTGGTTGAGCAGGAATGGGAGCTCGAGATTGCCTACAAGCGGCTGTTTGACGGTGATCAGCAGCCTGGCATGGCTCCCGTTGCCTGGGACTGTCTGGGAGAAATAGCAGACAGTCACGAAGATGTGGAGCAAATGGGGCCAGGGGTGCCCCTACGTTTTCCCATCCTAACCGCAATGGAAGAAGCGGCGATGATACAGAGGGCACTACGAGTGCTAGAATGCCAGAAGGCACCAGAGGTTTCCCAGGCAGCGAGACAAGATAATAGCATAAAGGTCTCAGAAGAGGAAGTTGAGACAGGCGCTGGAAGGCTGGTAAATGGTGATCAGCAGAAAGTCCAGAGTATTGCATCCGGTGCCCCGGCAGAAGTGCTGGCTACAGGGCAGAGTGCCGCTGGCCTCTGCCCAGCATCAGAAAAAGAGTTGGATCCGGAGAGTCTGAGAGATGATCTTCGTGAGCCGTATCCCCAACAGCAGATATCCCCAACAGGATTGGAGGAAGCAATTCTCCCTCCCCAGCAATTGGACACTACCCCAATGTTCATCCCCCCAGCAGAAGCGCTGGCTACGGGGCAGAGTGCCGCTGGCCTCTGCCCACCCTCAGAGTTAGATCCAGGGAGTCTGAGGGAGGACCTCAGTGAGCTGGTTGCCCAGCACTTGGACACTACCCCAGTGTTTAACCCCCCAGCAGAAGTGCTGGCTGCATGGCAGAGTGCCACTGGCCCCTGCCCAGCCCTCAGTATGTCTTTGAAGGGTTTGGGAGACAGCACCTGTCAGAAGTCGCCACAGCAGCTGGTCACAGAACCAGGAGGGGAGAAAACCCTTCCCCCTCTCCAGCGGCTGAACTCTACCATTGTATATGTCCCCCTAGCAGAAGCGCTGGCTACTGGGCAGAGCGCTGTTGGCCTCTGCCCAGTATCAGAAAAAGAGATGGAGAGCCTGGGAGATAGTCCCTGCAAGATACCTCATCAGCGGCTGGTAACTACTCGAGGAGAAAAGCAAATGCCTTTTCCTACCCAACTGCATAGCACTACCAGCCTACGTTCCCGCTGGCATCGGGGCAAAGGATTATTCAGCTCCCCTCAATATCTGCAACCCAGCCCCGGATCACGGGAGTGCGGACAGCTGTTCCCACCCTGCAGTGGCTGTTTTTATTCACGGGAGATCGTATGTGCGATTTTGCTCCCCAGCGCCAGAGACTTACTTTTCCTTTTCCTGGTTGCCTGGGGTGGAAGTTTGTGACTAACGCAGGTCCAGACCAGTTGGGGGTCAGGAACCTGGTTAGTCTGTTTTTAAAGGGGGAGAAATGTGACAGAACCCACTGTCACTGTGTGTTTTGGAAGGGACTGTGGGCTGTACTCCTACCCACAGATTATGGCCCAGAAGAGACTGGGAGACTTGGGGACAAGCTGGCATTGAGATATTGTAATGTAATGTAATGCTACATCCCTTCTCCCCCATCCCCCCCTCTTGTTGCTGTGCTTAATTGTTTTGGTTCATGGCACATAGACAATGGTCTGGACAGTAGACATCTCTCCGCAGGGGATGTGTATTGAAGAGCTGCCTGCTTACCATAATCCCTTTATGTTTAACTGTAGTCTCTGCTTCAATGTACAGTTCCCATTGGTTCTTCCTTGTCCCCTACCCCCCCCCTCTATGACAAGGCTAAGGGGAGTGTTCCTAACTGTGTGTAAAAGTGTATGTTTTGTATTTAATAAAGAGTTGATGCTCTGCATGTTTAACCCTCAACACCTGTGTGGCTTGTCTCGTGATTGAGGGGTTAAAGGCTGGTTATGGCAAATCTGCAGGCTGCGGGTGCGTTTAGAGGACAGGAGACACAGGTCTGTCGGATGTGCCCACCTGGGGTATCCGAGATCCGTCACAGTCGCCATTCCACGAGCGGGTGCAATTTTAAATCGTGACATGTTAGGTGTCTATTTACTCAGCGTAACATCATCTATTATATTATACAACAAACTGTACTGTTTTTTTTTTAATTCATTCCAAAAATATTGTGTTTGAAAGACCGCTCCTCAAATACCGTGTGACATAAAATATTGCAATGACTGCCATTTTATTCTCTAGGGTCTCTGCTAAAAATATATATATACCGGCACATAACACGCACTTTTTTCCCCTGAAAATAGGAGGCAAATCATATGTGCGTGTTATACGCCAATTTGTACCTGTCTTTCACGGAGGGGAAGGAGAGGACGAGCGCCACCGCATCAGAGCCGGGATCTCCTGTGTAATCGGTGCTCTCAGTCACAGACAGTCCAGCCTCCTTGGCTGGCTCTTAGGATAAACGGCATATCTCCCTGCATTGGACTGGTGATTTGTCTATCATAAGAGGCAGCCAAGGAGACAGGACTGTCTGTGGCTGAGATTGCTGATTACACAGGAGATCCTGGCTCATGTGGCACAGATCAGGCTGCAATGACTGGCAATGGTGAGGATGCATATGGGCACAGATCAGGTTGCATTGATAGGCAAAGGCGAGGATGCATATGGGCACAGATCATGCTGAGGACAGGGATCACCTCCGGAGAGGCAGAGGACAGAGATCACCCCTGGAGAGTCAAAGGACTGGGGTCACCTCTGGAGAGTCAGAGGACTGGGGTCACCTCTGGAGAGTCAGAGGACTGGGGTCACCTCTGGAGAGTCAGAGGACTGGGGTCACCTCTGGAGAGTCAGAGGACTGGAGTCACCTCTGGAGAGTCAGAGGACTGGAGTCACCTCTGGAGAGTCAGAGGACTGGGGTCACCTCTGGAGAGTCAGAGGACTGGGGTCACCTCTGGAGAGTCAGAGGACTGGGGTCACCTCTGGAGAGTCAGAGGACTGGGGTCACCTCTGGAGAGTCAGAGGACTGGGGTCACCTCTGGAGAGTCAGAGGACTGGGGTCACCTCTGGAGAGTCAGAGGACTGGAGTCACCTCTGGAGAGTCAGAGGACTGGAGTCACCTCTGGAGAGTCAGAGGACTGGGGTCACCTCTGGAGAGTCAGAGGACTGGGGTCACCTCTGGAGAGTCAGAGGACTGGGGTCACTTCTGGAGAGTCAGAGGACTGGGGTCACCTCTGGAGAGTCAGAGGACTGGGGTCACCTCTGGAGAGTCAGAGTATCTCTGGAGAGTCAGAGGACTGGGGTCACCTCTGGAGAGTCAGAGGACTGGGGTCACCTCTGGAGAGTCAGAGGACTGGGGTCACTTCTGGAGAGTCATAGTACAGGGGTCACCTCGGGAGAGTCATACTACAGGGATCACTGCTGACCAATGGGAGAAGGACCCCTTATATCAGTGGTCAGTGGAAGAAGGATATTTTTACATCACCATTAGAGGGAACACTGCCCCCCTTACAGGTCATTGATGCCAGCTGTTACTGAGAGACAGAAATTGTTCAAAGAACCTCTAGAAACCTTCTTAGGAATCCTGACTGAGAAAGGCTGGACTAGGCAGTAATATATTTCTCTCCCCCTTGGTGGAAGTGGAGATAATCCCATCTGTAAGGATATACAGTACATACACACAGCACAAGGCCGTGTTCACACTACGAGTACAAGTTTCTCAGGGCTGCAGTTCCTCTGAGCTCCACAAGATGGTGATCTTCTCATTTGTACTCAGACAGGAAGTCTCTATAGAAGACAGGAAGTGATGTAAGGTGCAGACAGGAAGTTCCGGGTGAGAGGTGAGGTGGGAGGAAGTAGAGAGGAGACGTTGCTGGAAGTGGCAGCAGAGGAGGTAATAAGATCTTATTTTCTATTTACACCCAGTAACCCCCGTCATGTCCGTCCTCTTCCTCCATAGTCACTGTGACGTCTTTTATCTCCAGCAGATGATGATAAACCTAGATTAACCCCCTTCAGGGGCAAAATATTTCCTCACTTACGAGGCCGGAACATTATCTTCATTTTGGAGATGTCTCACCTTTCCCTCCAATCACTGGATTATATGATAATATGGGATGGGGGGGGGGGGTAGGATTGGATTTATAATGCACATGTTTGTATTTTATAGGCTTTATGTAGAAGAGGGAAAATAACTATTCCTGATGTCTGTGAAGGTTCAACCCAAGGGATGTGTCTGGATGGTGACTGTATCATTGTGTGTGTCAGGTTCCTATAAGGTGTCAGGATGTCACTGTCTATTTCTCCATGGAGGAGTGGGAGTATTTAGAAGGACACAAGGATCTCTACAAGGACGTCATGATGGAGAATCAGCCGCCCCTCACATCACCGGGTAAGAGGAGACTTTATTGTAAAGGAGAGAGCAGTACGGAGGCTCCACCTAGATCCCCCATCATCTGATAAACACATAGAAACAATGTATTCAGTCAGTGTGTGTGTTTCCTACAGATGGATCCAGTAATGGGAACCCACCAGAGAGATGTCCCCGTCCTCTGTATTCCCCGTCCTCTGTATTCCCGGGATTCCACACAGGAAGGTCACACCATCCCCCACCATCATCAGGTAGATGAGGAACAATTACTGATAGTATCATTAGGATCTGTACATTATCTGCATTGTTACCATTGATGTCATTTTTATTATATATTCAGAGTGGAAACCTGAGAGATTCTAAAGTTGAGGTTAAAGAAGAGATAAAAGAGGAGGATGATGAGGATGGGGTGATGGAGGAAAAACACAAAGATCTGTACCAGGACACCATGGAGGAGTCATCCAGCTACAGAAACCCACCAGAGAGATGTCCCCGTCCTCTGTATTCCCGGGATTCCACACAGGAAGGTCACACCATCCCTCAATATTGCAAGGTTGGTCGGACGGAGCTTAAAAAAAAACAAAGACTCATGGAGACGATGTGCAGATTTCTTATGTGATGTCACAATAATAAAGCTTAAATTTTACAGATGATATTCTCTCTCATTTTCTTGGTTTAGAGTGGAGATCCAATCGATATAGAATTTGAGGTGAAATCAGAAGAAGAAGAGAGGTATGTGAGGGATGATCAGCAGTCTATGGAGGAGGATGGAATAACGGGGACATTTATAGAGGAGGACACTCCTACAAAGATCAGCACAGGTGGGTCATTAACACTAAATCCATTCCTCCACCCATACTGCTCACTGATTGGTCCAGAGTAGGGCGGGGACTGGGTGATATGAGCCTGTAATCCCCTGGTCACTTTCCTGAGCTGTGTTCCCCGTCCTGTATTCCTGTATTTCTCTCCGATAATCTTCCTTCTCTGTGCTGCAGACACAATTTATGTATCTAGACTGGATTTATGGAGATTCTGGGGTTCAGCCGGCAGCTAAATGTAGATTTTCACAATAGACATTAGCCTAGGCACCTGGGGTATGTACCTTGTGTCTTCTGCCCCATGCCCGGGTCTAGCAAGATCTCTCGTCCTATAATCCCCTCATCACTGTCACTCCTATAAAAGACAGTTCTCGTTGTTTCCTCACTCTCTGACTAAGGTCCATGAATAAAGAAATGAACTGGTAGGAGATCAGAGGACCCATTTACTAGTTACCTTGAGGGGGGAATTGTAAGATCCTCAGAGACAAAGCTGCCCGATGTGGGCGGAGTCCTTGTTTAGGGGAACCAATCAGCTCATGTCTAGTAATAATCTTTGTATTTCTATTTTAGTAGATGGACGGGAGATGAGGAAAACCTCAGAGGATTGTCTCACTTTGTCTCCAGACTGTAAAGTAGAAGATGAGGACATCACACAGTATAGTCCAGGAGAAAACCCGACTACCTCAAATGTCCATCCGGCACCACACAGTGTAGATGGACCATCGTATTCCTCTTATCCTGAGGAACCTCAGACTGTGCGGGACGGTGCCGGACCATCGTATTCCTCTTATCCTGAGGAACCTCAGACTGTGCGGGACGGTGCCGGACCATCGTATTCCTCTTATCCTGAGGAACCTCAGACTGTGCGGGACGGTGCCGGACCATCGTATTCCTCTTATCCTGAGGAACCTCAGACTGTGCGGGACGGTGCCGGACCATCGTATTACTCTTATCCTGAGGAACCTCAGACTGTGCGGGACGGTGCCGGACCATCGTATTCCTCTTATCCCGAGGAACCTCAGACTGTGCGGGACGGTGCCGGACCATCATATTCCTCTTATCCTGAGGAACCTCAGACTGTGCGGGACGGTGCCGGACCATCGTATTCCTCTTATCCTGAGGAACCTCAGACTGTGCCGGACCATCGTATTCCTCTTATCCTGAGGAACCTCAGACTGTGCGGGACGGTGCCGGACCATCGTATTCCTCTTATCCTGAGGAACCTCAGACTGTGCGGGACGGTGCCCGACCATCGTATTCCTCTCATCCTGAGGAACCTCAGACTGTGCGGGACGGTGCCGGACCATCGTATTCCTCTTATCCTGAGGTACCTCAGACTGTGCGGGACGGTGCCGGACCATCGTATTCCTCTTATCCTGAGGAACCTCAGACTGTGCGGGACGGTGCCGGACCATCGTATTCCTCCTATCCTGAGGAACCTCAGACTGTGCGGGACGGTGCCGGACCATCGTCTTCCTCTTATCCTGAGGAACCTCAGACTGTGCGGGACGGTGCCGGACCATCGTATTCCTCTTATCCTAAGGAACCTCAGACTGTGCGGGACGGTGCCGGACCATCGTATTCCTCTTATCCTGAGGAACCTCAGACTGTGCGGGACGGTGCCGGACCATCGTATTCCTCTTATCCCGAGGAACCTCAGACTGTGCGGGACGGTGCCGGACCATCATATTCATATTCCTCTTATCCTGAGGAACCTCAGACTGTGCGGGACGGTGCCGGACCATCGTATTCCTCTTATCCTGAGGAACCTCAGACTGTGCGGGACGGTGCCGGACCATCGTATTCCTCTTATCCTGAGGAACCTCAGACTGTGCGGGACGGTGCCGGACCATCGTATTCCTCTTATCCTGAGGAACCTCAGACTGTGCGGGACGGTGCCGGACCATCGTATTCCTCTTATCCTGAGGAACCTCAGACTGTGCGGGACGGTGCCGGACCATCGTATTCCTCTTATCCTGAGGAACCTCAGACTGTGCGGGACGGTGCCGGACCATCGTATTACTCTTATCCTGAGGAACCTCAGACTGTGCGGGACGGTGCCGGACCATCGTATTCCTCTTATCCCGAGGAACCTCAGACTGTGCGGGACGGTGCCGGACCATCATATTCCTCTTATCCTGAGGAACCTCAGACTGTGCGGGACGGTGCCGGACCATCGTATTCCTCTTATCCTGAGGAACCTCAGACTGTGCCGGACCATCGTATTCCTCTTATCCTGAGGAACCTCAGACTGTGCGGGACGGTGCCGGACCATCGTATTCCTCTTATCCTGAGGAACCTCAGACTGTGCGGGACGGTGCCCGACCATCGTATTCCTCTCATCCTGAGGAACCTCAGACTGTGCGGGACGGTGCCGGACCATCGTATTCCTCTTATCCTGAGGTACCTCAGACTGTGCGGGACGGTGCCGGACCATCGTATTCCTCTTATCCTGAGGAACCTCAGACTGTGCGGGACGGTGCCGGACCATCGTATTCCTCCTATCCTGAGGAACCTCAGACTGTGCGGGACGGTGCCGGACCATCGTCTTCCTCTTATCCTGAGGAACCTCAGACTGTGCGGGACGGTGCCGGACCATCGTATTCCTCTTATCCTAAGGAACCTCAGACTGTGCGGGACGGTGCCGGACCATCGTATTCCTCTTATCCTGAGGAACCTCAGACTGTGCGGGACGGTGCCGGACCATCGTATTCCTCTTATCCCGAGGAACCTCAGACTGTGCGGGACGGTGCCGGACCATCATATTCATATTCCTCTTATCCTGAGGAACCTCAGACTGTGCGGGACGGTGCCGGACCATCGTATTCCTCTTATCCTGAGGAACCTCAGACTGTGCGGGACGGTGCCGGACCATCGTATTCCTCTTATCCTGAGGAACCTCAGACTGTGCGGGACGGTGCCGGACCATCGTATTACTCTTATCCTGAGGAACCTCAGACTGTGCGGGACGGTGCCGGACCATCGTATTCCTCTTATCCTGAGGAACCTCAGACTGTGCGGGACGGTGCCGGACCATCGTATTCCTCTTATCCCGAGGAACCTCAGACTGTGCGGGACGGTGCCGGACCATCATATTCCTCTTATCCTGAGGAACCTCAGACTGTGCGGGACGGTGCCGGACCATCGTATTCCTCTTATCCTGAGGAACCTCAGACTGTGCCGGACCATCGTATTCCTCTTATCCTGAGGAACCTCAGACTGTGCGGGACGGTGCCGGACCATCGTATTCCTCTTATCCTGAGGAACCTCAGACTGTGCGGGACGGTGCCCGACCATCGTATTCCTCTCATCCTGAGGAACCTCAGACTGTGCGGGACGGTGCCGGACCATCGTATTCCTCTTATCCTGAGGTACCTCAGACTGTGCGGGACGGTGCCGGACCATCGTATTCCTCTTATCCTGAGGAACCTCAGACTGTGCGGGACGGTGCCGGACCATCGTATTCCTCCTATCCTGAGGAACCTCAGACTGTGCGGGACGGTGCCGGACCATCGTATTCATCTTATCCTGAGGAACCTCAGACTGTGCGGGACCATCGTATTCCTCTTATCCTAAGGAACCTCAGACTGTGCGGGACGGTGCCGGACCATCGTATTCCTCTTATCCTGAGGAACCTCAGACTGTGCGGGACGGTGCCGGACCATCGTATTCCTCTTATCCCGAGGAACCTCAGACTGTGCGGGACGGTGCCGGACCATCATATTCATATTCCTCTTATCCTGAGGAACCTCAGACTGTGCGGGACGGTGCCGGACCATCGTATTCCTCTTATCCTGAGGAACCTCAGACTGTGCGGGACGGTGCCGGACCATCGTATTCCTCTTATCCTGAGGAACCTCAGACTGTGCGGGACGGTGCCGGACCATCGTATTACTCTTATCCTGAGGAACCTCAGACTGTGCGGGACGGTGCCGGACCATCGTATTCCTCTTATCCTGAGGAACCTCAGACTGTGCGGGACGGTGCCGGACCATCGTATTCCTCTTATCCTGAGGACCCTCAGACTGTGCGGGACGGTGCCGGACCATCGTATTCCTCTTATCCTGAGGAACCTCAGACTGTGCGGGACGGTGCCGGACCATCGTATTCCTCTTATCCTGAGGAACCTCAGACTGTGCGGGACGGTGCCGGACCATCGTATTCCTCTTATCCCGAGGAACCTCAGACTGTGCGGGACGGTGCCGGACCATCATATTCCTCTTATCCTGAGGAACCTCAGACTGTGCGGGACGGTGCCGGACCATCGTATTCCTCTTATCCTGAGGACCCTCAGACTGTGCGGGACGGTGCCGGACCATCGTATTCCTCTTATCCTGAGGAACCTCAGACTGTGCGGGACAGTGCCGGACCATCGTATTCCTCTTATCCTGAGGAACCTCAGACTGTGCGGGACGGTGCCGGACCATCGTATTCCTCTTATCCCGAGGAACATCAGACTGTGCGGGACGGTGCCGGACCATCGTATTCCTCTTATCCCGAGGAACCTCAGACTGTGCGGGACGGTGCCGGACCATCGTATTCCTCTTATCCTGAGGAACCTCAGACTGTGCGGGACGGTGCCGAACCATCGTATTCCTCTTATCCTGAGGAACCTCAGACTGTGCGGGACGGTGCCGGACCATCGTATTCCTCTTATCCTGAGGAACCTCAGACTGTGCGGGACGGTGCCGGACCATCGTATTCCTCTTATCCCGAGGAACCTCAGACTGTGCGGGATGGTGCCGGATCATCGTATTCCTCTTATCCTGAGGAACCTCAGACTGTGCGGGACGGTGCCGGACCATCGTATTCCTCTTATCCTGAGGAACCTCAGACTGTGCGGGACGGTGCCCGACCATCGTATTCCTCTCATCCTGAGGAACCTCAGACTGTGCGGGATGGTGCCGGACCATCGTATTCCTCTTATCCTGAGGAACCTCAGACTGTGCGGGACGGTGCCGGACCATCGTATTCCTCTTATCCCGAGGAACCTCAGACTGTGCGGGACGGTGCCGGACCATCGTATTCCTCTTATCCTGAGGAACCTCAGACTGTGCGGGACGGTGCCGGACCATCGTATTCCTCTTATCCTGAGGAACCTCAGACTGTGCGGGACGGTGCCGGACCATCGTATTCCTCTTATCCTGAGGAACCTCAGACTGTGCGGGACGGTGCCGGACCATCGTATTCCTCTTATCCTGAGGAACCTCGGACTGTGCGGGACGGTGCCGGACCATCGTATTCCTCTTATCCTGAGGAACCTCAGACTGTGCGGGACGGTGCCGGACCATCGTATTCCTCTTATCCTGAGGAACCTCAGACTGTGCGGGACGGTGCCGGACCATCATATTCATATTCCTCTTATCCTGAGGAACCTCAGACTGTGCGGGACGGTGCCGGACCATCGTATTCCTCTTATCCTGAGGAACCTCAGACTGTGCGGGACGGTGCCGGACCATCGTATTCCTCTTATCCTGAGGAACCTCAGACTGTGCGGGACGGTGCCGGACCATCGTATTCCTCTTATCCTGAGGAACCTCAGACTGTGCGGGACGGTGCCGGACCATCGTATTCCTCTTATCCCGAGGAACCTCAGACTGTGCGGGACGGTGCCGGACCATCGTATTCCTCTTATCCTGAGGAACCTCAGACTGTGCGGGACGGTGCCGGACCATCGTATTCCTCTTATCCTGAGGAACTTCAGACTGTACGGGACGGTGCCGGACCATCGTATTCCTCTTATCCTGAGGAACCTCAGACTGTGCGGGACGGTGCCGGACCATCGTATTCCTCTTATCCTGAGGAACCTCAGACTGTGCGGGATGGTGCCGGACCATCGTATTCCTCTTATCCTGAGGAACCTCAGACTGTGCGGGACGGTGCCGGACCATCGTATTCCTCTTATCCTGAGGAACCTCAGACTGTGCGGGACGGTGCCGGACCATCGTATTCCTCTTATCCCGAGGAACCTCAGACTGTGCGGGACGGTGCCGGACCATCGTATTCCTCTTATCCTGAGGAACCTCAGACTGTGCGGGACGGTGCCGGACCATCGTATTCCTCTTATCCTGAGGAACCTCAGACTGTGCGGGACGGTGCCGGACCATCGTATTCCTCTTATCCTGAGGAACCTCAGACTGTGCGGGACGGTGCCAAACCATCGTATTCCTCTTATCCTGAGGAACCTCAGACTGTGCGGGACGGTGCCGGACCATCGTATTCCTCTTATCCCGAGGAACCTCAGACTGTGCGGGACGGTGCCGGACCATCGTATTCCTCTTATCCTAAGGAACCTCAGACTGTGCGGGACGGTGCCGGACCATCGTATTCCTCTTATCCTGAGGAACCTCAGACTGTGCGGGACGGTGCCGGACCATCGTATTCCTTATCTCCTGAGGAACCTCAGACTGTGCGGGACGGTGCCGGGCCATCGTATTCCTCTTATCCTGAGGAACCTCAGACTGTGCGGGACGGTGCCGGACCATCGTATTCCTCTTATCCTGAGGAACCTCAGACTGTGCGGGACGGTGCCGGACCATCGTATTCCTCTTATCCCGAGGAACCTCAGACTGTGCGGGACGGTGCCGGACCATCGTATTCCTCTTATCCTGAGGAACCTCAGACTGTGCGGGACGGTGCCGGACCATCGTATTCCTCTTATCCTGAGGAACCTCCGACTGTGCGGGACGGTGCCGCCCTTCCAACAGATAAGAGGTTTTCCTGTCCTGAGTGCGGAAAGTGTTTCCAATTCAATTCCCGTCTTAATGATCATAAAAGATCTCACACAGGCGAGAAGCCGTATTCCTGCCCTGAGTGCGGGAAGTGTTTTTCATGTAAGTCCAATCTTTCCATACACCAGATATCACACACAGGGGAGAAACGATATTCCTGCCCTGAGTGCGGGAAATGTTTCTGTTTTAATAACAGTCTTGCTGTTCATATAAAATCTCACACAGGAGAGAAACCATATTCCTGTCTTGAGTGTGGAAAGTGTTTCCGCAGTCAGTCCAGGCTTAACCTTCATAAAAGGTCTCACACTGGTGTGAAACCATATTCCTGTCCTGAGTGCGGGAAATGTTTCAGTTTGAGAAACACTCTTTTTGTACATAAAAGGTCTCACACAGGTGAGAAGCCGTATTCTTGTTCTGAGTGCGGGAAAAGTTATTCACACAAGTCCAATCTTACCACACATCAGAGATCTCAGTTAGGTGAGAAGCTGTATTATTGTCCTACTTGCGGGAAATGTTGTGTACAAAAATCAGAACTTGTCACACATCAGAGGTCTCACACAGGGCAGAAGCCTTTTTTCTGTACTGTGTGCGGGAAGTGTTTCCATTTTAAATCTCATCTTGATGTTCATAAAATATATCACACAGGTGAGAAGCCGTATCCCTGTCCTGAGTGCGGAAAATGCTTCAGTTTGAAAACCACTCTTATGCCCCATACACACGATCGTTTTTCATGCCGTTAAAAATGCCATTTTAAAAAAATGGCCATTAAAATGATCGTGTGTGGGGCTCCAGAGCATTTTTAACAACGTGAAAAACGGCCATTAAAAATTCCGGACATGCTCTCTTTTTTCACGTCGTTTTTCATGTCGTTTTTTTTAACGACGTGAAAAACGATAGTGTGTATGCTTTCACGACGTGAAAAAAACGCGCATGTTCAGAATCAAGTATGAGACGGGAGCGCTCGTTCTGGTAAAACTAGCGTTCGTAATGGAGATAGCACATTCATTACACAGTAACGGACTGAAAAGCGCGAATCGTCGCTCAACAAACTTTACTAACATGAAGGGTGGCGCCATCCGAACGGAACTTCCCCTTTATAGTGCCGTTGTACGTGTTGTACGTCACCGCGCTTTGCTCGAGCGTTTTTTTTAATGATAGTGTGTACACAAGGCAGGCTAGAGAGGAAACATGAAAAAAAACGAGGAGAAAAACGTCGGTTTAAAAAATGACATTAAAAACGATCGTGTGTATGGGGCATTAAGGTACATAAAAAAACCACACTGGTCAGAACTTATATACTTGTCCTGAGTGTGGGAAAGGTTTTACACAGAAGTCCAATCTTACCTTGCATCAGAGATTTCACACGGGGGAAACGCCCTATTCCTGTCCTGAGTGCGGGAAATGTTTTAAAGAGAAGTCATATCTTCGGATACATCAGAGATCTCACACAGGCGAGAAGCCGTATTCCTGTCCTGAGTGCGGGAAGTATTTTTCATGTAAGTCCCATCTTTCCACACACAAGATATCACACACCGGGGAGAAACGATATGCCTGTCCTGAGTGCGGGAAATGTTTTAAAGGGAAGTCATATCTTCAGATACATCAGAGATCGCACACGGGGGAGAAGCTGTTTTCCTGTCCTAAATGCGAGAAATGTTTTCAAACTAAGTCGGATCTTGACTCACATGTGAGATTACAAACAGAGGTAGGTCCACATTCCTCTTCTGATTGGAGGAGGTGTAACCCACAGAAGTCCTCTGTTTACAGTCATCTGAGATTGGACACGAAGGAGAATGAACTTTCCTGGTCTGAGTGAGGGAAATGTTCCTCACTGAAGTCCTGTCTTCCTGTACATCAGGGGTCCCACACAACCCTCGAGGTGTATTAGTGAGTGTGGGAAATGTCTTGTACATGAATGTTGCTGGACATGTGGGGAAGAAGCACACCCTGATATACACCTCAGATATACTCCATGGCTGATCTTCATCATGTAAGAAACAGTTCATAGACTTCAACTATAGCTTGACCTTTTTGCCAAAGATGTCCTATGGAAGTAATGATACAACAGTGCCATCTAGAGGTTAGATTGGTAAATGTTTCTCCCATTGAAACAGTATTGAGAAAGGGGGTCACACGCATGTGGGGATAATAAAACTTTCCAAATAAAAAGGCAACAACAAGAAACAGTTGATAAGAAGATCAGAGATCACCAAAGACATGGATGAAGTGTTGTACCGTGTTGCCCATTGATAGCAGGAGAAAAAAAAAATGGAGTCATTACCTCTCATTGGCTGAGTACATTTTGTGGTGTGGAGACTTAGAAGTCTATTATTCTCTTGCAAGAGGTTTTCTCAAGCCGTCTTCCAGGACGAAACGCGTTAACCCCACCATTTAAAAGGCGGTCCTCTAGGCCGTTTAAAATAAAAATGGAGTCATTACCGCTCATTGGCTGAGTACATTATGTGGATGAAGATTTCACAAACACTTACAGGTCTGATTTGTTAAAAAAAAATGTGTTCAATGAATGTAAGCAGTGATTTCCCACGCTCATGGAATGGCGACAAACTATAATACATAAAAATCTTAATAGGCGACGCTTTAATTTTTTTTTACAGGTTACCTGTTTAGAGTTAAAGAGGAGGTCTTTATTATTGCTCTCGCTCTAACGATCGCGGCGATACCTCACATGTGTGGTTTGAACACCGTTACATATGTGGGCGCGACTTGCGTACGCATTTGCTTCTGCGCACGAACTTGGAGGGACGGGGCGCTTTACATAAAAAAAAAAAAAAAATCGTATTTATTTTACCTTTTTATTTTTACACTGTCCCTTTTAAAAAAAAATATGTGATCGCTTTTATTCCTATTACAAGGATTGTAAACATCCCTTATAATAAAAATAAGCAGGACCGGGCCTCTTTATTGTGGGGTCAAAAAAGACCTCACATTTACACGGGGTTCCCTATGATAAGGATGGGTGACCCCGCCCCCTCCTATGCGTCATGGGGGTTTCGTTCCTGCTGGAGAGGGGAGACTGCAGCGTCGCTGGACATCGACGGGATTACATCGCTGGAATTTATTTATTTATTTTTAAAGGACTTGTCCAACTGTGTCTGTGTGTTTTTTACAAATCTTTACACTTTCTTTGTGAAATAGTAGGGGTACAATGTACCCCGTTTCAAATTCACATAGGGGGGGGGCCGGGATCTGGAGTACCCCTTTTGTTAAAGGGGGCTTCCAGATTTCGATAAGCCCCCGGCCCGCAGATCCCCACAACCACCGGGCAAGGGTTGTGGGGATGAGGACCTTGTCCTCATCAACATGGGGACAGCCTCCCCATGTTGAGGGCATGTGGCCTGGTACGGTTCAGGAGGGGGGGGGACGCTGTCTCGTCCCCCCCTCTTTTCCTGCGGGCTGCCAGGTTGTGTGCTCGGATAAGGGTCTGGTATGGTTTTTTGGGGGGGACCCCATGCCATTTTTTTTTATCTGGTGCGGGGTTCCCCTTAATATCAATACCAAACCTAAATGGCCTGATATGGAATTTGGGGGGATCCCACGTTGTTGTTTTTTTGGTTCGGGGTTCCCCTTAATATTCATACTAGACCCAAAGAGCCTGGTAATGGACTGTGGGGGGGACCCCTGACGTTTTTTTCAATGACTTTGGTCTGTATTGCCGGGGAGCCAAAAATTCATTATAGACGCGAGTTTTAAATGACTTTTTTTCCTTCAGAAATGACATTTTGTGCAGGGACAGTTCTAAGCACGGGAAACATGCGCCACTTTACAGGCATACTATACACACCCCCCAGGTACGAAATTTAAAGGAATATTTCACTTTTATTGTTTCACTTTAAGCATTATTAAAATCACTGCTCCCGAAAAAACGCAGTTTTTAAAACTTTTTTTTGCATTGATACATGTCCCCTGGGGCAGGACCCCGGGTCCCCAAACACTTTTTTTGTCAATAACTTGCATATTAGCCTTTAAAATTAGCACTTTTGATTATTCATGTTCGTGTCCCATAGACTTTAACGGTGTTCGAACAATTTTTTTGCCTGTTCAGGTGCGAACCGAACAGGGGGGTGTTCGGCTCATCCCTAGTCACCAATGGAGAGGCAGACTAGAGGGATCACTGCTAGAGAAGCAGGATAGGGATCACTTCTGGAGAGGACAGGCATCACCTCCGGAGAGGCAGAGGACAGGCATCACCTCCGGAGAGGCAGAGGACAGGGATCACCTCCGGAGAGGCAGAGGACAGGGATCACGTCCGGAGAGTCAGAGGACAGGGATCACGTCCGGAGAGTCAGAGGACAGGGATCACGTCCGGAGAGTCAGAGGACAGGGATCACGTCCGGAGAGTCAGAGGACAGGGATCACGTCCGGAGAGTCAGAGGACAGGGATCACGTCCGGAGAGTCAGAGGACAGGGATCACGTCCGGAGAGTCAGAGGACATGGATCACGTCTGGAGAGTCAGAGGACATGGATCACGTCTGGAGAGTCAGAGGACAGGGATCACCTCTGGAGAGTCAGAGGACAGGGATCACCTCTGGAAAGGCAGAGGACAGGGATTACCATCAGAGAGGGAAAGGACAGGGATCCCCCTGGAGAGGCAGGAGACAGGGATCACTGCCGGAGAGTGAAGGGACAGGGATCACTTGGAGAGGAAGAGAACAGGGATCACCTCTGGAGAAGCAGAGGACAGGGGTCACCGCTGGAGAGGCAGATGAGAGGGATCACTGCTGAAGAAGCAGGACAGGGATCACCCATGGAGAGGCAGAGGACCGGGATCATCACCGGAGAGTGAAGGGACAGGGATCACCTGGAGAATCAGAGGACAGTGATCACCTCTGGAGGATGCAGAGGACAAGGATCACTGCTGGAGAGTAAGAGGACTGGAGTCAGGGCTGGAGAGTCAGAAGACAGGGATTACCGCTGGAGAGTCAGAAGACAGGGATCACTGCTGGAGAGTCAGAAGACTGGGATCACCACTGGCACGGCACTTGGGAGAGCTCCTTACCCATCCCAGTACTGCACACAGCTCCTCCTCCCCATACTACACAGGGCTGAGATTATGTTCCTTTACACACAGCCACAATCTGCACAGGGTGTATCTGTGTTCTATGTTGCTGTTCTGATCTGTGAGATTCCCGGGTGGCAACGGCAGTGTAGCTGCATTAGCCAGATACATCCTGTGCAGATCATGGCTCTGTGTAAAGGAAACTAATCTCGGCTCTGTGTAGTCCGGGGGGGGGGGGAGCTGTGTTTAGTATGGGGGGAGGAGCTCTGTGTATTGCAGGGGGAGGAGCTATGTGCAGTGCCGGGATGGGAATGGAGCTCAGTGGGTGGACAGCATCCAGGCTTGACCAGATACAGCAATCCAGAAAGGGTGGACCTCCCAGAAAAGCACCTTGCCCCATGTTGATGAGGACAAGGGATTACGCTCCACAATCCTGGGTGGTGGCTGTGGGGTCTACAGGCAGGGGACTTATAAGAATCTGGAAGCCCAAAGATACTGCCCCCTACACAAATGATGAATAATGGTACAAATAGCCGTATGACAGCTCCCTGAGTTGTCATCAGCTGCATAAAAGAAGGATGAGGAGAGTGGTGACATCATTGCCGAATAATACCGGCGGTCATAGGTAGGCAGTGATGTTACTGCTATCCTCTTTGCTTGTTTGGCATGGATTCCAAGTGACATATGTGGTTCATAGGGACAACGTGGGTGCAAACACCTGCCACTTCCTTAGCAATTAGTGACAGCGGGAAGCTGTCATAAATAGAAGTAATAACTTCTATATTTGATGCTTGACTCCTGCCGAAAAGAGGGCCAGTACCAGCCAGAGTTTGGCTCATCTCTATTTTCTACCATCTAAACCAGAGGCTGATCCTAGTGGACCCCTTATAACAATGGTCGGTGTAGTGGTTCCTTACATTGGTGACCAATGGGAGAAGGACGCCCCTTATATCAGTGGTCGGTGTAGTGGTTCCTTACATTGGTGACCAATGGGAGAAGGACGCCCCTTATATCAGTGGTCAGTGTTGTGGTCCCTTACATTGGTGACCAATGGGAGAAGGACCCCCTTATATCAGTGGTCAGTGTAGTGGTCCTTTACATTGTTGACCAACGGGAGAAGGACCCCCTTATATTAGTAGTCAGTGTAGTGGTCCCTTACATTGGTGAACAATGGGAGAAGGACCCCCTTATATCAGTGGTCAGTGTAGTGGTCCCTTACATTGGTGAACAATGGGAGAAGGACCCCCTTATATCAGTGGTCAGTGTAGTGGTCCCTTACATTGGTGACCAATGGGAGAGGGAACCCTTATACTAGGGGCCAGCGGGAGAAGGACATTCTTACATCGTTGTCAGTGGGAAGACTTCCCCCTTGCAGATTATTGATGTCAGTTGTTACTGAAAGACAGAAATTGTTCATTGCTCAAGGAACCCCTAGAACCCTTTAGAGGAACCCTGGCTGAGAAAGGCTGGACTAGGCAGTAATATATTTCTCTCCCCCTTGGTGGGAGTGAAGATGACTCTTTTTATAAGGATATACAGTACATACACACACAGCACAAGGCCGTGTTCACACTACGAGATGTTTTTTTTTGGGGGGGTGTAGTTCCTCTGAGCTCCACAAGGTGGTGATCTCCCTTATACCATAGAGACATCAAGTCTCTATGGAAATATGGAAAACAGGAAGTGATGTCAGGTACAGACAGGGAGTTTCGGGTGAGAGGTGAGTCGGGAGGAAGTAGAGAGGAGACATTGCTGTAAGTGGCATCAGAGGAGGTAATAAGATCTTATTTTCTATTTACACCCAGTAACCCCCGTCATGTCCGTCCTCTTCCTCCATAGTCACTGTGACGTCTTTTATCTCCAGCAGATGATGATACACACATATATAGTGTGGAAACCTAGATTAACCCCTTCAGGGGGCAAAACATTTCCCCACCTACGGGTCCGGAACATTCTCTTAGTTTTAGAGATGTGTCACCTTCCTTACCAATCACTGGATTATACAATAATATGGAATTGGGGGGGGGGGGGGTAGGATTGGATTTATAATGCACATTTGTATTTTATAAGCTTTTTGTAGAAGAGGGAAAATAACTTTTCCTGATGTCTGTGAAGGTTCAACACAAGGGATGTGTCTGGATGGTGACTGTATCATTGTGTGTGTCAGGTTCCTATAAGGTGTCAGGATGTCACTGTCTATTTCTCCATGGAGGAGTGGGAGTATTTAGAAGGACACAAGGATCTCTACAAGGACGTCATGATGGACAATCAGCCGCCCCTCACATCACCGGGTAAGAGGAGACTTTATTGTAAAGGAGAGAGCAGTACGGAGGCTCCACCTAGATCCCCCCATCATCTGATAAATAGTGATGGGCCGAACACCCCCCTGTATGGTTCGTACCAGAACTCCCAAAACAGAGAAAAAGTTTGGAGCCGAGGCGCAAACTCTATTAAAGTCTATGGGAACCAAATATGAAAAATAAAAGGTCCCCATTTTGAAGGTTTATATGCAAGTTATTGACCAAAAAAAGGGTATGGGGATCCATGTATCAATGTTTTTTTTTTTTTTTAAAAGATAATTTTTAGAGGAGCAGTGATTTTAATGATGCTTAAAGTGCAACAATAAAAATGAAGAATTCCTTGAAATATAGTGCCTGGGAGGTCACCTTAGTCTGCCTGTAAAGTGGAGTATCTGTACCATGTATAGAACCTGCTGCAGCAAAACTGACATTTCTAAAATAAATGTTTTTTATGAAATGACATTTAAATTGCAGGCAATACAATGATTTAAAAAAAAAAATGCGTAGCCCCCACCCAATGCATACCAGGCCCTTCAGGTCTGGTATAGATTTTAAGGAAAACCACATGTCAAATTAAAAAAAAAATTATGTGGGGGCCCCCCAGACCCTTATTTAAGCATTCAGCTCAGTAGGTCAGGAAAGCACCCCCCTCCTGAACCATACCAGGCCACATGCCCTCAACATAGGGGGGGCTCTGACTCCTGCCCCAAAGCACTTTATCCCCAAGTTGATGTATGGGGACAAGGTACCTTGGAGTGGGGGGGTGTGGCCTGGTAAGGTTCGGGGTTGGGGGGGCACTCACTCGTCCCCCCCCGTTCTGGCCTGCAAAGTTTCATGCTTAGATAAGGGTCTGGTATAAATTTTGGTGGGACCCCACGCCATTTAAAAAATTTTTTTAAATCTATACCAGATCTGAAGGGCCTGTTATGGTTTGGGGGTTGCCACCACGCTGTTTTTTAATTTTTTTATTGCCGGTAACATTTTTTTTAATTTCTTTTATTCAGCTGTCAGTGGGGACGCCCACTGACAACTGATGACTCACCAGTTGTTAAGGACACAGCGGCTGGCTTCCCGGCCCAGCTCCTTAACAACCAGCTATTCACTGCCCCCTGATTGGGCAAATCTTTGGGCTTAGAATGCACTGTGCGTGCAAACACCCGCCGAATGCCCTGCAAATTCGGGTATTTGCCGAACAGGCGATGTTTTGAACTGAACTTTTGATCGGCCCGAACTCTTTGCCCAATTCTACTGATAAACACATAGAAACAATGTATTCAGTCAGTGTGTGTGTTTCCTACAGGTGGATCCAGTAATGGGAACCCACCAGAGAGATGTCCCCGTCCTCTGTATTCCTGGGATTCCACAAAGGAAGGTCACACCATCCCTCACCATCATCAGGTAGATGGTTAACAGTTTTTGGTAGTCATGATTTATACACAAGATTGCATCTTAAATGATTTATTATACGTTTAGAGTGGAAACCTGAAGGATTATAATATTGATGTTAAAGAGGAATTTAAAGAGGAGGATGAAAAGTATGGCGTGGTCAAGGAGTTTTTTGAAAAAACAAATGATCTCTACAAGAACATCATTGGGCCACCTAGTAACAGAGAATATCCCTGTCCTCTGTATTCCCGGGATTCCACACAGGAAGGTCACACCATCCCTCACCATCATCAGGTAGATGATTGACAATTATCAGTAGTTATGATTTATACACAATCATGTTTGTTACAATTAATGTTTTATTATATATATTCAGAGTGGAAACCTTGGAGATGATAAGTTTGTTGGTAAAGAAGAGTATAAAGAGGAGGATGAGAATTATGGTTTAAAGGAGGAGCTTTCAGAAGGACACAAGGATATGATGAAGCCACATAATACCAGGAACCCACCAGAGAGATGTCCCCGTCCTCTGTATTCCCGGGATTCCACACAGGAAGGTCACACCATCCCTCACTGTTGCAAGGTCGGTGGGACAGAGCATCTAGAATGTCAGAATGTTTATACTGAAATAATTAAACAGTATTGTATTTATGAAATCATGCAAATCTTGGTTTTGTTAGATTTACCTTTTCCATAAATATCAACAAGAAATGTAAGTTTGTTTATCCGTGCTATTTTGAAGACACAAATGATATTGCTTAAAAATATATATTTATTAACTTAAAATACAGTGCAAATTAATATCAGGTATATTTCGTGATAAATCAAATAAATGGATATACTTCTAAATATCAAAGATTAATGATGATACAGATAATATTCACATTTATACACAAGCTCCTATTACAAAATACCACATTTCAATTCTTGAATGATACTTGTACATTTAAAACTTAGTAACTCTTAGTAAATAGCTTCCGTTGAGACTCCATTCACACAGGGGCAACACGACTTCCAGCGCGACTTTGGCAGGCAACTTGGACACGACTTGAGTATGAATCACAGAGCGACCTGGAGCTACTTACAAGGCAACTTCAAGTTGCCTGCAGGACAGGAGACATTCCAGTGGCCAATCAAACAAGAATCAGCTCTGTGAGAGGGAGGGGGGAGGGAGGGGTTTGCCTGAGAAATTTATGTTTTCTTCCTGGAAAGTTGCTCCTGTTAAGACAGGGGATCCGACTTCTGAGTGGCTTCCATTGAAATCAATGGGTACAGGTCGCCTAGCAGTTGCCTAGAAGTCGGATTCAAGTAGTACAGGAACCTTTTTTGAAGTCGGAGCGACTGCAGTAGTGTGCATTAAGACGTCTCTATTCACTTACATTGATTTTCTCATGCAGCGCGATTTGAGGCGACTTGGGGGCGATTTGAAGCTGGATCCAAAGTTGCCCCTGTGTGAATGGGCTCTGACTGCATGGACTTGTGTAAACAAGTGTTGTTTACCTTAACACTATGATGCCTTCTCAAAACAAACAGACCTTCTACTTACTCTTAAATGCACAAACAAAATGTTATATTGTGCACAGCTTGATAATCCAATCAAGACTTATGTTAAATTTAGAGTGAATCTCTTTTACACACATATGACAAAACCATTGTACAAACGTTGGCTTTAGCTTTTACAGACAAAACTGTGTATGTCTCTTCATATTTGGAATATAATTATTTCATACTGCAGTTAAAAATAATACAACTCCAATTTGCTCTGCCATATATTTAAATGGTTTTAGTAATATATATGCAAAAACAATTCAATTACCAAAAGGGTATACATGAAAAGATTAATACTTTACCAGGACTTAAGAATTCTGTCGTTTTGAGAAGCAAAGTCTGAAAAAGACTTTTTTCCACATTCCTACATCTTTCCGCCTTTCAAGATCTCCCAGTCTCTCTCTAGATTCCTCAGAGAGATAGGGAGAGCTCTTCTTCCTTCCCAAGAGGTAGCGAGACAGAGAGATCCTTCTCTGTCCTCTGTAACTACTTTTTATCTCCCTCCAAAAAGTGGGTGTGTGTGTGTCAGTACTATGTAATTGATGATGTAATGTGACGATGGGCTTTATATGTTACCATGACAACCAAGTATAACGGCCATCTTGAATAATTACCAATTTCAGCCTCTAGAGGCAGTGTTGTATAAGAAATGACTTAAATTTTATTTTTGTTTATGTCTAATACAATTTATGACAACCCTTTAACCTAGGTTTCACAGAAAACCATTAATTGACTAAGGTTGACAATCATGTGTCAATTTTCCCTCAGACATTCTGGCTCTAACTTATAATATATGGGTTGGGAAAGTTTACCCCACATAATTAGTTGAGGGTTTGTTAAATTCCTTGAAACTCCGATCACTGGAATTTAACTCTGTGCATTTTTTTTACATACACAACTTCTAATACTTTCAGACTTTTCATAGGATCTACATTTGTAACCCTTATTATGATAATATATATGTATTAAATATTTTTATGAATATTGAAACAGATCCATTATAAACATATTATGAAAGAAAAATTATTATTTAAAATATATAAACTAATATAAGTGACATTATTTGCTTAATTATGCATATAAGTATTTCAATGTAATAATACTACATAACTGGTTAATATATAACTTGTACTTGAGTAAAATTATAATACATTTCATTTGGTCGTATTTGAATAAGCCCCTTTTTGTTTCGTTCATGCAAAGAACAATTCCTGTGAGCACATATGTAACAAGCACTTCTTACCATTTTCTTATCTTGTTTATTTAACTAATGTCTTGTACACACAGTAGGAATTTCCGATGAAAAAAGTCTGACTGAGGTTTTTCATCAGAAATTCCGACCGTGTGTGGGCCCCATCGGAGAAATTCTGATGAATTCCATCGGAATTTAAATATAGAACCTGTTCTATTTTTTCGATGGAATTCCGATGGGAGATTGTTTGGAAAAAGGTCCGATCGTGTGTACGCGGCATAAGTGTCTAAACCTTTGAATTATATAACCTGGGAGATGGTACAGACAGACTTACAGTCTGCATGTGATACTTCTTGTAACAACGTCTATTCATGAGCTATGAACTTAATTTAAACTCTTTAGAGGGAAAATAGCTTCCCTCGTGTTCATATGAAAAATATACAATATACAGGCTTTATATATATTCTTTTAACCCCAATAGTTCTGACAAGAACATGGATTCATGGAGAGGAGATGTGTAGATGTTATTATGTGATATCACAATAATAAAGCTTATATTTTCATGATATTCTCTCTCATTTTCTTGGTTTAGAGTGGAGATCCAATCGATATAGAATTTGAGGTGAAATCAGAAGAAGAAGAGAGGTATGTGAGGGATGATCAGCAGTCTATGGAGGAGGATGGAATAACGGGGACATTTATAGAGGAGGACACTCCTACAGAGATCAGCACAGGTGGGTCATTAACACTAAATCCATTCCTCCACCCATACTGCTCACTGATTGGTCCAGAGTAGAGGGACTGGGTGATATCAGCCTGTAATCCCCTGGTCACTTTCCTGAGCTGTGTTCCCCGTCCTGTATTCCTGTATTTCTCTCGGATAATCTTTCTTCTCTGTGCTGCAGACACAATTTATGTCTCTAGACTGGATTTATGGAGATTCTGGGGTTCAGCTGGCAGCAAAATTTTGATTTTCACCATAGGTGTTGCTCAGCCTAGACACCTGGGGTATGTACCTTGTGTCTTCTGCCCCATGCCCGGGTCTATCAAGATCTGACAGAACAATTCTCCTTGGATTACTTGCTCTGTTATTTGTTGGTTGTGCCGAGTGGAGGGATATGTCTGCACTCAGTGACTTGGGTCTGAGATTATACAGTCTCAGGAGATGGGAGGCAGCGGTGTGGGACCTCTGCAACTTATCTCAGTTAAGTAAATATTTAAGCCACCACTGATTACTGAACATCAATATTATGAGTCCTGACTCTTTTTATAGATAATTTATATTGTACATTACATAGTCCTGACCCCTGCACTATATACTCTGTTGTACTTTACATACTTCTGATAGTATTCTCCCCCCGGCCTCACTCTCTGACCTCTGGTGGGGCTCAGCCCTGCTGTTAATAATGAATAAATCATGGAAGTGCAGGACTTCTTGTGTTGGGAAGATGGCAATGAGTGATAGAGGGGGTGGGGACACTTGTCCTATAATCCCCTCATCACTGTCACTCCTATAAAAGACAGTTCTCGTTGTTTCCTCACTCTCTGACTAAGGTCCATGAATAAAGAAACAAACTGGTAGGAGTTCAGAGGACCCATTTACTAGTTACCTTGAGGGGGGAATTGTAAGATCCTCAGAGACAAAGCTGCCCGATGTGGGCGGAGTCCTGGTTTAGGGGAACCAATCAGCTCATGTCTAGTAATAATCTTTGTATTTCTATTTTAGTAGATGGACGGGAGATGAGGAAAACCTCAGAGGATTGTCTCACTTTGTCTCCAGACTGTAAAGTAGAAGATGAGGACATCACACAGTATAGTCCAGGAGAAAACCCGACTACCTCAAATGTCCATCCGGCACCACACAGTGTAGATGGACCATCGTATTCCTCTTATCCTGAGGAACCTCAGACTGTGCGGGACGGTGCCGGACCATCGTATTCCTCTTATCCTGAGGAACCTCAGACTGTGCGGGACGGTGCCGGACCATCGTATTCCTCTTATCCCGAGGAACCTCAGACTGTGCGGGACGGTGCCGGACCATCGTATTCCTCTTATCCTGAGGAACCTCAGACTGTGCGGGACGGTGCCGGACCATCGTATTCCTCTTATCCTGAGGAACCTCAGACTGTGCGGGACGGTGCCGGACCATCGTATTCCTCTTATCCCGAGGAACCTCAGACTGTGCGGGACGGTGCCGGACCATCGTATTCCTCTTATCCTGAGGAACCTCAGACTGTGCGGGACGGTGCCGGACCATCGTATTCCTCTTATCCTGAGGAACCTCAGACTGTGCGGGACGGTGCCGGACCATCGTATTCCTCTTATCCTGAGGAACCTCAGACTGTGCGGGACGGTGCCGGACCATCGTATTCCTCTTATCCTGAGGAACCTCAGACTGTGCGGGACGGTGCCGGACCATCGTATTCCTCTTATCCTGAGGAACCTCAGACTGTGCGAGACGGTGCCGGACCATCGTATTCCTCTTATCCTGAGGAACCTCAGACTGTGCGGGACGGTGCCGGACCATCGTATTCCTCTTATCCTGAGGAACCTCAGACTGTGCGGGACGGTGCCGGACCATCGTATTCCTCTTATCCTGAGGAACCTCAGACTGTGCGGGACGGTGCCGGACCATCGTATTCCTCTTATCCTGAGGAACCTCAGACTGTGCGGGACGGTGCCGTCCTTCCTGCAGATAAGAGGTTTTCCTGTTTTGAGTGCGGGAAGTGTTTCCGTTTTAAATACCATCTTAATGATCATAAAAGATCTCACACGGAGAAGAAGCCGTATTCCTGTCTTGAGTGCGGGAAATGTTTTTTAAAGAAATCCCGTCTTTCTATACATCAGAGATTTCACACAGGTGAGAAGCCGTATTCCTGCCCTGAGTGTGGGAAATGTTTTTCAATAAAGTCCCATGTTTCTCAACATCAGAGATCTCACACAGGCGAGAAGCCGTATCCCTGCCCTGAGTGCGGGAAGTATTTTTCATGTAAGTCCAATCTTTCCATACATCAGAGATCACATACAGGGGAGAAACGATATTCCTGCCCTGAGTGCGGGAAGTGTTTCTGTTTTAATCACAGTCTTACTGTTCATAGAAAGTCTCACACAGGAGAGAAACCATATACCTGTCCTGAGTGTAGGAAGTGTTTCCGCACTAAATCCAGACTAAATCTTCATAAAAGATCTCATACTGGTGAGAAGCCATATTCCTGTCCTGAGTGTGGGAAATGTTTCAGTTGGAGAAACACTCTTGATGTACATAAAAGAACTCACACAGGTGAGAAACCGTATTCTTGTCTTGAGTGCGGGAAAAGTTATTCACATAAGTCCAATCTTACCTTGCATCAAAGATCTCACACAGGTAAGAAGCCGTATTCTTGTCCTGAGTGCGGGAAAAGTTTTTCACATAAGTCCAATCTTACCTTGCATCAAAGATCTCACACAGGGGAGAAGCCGTATTCCTGTCCTGAGTGCGGGAAATGTTTTTCACAGAAGGGCACTCTTTCCGATCATCAGAGATTGCACGCGGTGAAGAAGCCGTATTCCTGTCCTAAATGTGAGAAATGTTTTCAAACTAAGTCGGATCTTGACTCACATATGAGATTACAAACAGGGGTAGGTCCACATTCCTCTTCTGATTGGAGGAAGTGTAACCCACAGAAGTCCTCTGTTTACAGTCATCTAAAATTGGACACGGAGGAGAATGAACTTTCCTGGTCTGAGTGAGGGAAATGTTCCTCACTGAAGTCCTGTCTTCCTGTACATCAGGGGGTCCCACACAACCCTTGAGGTGTATTAGTGCCTTGTGTGCGGGAAATGTCTTGTATATGAATGTTGCTGGACATGTGGGGAAGAAGCACACCCTGATATACACCTCAGATATACTCCATGGCTGATCTTCATCATGTAAGAAACAGTTCATAGACTTCAACTATAGCTTGACCTTTTGACAAAGATGTCCTATGGAAGTAATGATACAACAGTGCCATCTAGAGGTTAGATTGGTAAATGTTTCTCCCATTGAAACATAGTATTGAGAAAAGGGGGTCACACGCATGTGGGGATAATAAAACTTTCCAAATAAAAAGGCAACAACATAAGAAACAGTTGATAAGGAGATCAGAGATCACCAAAGACATGGATGAAGTGTTGTACCGTGTTGGCCATTGATAGCAGGAGAAAAATAAAAATGGAGTCATTACCTCTCATTGGCTGAGTACATTTTGTGGTATGGAGACTTAGAGGTCTATTATTCTCTTGCAAGAGGTCGGTTTTGTCAAGTCGTCTTCCAGGACGAAACATGTTAACCCCACACCACTTAAAAGGCGGTCCTCTAGGGCTTTCGAAATAAAAATGGAGTCATTGCCTCTCATTGGCTGAGTACATTTTGTGGTGGAAGATTTCACAAACACTTACCGGTCTGTTTTTGAAAAAATTGAATAGTGAATTCCTATGATCATCAGCGCCATCTACTGGCAATAATGTGGTATTGTAGTGTTCGTGCTGCATTATGGCCACTAGATGGAGCTGACCATCATAGGAAATCACTGTGTAAATTAAAACGCTGCCAGAATTTGTAACAGCTGGGGGAACGGTTGTTACATCCATCCAACAATTTTTTGGGTTTATAAACAAACTCTTTTGTTTCATTCAAAGAATTGGGGACTCTTACCGGAGGGAGTGGACCTCCTGTAGCAGCGAGGTCACACACACCTGCAGATATAGCCCTCCGTGGGGTCTAGGATGGATCCTAGATCAGGAATACACTGGCAGTCGGAGAGCGTCCTTCCCAGTATACAGCTACCGTCCGACTCCCTTCCTCGAGATCCCTATCTTCCGAGATAAGATGGAGTGTATAGAAGAATAAAGGCTCCGATGATGCGTTATCTTTAAAATCTTAGTTTTGATGTACATACATCATAAAAACTCTTGCCGGCAAACAAAATTTGAACACCCGCACTTCCGGGGTCACGTGGGGCGTGATGACGTCAGCGCATACCTCCGCCCGGCTTTTTTCGTCATACGTGATAGGCTGGAAGACGTCACGTATGATGAAACATGTCGGATGGAGCTACGCCCTGACGTCATCACGCCCCACGTGACCCCGGAAGTGCGGTTGTTCAAATTTTGTTTGCTGGCAAGAGTTTTTATGATGTTTGTTCATCCAAACTAAGATTTTAAGCAGTAAACAACGTTTTAAAGATAACGCACCATCGGAGCCTTTATTCTTCTATACGCTCCACACTATCTCAAAAAATTGGGATTTGGAGGAAGGTAGTCGGACGGTAGATATAAACTGGGAAGGACACTCTCGGACTACCAGGGTAGTCCCGAGCCAGGATCCATCCTAGACCCCGCAGAGGGCTATATCTGCAGGTGTGTGTGACCTCGCTGCTACAGGAGGTCCACTCCTTCCGGTAAGAGTCCCCACTTCTTTAAATGATTGCCACACGGAGATCTCCATTTTTTTCCCCTGGTGCTGGTGAAAGTCCAGGAAAATTTTCCATCCTGCTGGAACTTTCTCATTGCAGAACTTGCTACAATTTTTATCTTTCAGAGACTTTATTTTTTTATCAATACTCCTTTACATTCACATGTGTTATTGATTTTCATATATATTCACTCATTGTGTTTTATTTGCCATTTTGATTCTTAGATTTTGGTTTATTTACTTTATTGAATTAGCGCGTCTTTTCGTTTTTAATTCCTTTGTGTGCATTGTGAATATATCTCATGTTTTTGTGTTGCTGCTTCTTTTCACAGTTTTGGTTTATTAGCACGGTATACCACTCCCATTTTTATTGAGCCAAGCAAATAGATACCAAACATGTCAAGCCTTCAGATTGTGTATGCCAGTTCCAGTTTTCTTTATTGTACATCACAGGACACAGAGCATCCTTTTAAATCATGACATCCTGGGATGCCCTAAAGCAATACACATGTGGGGAGGGAGACACAGAAGCCACCACCAGGTCTAAGAAGACTACCCCACAACCGCAGCTCACTGAGGCGCTTCCATCCCCCCTGATAAAACCTTGTAATGGAATATGTACAAAAGAGCAGGTTTACAGCCTCCCTGACCTGAGCCACTGAAGCCTGATGATAGACAGCCCAAGAGGCCCTCTACATAGGGTTGCCACCTGTCCGGAATTTCAGAGAAAGTCCGGGTTTTGAATTGTGCGCCTGGGTTTCAGACCGCCTGATAACCGGACACAATATTCAGCCTGGACTGTGACTCTCCAGCGGGGTTGCTGGCTGCAGTTGTAAGCCAAGAGTGTCTGTTACACTCTCTCTCACATTGCCCAGACCCAGCACAGTTTAGTTCCCCCTCCTCGCATGGATGGGAGAGAAGCTTGATCTGCTCCTCCTCCTCCCGCACCTCCCCTCCTGTATCTGCCCTCCAATCCCTGGCAGTGCTGTTCCTCAGAAGGGGGATGAGTGGCCGGGAAATTTACAGCCCAGCACGATGGCTGCATGAGTGATGCCCGAGTTTCCTTCCTCGGGTGAGTGAGCTCCCCATGCATTCCCTCGTCTGTGACTGAAGTCCCCCCCCTCCTCTCCTGCCTTAATCTGTATGTGATTATGTAAGGGGGACTCAGATGTAAGCGGTGCTTTGTGGACTCTGGTGTAAGGGGGCTTAGGTGAGCATAGACCCCCCTTACATCAGAGTTCCCCCTTACACCAGAGTCCACAGCTTTTCCCCTTACATCAGAGCCCCCCTTAAATCAGGGTTTCCAGATCACCCCTTACATCAGAGTTCCCCTTTACATTAGAGTCCACAGAGCTCCCCCTTACAGTGTAAGTGAAAAATTCTGCATACCCTGATGTAAGGGGGAACCCTGCAGACTCGGATGTAATGGGGAAACCCTGCGGACTCAGATGTGAGGGAAAACCCGGCGGACTTAAATGTAAGGAGGAACCCTGCGGACTCAGAAGTAAGAGGGATCCCTGCGGACTCAGATGTAAGAGGGAACTCTGCGGACTCGGATGTAATGGGGAACTCTGCGGACTCGGATGTGAGGGGGAACCCTGTGGACTTAGATGTAATAGGGAACTCTGCAGACTCAGATGTGAGGGGAAACACTTCGGACTCAAATGTAAGAGGGAACCCTGCGGACTCAGATCTAAGAGGTAACCCTGTGGAATTAGATGTAAGAGGGAACCCTGCGGACCCAGATGTAATGGGGAACTATGCGGACCCAGATGTAATGGGGAACTATGCGGACTTGGATGTAATGGGGAACTCTGCGGACTCGGATGTGAGGGGGAACCCTGAGGACTCGGATGTGAGGGGGAACCCTGAGGACTCGGATGTAATGGGGAACTCTGCGGACTCAGATGTTAGGGGGAACCCTGCGGACTCAGATGTGAGGGGGAACCCTGCGGACTCAGATGTGAGGGGGAACCCTGCGGACTCAGATGTGAGGGGGAACCCTGCGGACTCAGATGTGAGGGGGAACCCTGCGGACTCAGATGTGAGGGGGAACCCTGTGGACTCAGATGTTAGGGGGAACTATGCGGACTCAGATGTGAGGGGGAACCCTGCGGACTCAGATGTGAGGGGGAACCCTGCGGACTCAGATGTGAGGGGGAACCCTGCGGACTCAGATGTGAGGGGGAACCCTGCGGACTCAGATGTGAGGGGGAACCCTGCGGGCTCAGATGTAAGGGGGAACCCTGCGGGCTCAGATGTAAGGGGGAACCCTACGGACTTAGATGTAAGGAGGCAGTATAGTCAGTGTTTATCTGGCGCTCCAAATGGAGTAATCCTTAGGGGTATAGTCTGTGGCTGTAATAGCTGGATGGTGATGTATCCATAGGTTGGGTGGTTTGAAAAGAAAGGGGTACTAAGGGTTAAAAAGGAAGGCAGCCATCCTTCAGAGTGTGTCCAGAACTCTGCAAGACATGTAAGGAAAAAACAGGGAGGGGGATGACTTTAATAGGATAAGATTAAAAACACTTACAAGATGATAGAAGATGCATGCTCGTCGAAGTAAAGTGTAGTCCTGGCATTCCACATGGCTCTGTGGGGCCCATCACTGTTCCGGATAGCTATAAAGGATTAAGCAGTGGGCTGGAATGGATCACAGTGTTTCCCCTGGAGCAAGGAACCAGGAAGCTCCACACTGACCAGCATGGACCGTGTAACAGGAAGTGATGTCACCGGTGTCTGATTGGACCAAGGCAGGACTAAAATCTTGTCAATCAGGGCTGCAGTGGTTAAGGGCTACGCGCTCGGAGCTGGCTGCTCCTTCTATTGGCCTAGAAGGACCAGCCCTGATTGACAAGATTCCAGCCCTGCCTTGGTCCAATCAGACGCTAGTGACATCACTTCCTGTTCCACAGTCCATGCTGGTCAGTGTGGAGCTTCCTGGTTCCTCTCTCCTGGGGAAACACTGTGATCCATTCCAGCCAGCTGCTCAATCCTTTCCAGCTATCCGGAACAGCGGCGGGACCCACAGAGCCATGTGGAATGCCTGTATCAGAAAGCGCTGGTGACCTTTGAAACCAGCTCAGGATTGGTTTGCCGTGAAGTGGCTGTGTCCCCTATCCTATTGCACAGTGTAATATTGGGGAGAGACTTTCCACTGTTCCAGGAACTCTGCAGTAGGAAGGATAAGACTCCTGAGCTTGGACTTTCTAGTGTGAATGCAGGGGGCACCCCAACCCCTATGAACCAAAGGTTGATGAAAATGCTGTAGGGGTGACCCCTGATGAAAATATGTATTTTCCCCTATCAATCTGTGCGGGTGATCCGGAAGTGGCCCCGGTGTGCCAAAGCTAGAGGTCTTCTGGGACAATTTTAGGACCGTCCTGTTACAGGACCCTACTCTTGAACAAGCCCAGAAAAATGAGAAGGTAAACTATGAGTCCCCGGTAGCTCCGGGGTTGGAGAATGTGTTCCCTCATATGGCAGTTAACTATGACATGTTGTAACGGGTTGACAAAATCTGGGTTGAAATTGTGGAACAACTCATGGAGCCCTGCCCCTATAGGAGGAGAGTGTTAAACATAGCCCATACACATCTCCTAGGAGGATCACCTGGCATATGAAATGACCAAGGAACATATTTTACAGTGCTTCTTTTGGCCTAGGATATTTGCTGATGTGAAAAACTATTGTAAGTATAGCCCTAAGCCCCAAAAGTCAGCCCCTATGCCACCTATTACTGTAGCCCACTGGTGCCATTTCCGGTGATTGAGGAGATGACCCTCATCTATAAGGATATACAGTCAGAGGCAGCTCTAGGCTTTGTAAGGCCTTAGGCAAAACTTATGCTGCGTACACACGATCGATTTTTTTCGACTGTGAAAACACCATCGAGAAAATCGACGTGAAAAACGAGGAACAGCTTGTTCCCCTACACACGGCCGTTTTAAATTACTTAAATTCTTGGTCGAAAAAAACAACCATGTGTGTAGGCTCCCCGGCAGTGTTTCCCTATGGGAAAACTGCCGCGAAAAAAAATTACGGGAATCACGACGAGAAAAATTAGAGCATGTTCTAATTTTTCTCGTCGTGATTAATGCCGTTTTTCCCGTCGGGAAAAATTACAAAAAGCGCACACACGGTCGTTTTTCTCGTCCAAAAGAAAAAATTAAATTTTTCCCGACGGGAAAAATGATCGTGTGTACGCGGCAAAAGACTTGAGGCCCCACTCACTCCCATAACGGGGGAAAAAATTCAAGCAAAAAAAATTGCGGCAGAAAGGTGCAACAGATCTAGCACACAAGTGATCAGCACCACTTCCAGAGCACCCTCCTCACCCATCAGACATATGCAGCCAATACAACATCTGGGACCCAGCAAGGTGACAACCCATCTAGGAATTACCCCCATTGCCTTGATAGAATGGGCAGGGGATGTCACTGAGTCATTCTACATCCACAGTGGAAGGAGAGTGGGGGGATCCCAGCACAGAAAGAGGGGGTAGTAGAGGAAAGAGGGGGAGGGAAAAAGAGAGTGAGAGGGTGGGAGTGAGGGGGAGAAGGGGTTAGAGAAAAGGGGGTGGTGATAGAAAGATGGGGGGTGGAGGAGGATGGAGGGAGTGGGAGAGAGAGGGGAAGGGGTGGTGAGAGAGACAGGGGTGGTGATAGGGACAGGGTGAGAGAGAGGGGGGATGCAGGGAGTGAGAGGAGGATGGAAGGAGTGGGAGGGGAAGGGGGGAGGGAGAGAGAGGAAAGGGTAGAGGGAGATGGGGAAAGAGAGAAGGGGTGGTGAGAGAGAGAGACTGCAGGGTGGTGATAGAGACAGGAGTGAGAGAGAGGGGAGGGAAGGGGGAGAGAGGAGGCTGGGGGAAGGGAGAGAGTGAAAGCTGTAGGGAGTAGGGGGAGAGGAGGCTGGAGGGAGTGGGAGAGAGAGGGAAAGCTAGAGGGAGAAGGGGTGGTGAGAGAGAGGAGGCTGGAGAGAGTGACAGGGGAAGGGTGAGAGTGTGAGGGAAAGGTGGAGGGAGATGGGGGAGAGAGAGAAGGGGTGTGAGAGAGAGGATGGGGGAGAGAGGAACCTGGAAGGATTGGGATAGTAAGGGGGAGTGAGAGAGAGGGAAAGGTGGGGGGAGAGAGAAGGGATGTGAGACATGGGTGAGGAGAGAGAGAAAGAGGTTGAGGGGGGAGGGAGAGAGTAAGAGGGGGGGTGGAGAGAAAGAGGTGGATGGGGGAGAGAGAAGGGGATGTGAGAAAGAGGGGGATGGGAGAGAGGTGGGTGCGAGATAGAGAGGGGGAGGGAGAGAAAGAAGGGGATGTGAGAAAGAGGGGGATGAGAGAGAGGTGGGTGCGAGATGGAGGGAGTGACAGGGGAAGGGTGAGAGGGAGATGGGGGAGAGAGAGAAGGGGTGTGAGAGAGGATGGAGGAATGGGGGAGAGAGGAACCTGGAAGGAGTGGGAGAGTAAGGGGGAGTAGGAGAGATGGAAAGGTGGGGGGAGAGATGGGTAAGGAGAGAGAGAAAGAGGTTGAGGGGGGAGGGAGAGAGAGAAAGAGGTTGAGGGGGGAGAGAGAAGGGGATGTGAGAAAGAAGGGGATGAGAGAGAGGTGGGAGTGAGATAGAGAGGGGGGAGGGAGAGAAAGAGGTGGATGGGGCTTAGAGTGAAGGGGATGTGAGAAAGAGGGGGATGAGAGAGGTGGGTGCGAGATAGAGAGGGGGGAGGGAGAGAAAGCGGTGGATGGGGGAGAGAGAAGGGGATGTGAGAAAGAGGGGGATGAGAGAGAGGAGGGAGTGAGATAGAGAGGGGGGAGGGAGAGAAAGCGGTGGATGGGGGAGAGAGAAGGGGATGTGAGAAAGAGAGGGATGAGAGAGAGGTGGGTGCGAGATAGAGAGGGGGGAGGGAGAGAAAGCGATGGATGGGGGAGAGAGAAGGGGATGTGAGAAAGAGAGGGATGAGAGAGAGGTGGGTGCGAGATAGAGAGGGGGGAGGGAGAGAAAGCGGTGGATGGGGGAGAGAGAAGGGGATGTGAGAAAGAGGGGGATGAGAGAGAGGTGGGAGTGAGATAGAGAGGGGGGAGGGAGAGAAAGAGGTGGATGGGGCTTAGAGTGAAGGGGATGTGAGAAAGAGGGGGATGAGAGAGAGGTGGGTGCGAGATAGAGAGGGGGGAGGGAGAGAAAGCGGTGGATGGGGGAGAGAGAAGGGGATGTGAGAAAGAGGGGGATGAGAGAGAGGTGGGAGTGAGATAGAGAGGGGGGAGGGAGAGAAAGAGGCGGATGGGGGAGAGAGAAGGGGATGTGAGAAAGAGGGGGATGAGAGAGAGCTGGGAGTGAGATAGAGAGGGGGGGAGGGAGAGAGAGAGGTGGATGGGGGAGAGAGAGAAGGGGATGTGAGAGAGGTGGGTGCGAGATAGAAAGGGGGGAGGGAGAGAAAGCGATGGATGGGGGAGAGAGAAGGGGATGTGAGAAAGAGAGGGATGAGAGAGAGGTGGGTGCGAGATAGAGAGGGGGAGGGAGAGAAAGCGGTGGATGGGGGAGAGAGAAGGGGATGTGAGAAAGAGAGAGGGATGAGAGAGAGGTGGGTGCGAGATAGAGAGGGGGAGGGAGAGAAAGCAGTGGATGGGGGAGAGAGAAGGGGATGTGAGAAAGAGAGGGATGAGAGATAGGTGGGTGCGAGATAGAGAGGGGGGAGGGAGAGAAAGCGGTGGATGGGGGAGAGAGAGGGGGATGTGAGAAAGAGGGGGATGAGAGAGAGGTGGGAGTGAGATAGAGAGGGGGGAGGGAGATAAAGAGGTGGATGGGGGAGAGAGAAGGGGATGTGAGAAAGAGGGGGATGAGAGAGAGGTGGGAGTGAGATAGAGAGGGGGGAGGGAGAGAAAGCGGTGGATGGGGGAGAGAGAAGGGGATGTGAGAAAGAGAGGGATGAGAGAGAGGTGGGTGCGAGATAGAGAGGGGGGAGGGAGAGAAAGCGGTGGATGGGGGAGAGAAAAGGGGATGTGAGAAAGAGGGGGATGAGAGAGAGGTGGGAGTGAGATAGAGAGGGGGGAGGGAGAGAAAGCGGTGGATGGGGCTTAGAGTGAAGGGGATGTGAGAAAGAGGGGGATGAGAGAGAGGTGGGTGCGAGATAGAGAGGGGAGAGGGAGAGAAAGCGGTGGATGGGGGAGAGAGAAGGGGATGTGAGAAAGAGGGGGATGAGAGAGAGGTGGGAGTGAGATAGAGAGGGGGGAGGGAGAGAAAGAGGTGGATGGGGGAGAGAGAAGGGGATGTGAGAAAGAGAGGGATGAGAGAGAGGTGGGAGTGAGATAGAGAGGGGGGAGGGAGAGAAAGCGGTGGATGGGGGAGAGAGAAGGGGATGTGAGAAAGAGAGGGATGAGAGAGAGGTGGGTGCGAGATAAAGAGGTGGATGGGGGAGGAGAAGGGGATGTGAGAAAGAGAGGGATGAGAGAGAGGTGGGTGCGAGATAGAGAGGGGGGAGGGAGAGAAAGCGGTGGATGGGGGAGAGAAAAGGGGATGTGAGAAAGAGGGGGATGAGAGAGAGGTGGGAGTGAGATAGAGAGGGGGGAGGGAGAGAAAGCGGTGGATGGGGCTTAGAGTGAAGGGGATGTGAGAAAGAGGGGGATGAGAGAGAGGTGGGTGCGAGATAGAGAGGGGAGAGGGAGAGAAAGCGGTGGATGGGGGAGAGAGAAGGGGATGTGAGAAAGAGGGGGATGAGAGAGAGGTGGGAGTGAGATAGAGAGGGGGGAGGGAGAGAAAGAGGTGGATGGGGGAGAGAGAAGGGGATGTGAGAAAGAGGAGGGATGAGAGAGAGGTGGGAGTGAGATAGAGAGGGGGGAGGGAGAGAAAGCGGTGGATGGGGGAGAGAGAAGGGGATGTGAGAAAGAGAGGGATGAGAGAGAGGTGGGTGCGAGATAAAGAGGTGGATGGGGGAGGAGAAGGGGATGTGAGAAAGAGAGGGATGAGAGAGAGGTGGGTGCGAGATAGAGAGGGGGGAGGGAGAGAAAGAGGTGGAAGGGGGCGAGAGAAGGGGATGTGAGAAAGAGAGGGATGAGAGAGAGGTGGGTGCGAGATAGAGAGGGGGGAGGGAGAGAAAGAGGTGGATGGGGGAGAGAGAAGGGGATGTGAGAAAGAGGGGGATGAGAGAGAGGTGGGAGTGAGATAGAGAGGGGGAGGGAGAGAAAGAGGTGGATGGGGCTTAGAGTGAAGGGGATGTGAGAAAGAGGGGGATGAGAGAGAGGTGGGTGCGAGATAGAGTGGGGAGGGAGAGAAAGCGGTGGATGGGGGAGAGAGAAGGGGATGTGAGAAAGAGGGGGATGAGAGAGAGATGGGAGTGAGATAGAAAGGGGGGAGGGAGAGAAAGAGGTGGATGGGGCTTAGAGTGAAGGGGATGTGAGAAAGAGGGGGATGAGAGAGAGGTGGGTGCGAGATAGAGAGGGGGGAGGGAGAGAGAAGGGGATGTGAGAAAGAGGGGGATGAGAGAGAGGTGGGAGTGAGATAGAGAGGGGGGAGGGAGAGAAAGCGGTGGATGGGGGAGAGAGAAGGGGATGTGAGAAAGAGAGGGATGAGAGAGAGGTGGGTGCGAGATAGAGAGGGGGGAGGGAGAGAAAGAGGTGGATGGGGGAGAGAGAAGGGGATGTGAGAAAGAGGGGGATGAGAGCGAGGTGGGTGCGAGATAAAGAGGTGGATGGGGAGAGAGAAGGGGATGTGAGAAAGAGGGGGATGAGAGAGAGGTGGGAGTGAGATAGAGAGGGGGGAGGGATGGGGGAGAGAGATGGGGCTTAGAGAGAAGGGGATATAAGAAAGAGGAGGATGTGAGGAAGAGAGAGGGGAGTGAGAGAAAGAGGTGGATGGGGCTTAGAGAGAAGGGGATATGAGAAAGAGGGGGATGAGAGAGAGGTGGGTGCGAGATAGAGAGGGGGGAGGGAGAGAAAGAGGTGGATGGGGGAGAGAGAAGGGGATGTGAGAAAGAGGGATGAGAGAGAGGTGGGTGCGAGATAGAGAGGGGGGAGGGAGAGAAAGAGGTGGATGGTGGAGAGAGAAGGGGATGTGAGAAAGAGAGGGATGAGAGAGAGGTGGGTGCGAGATAGAGAGGGGGGAGGGAGAGAAAGAGGTGGATGGGGGAGAGAGATGGGGCTTAGAGAGAAGGGGATATGAGAAAGAGGGGGATGAGAGAGAGGTGGGTGCGAGATAGAGAGGGGGAGGGAGACAAAGAGGTGGATGGGGGAGAGAGAAGGGGATGTGAGAAAGAGAGGGATGAGAGAGAGGTGGGTGCGAGATAGAGAGGGGGGAGGGAGAGAAAGAGGTGGATGGGGGAGAGAGATGGGGCTTAGAGAGAAGGGGATATGAGAAAGAGGGGGATGAGAGAGAGGTGGGTGCGAGATAGAGAGGGGGAGGGAGAGAAAGAGGTGGATGGGGGAGAGAGAAGGGGATTTGAGAGAGAGAGGTGGGTGCGAGATAGAGAGGGGGGAGGGAGAGAAAGAGGTGGATGGGGGAGAGAGATGGGGTTTAGAGAGAAGGGGATATGAGAAAGAGGGGGATGAGAGAGAGGTGGGTGCGAGATAGAGAGGGGGGAGGGAGAGAAAGAGGTGGATGGGGGAGAGAGAAGGGGATGTGAGAAAGAGAGGGATGAGAGAGAGGTGGGTGCGAGATAGAGAGGGGGGAGGGAGAGAAAGCGGTGGATGGGGCTTAGAGAGAGGGGGATGAGAGAGAGGTGGGTGCGAGATAGAGAGGGGGGAGGGAGAGAAAGCGGTGGATGGGGGAGAGAGAAGGGGATGTGAGAAAGAGAGGGATGAGAGAGAGGTGGGTGCGAGATAGAGAGGGGGGAGGGAGAGAAAGAGGTGGATGGTGGAGAGAGAAGGGGATGTGAGAAAGAGAGGGATGAGAGAGAGGTGGGTGCGAGATAGAGAGGGGGGAGGGAGAGAAAGAGGTGGATGGGGGAGAGAGATGGGGCTTAGAGAGAAGGGGATATGAGAAAGAGGGGGATGAGAGAGAGGTGGGTGCGAGATAGAGAGGGGGAGGGAGAGAAAGAGGTGGATGGGGGAGAGAGAAGGGGATGTGAGAAAGAGAGGGATGAGAGAGAGGTGGGTGCGAGATAGAGAGGGGGGAGGGAGAGAAAGAGGTGGATGGGGGAGAGAGATGGGGCTTAGAGAGAAGGGGATATGAGAAAGAGGGGGATGAGAGAGAGGTGGGTGCGAGATAGAGAGGGGGGAGGGAGAGAAAGAGGTGGATGGGGGAGAGAGAAGGGGATTTGAGAGAGAGAGGTGGGTGCGAGATAGAGAGGGGGGAGGGAGAGAAAGAGGTGGATGGGGGAGAGAGATGGGGTTTAGAGAGAAGGGGATATGAGAAAGAGGGGGATGAGAGAGAGGTGGGTGCGAGATAGAGAGGGGGGAGGGAGAGAAAGAGGTGGATGGGGGAGAGAGAAGGGGATGTGAGAAAGAGAGGGATGAGAGAGAGGTGGGTGCGAGATAGAGAGGGGGGAGGGAGAGAAAGCGGTGGATGGGGGAGAGAGAAGGGGATGTGAGAAAGAGGGGGATGAGAGAGAGGTGGGAGTGAGATAGAGAGGGGGGAGGGAGAGAAAGAGGTGGATGGGGGAGAGAGAAGGGGATGTGAGAAAGAGAGGGATGAGAGAGAGGTGGGAGTGAGATAGAGAGGGGGGAGGGAGAGAAAGCGGTGGATGGGGGAGAGAGAAGGGGATGTGAGAAAGAGAGGGATGAGAGAGAGGTGGGTGCGAGATAAAGAGGTGGATGGGGGAGGAGAAGGGGATGTGAGAAAGAGAGGGATGAGAGAGAGGTGGGTGCGAGATAGAGAGGGGGGAGGGAGAGAAAGAGGTGGATGGGGGAGAGAGATGGGGCTTAGAGAGAAGGGGATATGAGAAAGAGGGGGATGAGAGAGAGGTGGGTGCGAGATAGAGAGGGGGGAGGGAGAGAAAGAGGTGGATGGGGGAGAGAGAAGGGGATTTGAGAGAGAGAGGTGGGTGCGAGATAGAGAGGGGGGAGGGAGAGAAAGAGGTGGATGGGGGAGAGAGATGGGGTTTAGAGAGAAGGGGATATGAGAAAGAGGGGGATGAGAGAGAGGTGGGTGCGAGATAGAGAGGGGGGAGGGAGAGAAAGAGGTGGATGGGGGAGAGAGAAGGGGATGTGAGAAAGAGAGGGATGAGAGAGAGGTGGGTGCGAGATAGAGAGGGGGGAGGGAGAGAAAGCGGTGGATGGGGCTTAGAGAGAGGGGGATGAGAGAGAGGTGGGTGCGAGATAGAGAGGGGGGAGGGAGAGAAAGCGGTGGATGGGGGAGAGAGAAGGGGATGTGAGAAAGAGAGGGATGAGAGAGAGGTGGGTGCGAGATAGAGAGGGGGGAGGGAGAGAAAGAGGTGGATGGTGGAGAGAGAAGGGGATGTGAGAAAGAGAGGGATGAGAGACAGGTGGGTGCGAGATAGAGAGGGGGGAGGGAGAGAAAGAGGTGGATGGGGGAGAGAGATGGGGCTTAGAGAGAAGGGGATATGAGAAAGAGGGGGATGAGAGAGAGGTGGGTGCGAGATAGAGAGGGGGGAGGGAGAGAAAGAGGTGGATGGGGGAGAGAGAAGGGGATGTGAGAAAGAGAGGGATGAGAGAGAGGTGGGTGCGAGATAGAGAGGGGGGAGGGAGAGAAAGAGGTGGATGGGGGAGAGAGATGGGGCTTAGAGAGAAGGGGATATGAGAAAGAGGGGGATGAGAGAGAGGTGGGTGCGAGATAGAGAGGGGGGAGGGAGAGAAAGAGGTGGATGGGGGAGAGAGAAGGGGATTTGAGAGAGAGAGGTGGGTGCGAGATAGAGAGGGGGGAGGGAGAGAAAGAGGTGGATGGGGGAGAGAGATGGGGTTTAGAGAGAAGGGGATATGAGAAAGAGGGGGATGAGAGAGAGGTGGGTGCGAGATAGAGAGGGGGGAGGGAGAGAAAGAGGTGGATGGGGGAGAGAGAAGGGGATGTGAGAAAGAGAGGGATGAGAGAGAGGTGGGTGCGAGATAGAGAGGGGGGAGGGAGAGAAAGCGGTGGATGGGGCTTAGAGAGAGGGGGATGAGAGAGAGGTGGGTGCGAGATAGAGAGGGGGGAGGGAGAGAAAGCGGTGGATGGGGGAGAGAGAAGGGGATGTGAGAAAGAGAGGGATGAGAGAGAGGTGGGTGCGAGATAGAGAGGGGGAGGGAGAGAAAGCGGTGGATGGGGCTTAGAGAGAGGGGGATGAGAGAGAGGTGGGTGCGAGATAGAGAGGGGGGAGGGAGAGAAAGAGGTGGATGGGGGAGAGAGAAGGGGATGTGAGAAAGAGGGGGATGAGAACGAGGTGGGTGCGAGATAAAGAGGTGGATGGGGGAGAGAGAAGGGGATGTGATAAAGAGGGGGATGAGAGAGAGGTGGGAGTGAGATAGAGAGGGGGGAGGGAGAGAAAGAGAGGGATGGGGGAGAGAGATGGGGCTTAGAGAGAAGGGGATATAAGAAAGAGGAGGATGTGAGGAAGAGAGAGGGGAGTGAGAGAAAGAGGTGGATGGGGCTTAGAGAGAAGGGGATATGAGAAAGAGGGGGATGAGAGAGAGGTGGGAGTGAGATAGAGAGGGGGGAGGGAGAGAAAGAGGTGGATGGGGGAGAGAGATGGGGCTTAGAGAGAAGGGGATATGAGAAAGAGGGGGATGAGAGAGAGGTGGGTGCGAGATAGAGAGGGGGGAGGGAGAGAAAGCGGTGGATGGGGCTTAGAGAGAAGGGGATATGAGAAAGAGGGGGATGAGAGAGAGGTGGGTGCGAGATAGAGAGGGGGGAGGGAGAGAAAGCGGTGGATGGGGGAGAGAGAAGGGGATGTGAGAAAGAGGGGGATGAGAAAGAGGTGGGAGTGAGATAGAGAGGGGGGAGGGAGAGAAAGAGGCGGATGGGGCTTAGAGAGAAGGGGATATGAGAAAGAGAGGGATGAGAGAGAGGTGGGTGTGAGATAGAGAGGGGGGAGGGAGAGAAAGCGGTGGATGGGGCTTAGAGAGAAGGGGATATGAGAAAGAGGGGGATGAGAGAGAGGTGGGTGCGAGATAGAGAGGGGGGAGGGAGAGAAAGCGGTGGATGGGGGAGAGAGAAGGGGATGTGAGAAAGAGGGGGATGAGAGAGAGGTGGGAGTGAGATAGAGAGGGGGGAGGGAGAGGAAGAGGTGGATGGGGCTTAGAGAGAAGGGGATATGAGAAAGAGGGGGATGAGAGAGAGGTGGGTGCGAGATAGAGAGGGGGGAGGGAGAGAAAGCGGTGGATGGGGCTTAGAGAGAAGGGGATATGAGAAAGAGGGGGATGAGAGAGAGGTGGGTGCGAGATAGAGAGGGGGGAGGGAGAGAAAGCGGTGGATGGGGCTTAGAGAGAAGGGGATATGAGAAAGAGGGGGATGAGAGAGAGGTGGGTGCGAGATAGAGAGGGGGGAGGGAGAGAAAGCGGTGGATGGGGGAGAGAGAAGGGGATGTGAGAAAGAGGGGGATGGGAGAGAGGTGGGAGTGAGATAGAGAGGGGGGAGGGAGAGAAAGAGGTGGATGGGGGAGGAGATGGGGCTTAGAGAGAAGGGGATATGAGAAAGAGGGGGATGAGAGAGAGGTGGGTGCGAGATAGAGAGGGGGGAGGGAGAGAAAGAGGTGGATGGGGGAGAGAGAAGGGGATGTGAGAAAGAGAGGGATGAGAGAGAGGTGGGTGCGAGATAGAGAGGGGGGAGGGAGAGAAAGCGGTGGATGGGGCTTAGAGAGAGGGGGATGAGAGAGAGGTGGGTGCGAGATAGAGAGGGGGGAGGGAGAGAAAGCGGTGGATGGGGGAGAGAGAAGGGGATGTGAGAAAGAGAGGGATGAGAGAGAGGTGGGTGCGAGATAGAGAGGGGGGAGGGAGAGAAAGAGGTGGATGGTGGAGAGAGAAGGGGATGTGAGAAAGAGAGGGATGAGAGAGAGGTGGGTGCGAGATAGAGAGGGGGGAGGGAGAGAAAGAGGTGGATGGGGGAGAGAGATGGGGCTTAGAGAGAAGGGGATATGAGAAAGAGGGGGATGAGAGAGAGGTGGGTGCGAGATAGAGAGGGGGGAGGGAGAGAAAGAGGTGGATGGGGGAGAGAGAAGGGGATGTGAGAAAGAGAGGGATGAGAGAGAGGTGGGTGCGAGATAGAGAGGGGGGAGGGAGAGAAAGAGGTGGATGGGGGAGAGAGATGGGGCTTAGAGAGAAGGGGATATGAGAAAGAGGGGGATGAGAGAGAGGTGGGTGCGAGATAGAGAGGGGGGAGGGAGAGAAAGAGGTGGATGGGGGAGAGAGAAGGGGATTTGAGAGAGAGAGGTGGGTGCGAGATAGAGAGGGGGGAGGGAGAGAAAGAGGTGGATGGGGGAGAGAGATGGGGTTTAGAGAGAAGGGGATATGAGAAAGAGGGGGATGAGAGAGAGGTGGGTGCGAGATAGAGAGGGGGGAGGGAGAGAAAGAGGTGGATGGGGGAGAGAGAAGGGGATGTGAGAAAGAGAGGGATGAGAGAGAGGTGGGTGCGAGATAGAGAGGGGGGAGGGAGAGAAAGCGGTGGATGGGGGAGAGAGAAGGGGATGTGAGAAAGAGGGGGATGAGAGAGAGGTGGGAGTGAGATAGAGAGGGGGGAGGGAGAGAAAGAGGTGGATGGGGGAGAGAGAAGGGGATGTGAGAAAGAGAGGGATGAGAGAGAGGTGGGAGTGAGATAGAGAGGGGGGAGGGAGAGAAAGCGGTGGATGGGGGAGAGAGAAGGGGATGTGAGAAAGAGAGGGATGAGAGAGAGGTGGGTGCGAGATAAAGAGGTGGATGGGGGAGGAGAAGGGGATGTGAGAAAGAGAGGGATGAGAGAGAGGTGGGTGCGAGATAGAGAGGGGGGAGGGAGAGAAAGAGGTGGATGGGGGAGAGAGATGGGGCTTAGAGAGAAGGGGATATGAGAAAGAGGGGGATGAGAGAGAGGTGGGTGCGAGATAGAGAGGGGGGAGGGAGAGAAAGAGGTGGATGGGGGAGAGAGAAGGGGATTTGAGAGAGAGAGGTGGGTGCGAGATAGAGAGGGGGGAGGGAGAGAAAGAGGTGGATGGGGGAGAGAGATGGGGTTTAGAGAGAAGGGGATATGAGAAAGAGGGGGATGAGAGAGAGGTGGGTGCGAGATAGAGAGGGGGGAGGGAGAGAAAGAGGTGGATGGGGGAGAGAGAAGGGGATGTGAGAAAGAGAGGGATGAGAGAGAGGTGGGTGCGAGATAGAGAGGGGGGAGGGAGAGAAAGCGGTGGATGGGGCTTAGAGAGAGGGGGATGAGAGAGAGGTGGGTGCGAGATAGAGAGGGGGGAGGGAGAGAAAGCGGTGGATGGGGGAGAGAGAAGGGGATGTGAGAAAGAGAGGGATGAGAGAGAGGTGGGTGCGAGATAGAGAGGGGGGAGGGAGAGAAAGAGGTGGATGGTGGAGAGAGAAGGGGATGTGAGAAAGAGAGGGATGAGAGAGAGGTGGGTGCGAGATAGAGAGGGGGGAGGGAGAGAAAGAGGTGGATGGGGGAGAGAGATGGGGCTTAGAGAGAAGGGGATATGAGAAAGAGGGGGATGAGAGAGAGGTGGGTGCGAGATAGAGAGGGGGGAGGGAGAGAAAGAGGTGGATGGGGGAGAGAGAAGGGGATGTGAGAAAGAGAGGGATGAGAGAGAGGTGGGTGCGAGATAGAGAGGGGGGAGGGAGAGAAAGAGGTGGATGGGGGAGAGAGATGGGGCTTAGAGAGAAGGGGATATGAGAAAGAGGGGGATGAGAGAGAGGTGGGTGCGAGATAGAGAGGGGGGAGGGAGAGAAAGAGGTGGATGGGGGAGAGAGAAGGGGATTTGAGAGAGAGAGGTGGGTGCGAGATAGAGAGGGGGGAGGGAGAGAAAGAGGTGGATGGGGGAGAGAGATGGGGTTTAGAGAGAAGGGGATATGAGAAAGAGGGGGATGAGAGAGAGGTGGGTGCGAGATAGAGAGGGGGGAGGGAGAGAAAGAGGTGGATGGGGGAGAGAGAAGGGGATGTGAGAAAGAGAGGGATGAGAGAGAGGTGGGTGCGAGATAGAGAGGGGGGAGGGAGAGAAAGCGGTGGATGGGGCTTAGAGAGAGGGGGATGAGAGAGAGGTGGGTGCGAGATAGAGAGGGGGGAGGGAGAGAAAGCGGTGGATGGGGGAGAGAGAAGGGGATGTGAGAAAGAGAGGGATGAGAGAGAGGTGGGTGCGAGATAGAGAGGGGGAGGGAGAGAAAGCGGTGGATGGGGCTTAGAGAGAGGGGGATGAGAGAGAGGTGGGTGCGAGATAGAGAGGGGGGAGGGAGAGAAAGAGGTGGATGGGGGAGAGAGAAGGGGATGTGAGAAAGAGGGGGATGAGAACGAGGTGGGTGCGAGATAAAGAGGTGGATGGGGGAGAGAGAAGGGGATGTGATAAAGAGGGGGATGAGAGAGAGGTGGGAGTGAGATAGAGAGGGGGAGGGAGAGAAAGAGAGGGATGGGGGAGAGAGATGGGGCTTAGAGAGAAGGGGATATAAGAAAGAGGAGGATGTGAGGAAGAGAGAGGGGAGTGAGAGAAAGAGGTGGATGGGGCTTAGAGAGAAGGGGATATGAGAAAGAGGGGGATGAGAGAGAGGTGGGAGTGAGATAGAGAGGGGGGAGGGAGAGAAAGAGGTGGATGGGGGAGAGAGATGGGGCTTAGAGAGAAGGGGATATGAGAAAGAGGGGGATGAGAGAGAGGTGGGTGCGAGATAGAGAGGGGGGAGGGAGAGAAAGCGGTGGATGGGGCTTAGAGAGAAGGGGATATGAGAAAGAGGGGGATGAGAGAGAGGTGGGTGCGAGATAGAGAGGGGGGAGGGAGAGAAAGCGGTGGATGGGGGAGAGAGAAGGGGATGTGAGAAAGAGGGGGATGAGAAAGAGGTGGGAGTGAGATAGAGAGGGGGGAGGGAGAGAAAGAGGCGGATGGGGCTTAGAGAGAAGGGGATATGAGAAAGAGAGGGATGAGAGAGAGGTGGGTGTGAGATAGAGAGGGGGGAGGGAGAGAAAGCGGTGGATGGGGCTTAGAGAGAAGGGGATATGAGAAAGAGGGGGATGAGAGAGAGGTGGGTGCGAGATAGAGAGGGGGGAGGGAGAGAAAGCGGTGGATGGGGGAGAGAGAAGGGGATGTGAGAAAGAGGGGGATGAGAGAGAGGTGGGAGTGAGATAGAGAGGGGGGAGGGAGAGGAAGAGGTGGATGGGGCTTAGAGAGAAGGGGATATGAGAAAGAGGGGGATGAGAGAGAGGTGGGTGCGAGATAGAGAGGGGGGAGGGAGAGAAAGAGGTGGATGGGGGAGAGAGAAGGGGATTTGAGAGAGAGAGGTGGGTGCGAGATAGAGAGGGGGGAGGGAGAGAAAGAGGTGGATGGGGGAGAGAGATGGGGTTTAGAGAGAAGGGGATATGAGAAAGAGGGGGATGAGAGAGAGGTGGGTGCGAGATAGAGAGGGGGGAGGGAGAGAAAGAGGTGGATGGGGGAGAGAGAAGGGGATGTGAGAAAGAGAGGGATGAGAGAGAGGTGGGTGCGAGATAGAGAGGGGGGAGGGAGAGAAAGCGGTGGATGGGGCTTAGAGAGAGGGGGATGAGAGAGAGGTGGGTGCGAGATAGAGAGGGGGGAGGGAGAGAAAGCGGTGGATGGGGGAGAGAGAAGGGGATGTGAGAAAGAGGGGGATGAGAGAGAGGTGGGAGTGAGATAGAGAGGGGGGAGGGAGAGGAAGAGGTGGATGGGGCTTAGAGAGAAGGGGATATGAGAAAGAGGGGGATGAGAGAGAGGTGGGTGCGAGATAGAGAGGGGGGAGGGAGAGAAAGCGGTGGATGGGGCTTAGAGAGAAGGGGATATGAGAAAGAGGGGGATGAGAGAGAGGTGGGTGCGAGATAGAGAGGGGGGAGGGAGAGAAAGCGGTGGATGGGGCTTAGAGAGAAGGGGATATGAGAAAGAGGGGGATGAGAGAGAGGTGGGTGCGAGATAGAGAGGGGGGAGGGAGAGAAAGCGGTGGATGGGGGAGAGAGAAGGGGATGTGAGAAAGAGGGGGATGGGAGAGAGGTGGGAGTGAGATAGAGAGGGGGGAGGGAGAGAAAGAGGTGGATGGGGGAGGAGATGGGGCTTAGAGAGAAGGGGATATGAGAAAGAGGGGGATGAGAGAGAGGTGGGTGCGAGATAGAGAGGGGGGAGGGAGAGAAAGAGGTGGATGGGGGAGAGGGATGGGGCTTAGAGAGAAGGGGATATGAGAAAGAGGAGGATGTGAGGAAGAGAGAGGGGAGTGAGAGAGAGATCCCTTGCCCTGGCCCAGTCTTCAGCCCCTCCTGTGCCCTCATGTCCCAGTCCACATAATTTATGTGCAGTCTGAACTAAATGGAAGCTCCAGTCTTTGTGGTGAGGTTACTCGCTGTGCCCGGTAGCAGTGTGTTCGATCCTTGCTCACCCAGCCATGTGTGAGGGGCTGAGGCTGGGGGAGAATCATGCCCCAGGCTGAGTATGTTCTCCTCCATGTCAGTGGACACTGCCAGAGATCTCGGAAGGCAGGGGGAAATATTGATGATAGGGGAGTAGGGCTGCACGGTGTAGTCATCCCCCGGCTGCTGGGAAGCTCCAGCAGCAGCCGTCTCTCCCTCTCCCGGCGCCGTCTTGGATATCGCCAGAGTAGATATTGTGGGTTGTTGCAGCTTCAGGATGCAATCCATGCTGAAACCGGTGTGGGCAGATCAGCGGTCCGGTTTCCTGGGCGACTGGTAGGTAGAAACCAGCAATCTGTAGTAAGCTGGTGAGGAGCTCTGAAACTAAGCGTCCTTACGCCGCCGTGCCAAGACCACATCCCCGACCACAGGCACATTAGGCGGCCGTGAGGCCCCTATGCCTTATGTGGCCACCTAATTTGCCTAATTAAAGAGCCGCCTCTGTATACAGTACATATATATATACACACAACACAAGACCGTGTTCACACTACGAGATGGTTCTCGAGTCTGCTGTTCCTCTGATCTCCACAAGGTGGTGATCTCATTTCCACCCAGATAGGAAGTCTCTATGGAAGACAGGAAGTGATGTCAGGTACACACAGGAAGCTCTTTGTGACACGAGGTAGAGGAGACGTTGCTGTAAGTGGCAGCAGAGGAGGTAATAAGATCTTATTTTCTATTTACACCCAGTAACCCCCCCTGTCATGTCCGTCCTCTTCCTCCATAGTCACTGTGACGTCTTTTATCTCCAGCAGATGATGATGACACACATATATAGTGTGGAGACCTTCATTAACCCCTTCAGGGTCAGAACATTCCCCCACTTACGGGGCCGGAACATTCTCTTCATTTTGGAGATGCGTCACCTTTCCCACCAATCAGCTTCTCAGTCTTTACTAACAGATTATACCACTTTCATTAGTGGCGGGGGATGGGGGATTATTTAGGGGAGTCATGTCACTGGGTATCCTGAGGCTGTCTCCTTAAGAAACACTTCTAAGTCGATCACCAAAGCGTTGTTCTATATGTTTACCCGTTCTGGCATCCCAGATTCTAACCAACCAATGGACTCCTTTTATGTCGAAAGTAATGAAAGAGTTGTGTAAATTGTTCAATATTAACCACTTCAGCCCCGGACCATTTTGCTGGCCAAAGACCAGGCCACTTTTTGCGATTCGGCACTGCGTCACTTTAACTGACAATTGCGCGGTCGTGCGACGTGGCTCCCAAACAAAATTGACGTCCTTTTTTTTCCCACAAATAGAGCTTTCTTTTGGTGGTATTTGATCACCTCTGCGGTTTTTATTTTTTTGCGCTATAAACAAAAATAGAGCGACAATTTTGAAAATCAATATTTTTTACTTTTTGCTATAATAAATATCCCCCAAAAATATATAAAAAAAAAAATGTCCTCAGTTTAGGCCGATACGTATCCTTCTACATATTTTTGGTTAAGAAAAACCCGCAATAAGCGTTTACTGATTGGTTTGCGCAAAATGTATAGCGTCTACAAAATAGGGGATAGCTTTATGACATTTTTATTAATATTTTTTTTTTTTCTGCTAGTAATGGCGGCGATCAGCGATTTTTATCGTGACTGCGACATTATGGCGGACACATCGGACACTTTTGACACCATTTTGGGACCATTGTCATTTTTACAGCGATCAGTGCTATAAAAATGCATTGATTACTGTAAAAAATTACACTGGCAGTGAAGGGGTTAACCTGTAGGGTGCGCTGAATGGGGTTAAGTGTGACCTACGGAGTGCTTCTAACTGTTAGGAGGCGTGGGTTGCCGTGACACGTCACTGTTCCTGATGACAGGGAACAGACGATCAGTGACATGTCACTAGGAAGAACGGGGAGATGTTGTGTTTACACTAACATCTCCCCGTTCTTCAGCTCTGTGACCCGATAGCGGGACACCGGCGGACATCGAGTCCGTGGGCACGGTCACGGAGCTCGTGACAGGGTCGCAAATTAAAGGTATTGTGTAATATACGCACATTTGCGCAGTTGTGCCATTCTGTCGACGTATATCCTCGTGCGGCGGTCGGGAAGTGGTTAAGCACTTGCATACTTCGGTTTACCACCCTCAGATAGATGTTTTAGTAGAACGGTTTACCAAAATCCTCAAGAGTATGCTATAGGTGGGGGAAACTAGGATGGTCTACTGCCATATATGTTTTTTGCAATTAGAGAGGTCCCACTGTCTTCATCTGGGTTCTCACGGTTTTGAACTTTTGCATTGGAGGCATCCCAGAGGGTTGCCAGATATTGCCAAAGAGACCTGGGAGACTGAGACTACTCTCTACCGGGGTGTGTCATAGGACATATCTTGGCCATGCAGGACAGAATTAGCTCGGTGATGCCCCTTGTCCGAAAACACAAGCAGCAAGCCCAGAAAGCGTAGAGTCGAGAGTACAATAGGTCAGCAAAGGTTTGGATCAGGATGCAGGGCGTTAAGGACTGGCCACACCTTGATCCCCACCTGGGGTATAATTTGTCTTCTCTGGGTTAGTCTGTTGTTGGTACTGAGAAAGGAGACCAGCAGGCTGTGAGGTAACATGTCTGCAGGACTGAAGTAGACCAACTGTCTATTCACAAGCCAGGAGGCTTCATAACTGTTTTCTGGGCTTTTGTTTTGGGACTGTGTTTCTTGCCCCTGCACAGGAATCTGTTTGCTGTACACACTGACCAATAAACACGGGCAAGAAGCCCTTTAACCTTAAATGCGGCTTAGTTTACCCCCTCTGCAAGCTCTCCACTTGAAGCTGAACCACATACAGGTCCTTCTCAAAAAATTAGCATATTGTGATAAAGTTCATTATTTTCTGTAATGTACTGATAAACATTAGACTTTCATATATTTTAGATTCATTACACACAACGGAAGTAGTTCAAGCCTTTTCTTGTTTTAATATTGATGATTTTGGCATACAGCTCATGACAACCCAAAATTCCTATCTCAAAAAATTAGCATATTTCATCCGACCAATAAAAGAAAAGTGTTTTCAATACAAAAAAAGTCAACCTTTAAATAATTATGTTCAGTTATGCACTCAATACTTGGTCGGGAATCCTTTTGCAGAAATGACTGCTTCAATGCGGCGTGGCATGGAGGCAACCAGCCTGTGGCACTGCTGAGGTGTTATGGAGGCCCAGGATGCTTCGATAGCGGCCTTAAGCTCATCCAGAGTGTTGGGTCTTGCGTCTCTCAACTTTCTCTTCCCAATATCCCACAGATTCTCTATGGGGTTCAGGTCAGGAGAGTTGGCAGGCCAATTGAGCACAGTAATACCATGGTCAGTAAACCATTTACCAGTGGTTTTGGCACTGTGAGCAGGTGCCAGGTCGTGCTGAAAAATAAAATCTTCATCTCCATAAAGCTTTTCAGCAGATGGAAGCATGAAGTGCTCCAAAATCTCCTGATAGCTAGCTGCATTGACCCTGCCCTTGATAAAACACAGTGGACCAACACCAGCAGCTGACATGGCACCCCAGACCATCACTGACTGTGGGTACTTGACACTGGACTTCAGGCATTTTGGCATTTCCCTCTCCCCAGTCTTCCTCCAGACTCTGGCACCTTGATTTCCGAATGACATGCAAAATTTGTTTTCATCCGAAAAAAGTACTTTGGACCACTGAGCAACAGTCCAGTGCTGCTTCTCTGTAGCCCAGGTCAGGCGCTTCTGCCGCTGTTTCTGGTTCAAAAGTGGCTTGACCTGGGGAATGCGGCACCTGTAGCCCATTTCCTGCACACGCCTGTTCACGGTGGCTCTGGATGTTTCTACTCCAGACTCAGTCCACTGCTTCCGCAGGTCCTCCAAGGTCTGGAATCGGTCCTTCTCCACAATCTTCTTCAGGGTCCGGTCACCTCTTCTCGTTGTGCAGCGTTTTTTGCCACACTTTTTCCTTCCCACAGACTTCCCACTGAGGTGCCTTGATACAGCACTCTGGGAACAGCCTATTCGTTCAGAAATTTCTTTCTGTGTCTTACCCTCTTGCTTGAGGGTGTCAATGATGGCCTTCTGGACAGCAGTCAGGTCGGCAGTCTTACCCATGATTGCGGTTTTGAGTAATGAACCAGGCTGGGAGTTTTTAAAAGCCTCAGGAATCTTTTGCAGGTGTTTAGAGTTAATTAGTTGATTCAGATGATTAGGTTATTAGCTCGTTTAGAGAACCTTTTCATGATATGCTAATTTTTTGAGATAGGATAGCTGTATGCCAAAATCATCAATATTAAAACAAGAAAAGGCTTGAACTACTTCAGTTGTGTGTAATGAATCTAAAATATATGAAAGTCTAATGTTTATCAGTACATTACAGAAAATAATGAACTTGATCACAATATGCTAATTTTTTGAGAAGGACCTGTAGTGTACAGAAACCCCACAGAGCACCCCTTCCATATCTCTCTATTCAGAGTCAGAGAATCCTATGACATCACACTGACCACACAACTCCTCCTTCCAATGTCCCTCCAATCAGGGTCAGAGAATCTCATGACATCACACTGACCCCACAGCTCCTCCTTCCAATTTCCCTCCAATCAGGGTCAGAGAATCCTATGATATCCCACTGACCCCACAGCTCCTCCTTCCAATTTCCCTCCAATCAGGGTCAGAGAATCCTATGATATCCCACTGACCACACAACTCCTCCTTCCAATGTCCCTCCAATCAGGGTCAGAGACTCCTATGATATCACGCTGACCACACAACTCCTCCTTCCAATGTCCCTCTGATCGGGGTCAGAGAATCCTATGATATCCCACTGACCTCACAGCTCCTCCTCCCAATGTCCCTCCAATCAGGGTCAGAGAATCTCATGACATCACACTGACCCCACAGCTCCTCCTTCCAATTTCCCTCCAATCAGGGTCAGAGAATCCTATGATATCACACTGACCTCACAGCTCCTCCTCCCAATGTCCCTTCATCTGGAGTCAGAGAATCCTATGACATCACACTGACCATACAGCTTCTCCACCCAATGTCCCTCTCACAATCAAAGGCTGTTGCCTCTGCATTGTGTGTAAGGACTCCAGACTTCCTTGTGACAAGCTTTTAACCTACAGAGTATGTGGGTGGGGGGTCCTGTGCTGGTAAATTATATCCCAGTGGGGTTTTGATAAAATGGAAATCTGACCAGTGAGGTGAGGAGGATTCTGGGAATGTCATTTGATTTTACTATTTGTGTTCAAAATCTAGAGTTTTCCTCCTGTGAAGTCTGGAGATCATATGACCATTACATTGCCTCCACCTCCCTCCCTGATAGAATAGAGAAATACAAAAAAGATTCTAGAAGTCACCAGAGAGATCATCGAGCTGCTGACAGGAGAGGTGAGCGGTGCCGGGAAGGACGTCATGATGGAGAATCAGCCGCCCCTCACATCACCGGGTAAGAGGAGACTTTATTGTAAAGGAGAGAGCAGTACGGAGGCTCCACCTAGATCCCCCGTCATCTGATAAACACATAGAAACAATGTATTCAGTCAGTGTGTGTGTTTCCTACAGATGGATCCAGTAATGGGAACCCACCAGAGAGATGTCCCCGTCCTCCGTATTCCCGGGATTCCACACAGGAAGGTCACACCATCCCCCACCCTCATCAGGTAGATGAGGAACAATTATTGGTAGTTATGATTTATACAGAAGCATGTTTGTTACAATGAATGTTTTATTATATATTCAGAGTGGAAACCTTGGGGATGATAATATTGATGTTAAAGAAGAGTATAAAGAGGAGGATGAGGAGTATGGAGTGATGGAGGAGTTTTCAGAAGGACACAAGGATATGATGGAGCCACCTAATACCAGGAACCCACCAGAGAGATGTCCCCGTCCTCTGTATTCCCGGGATTCCACACAGGAAGGTCACACCATCCCTCACCATCATCAGGTAGGTGGGCCTGAGCATGTAGACCTAAAAATATATTTTCGGTATGGGGTAACATTCCTCCTATATGTCATCTCTTGCTCCCTCACCATCATAAGGTAGATGAGGAACAATCACTGATAGTATCATTAGGATCTGTACATTATCTGCATTGTTACCATTGATGTCATTTATATTATATATTCAGAGTGGAAACCTGAGAGATTCTAAAGTTGAGGTTAAAGAAGAGATAAAAGAGGAGGATAATGCGGATGGGGTGATGGAGGAGTCAGAGTCTCTAAAAGAACACAAAGATCTGTACCAGGACACCATGGAGGAGTCATCCAGCTATAGAAACCCACCAGAGAGATGTCCCCGTCCTCTGTATTCCCGGGATTCCACACAGGAAGGTCACACCATCCCTCACCATCATCAGGTAGATGAGGAACAATTATTGGTAGTTATGATTTATACACAACCATGTTTGTTACAATGAATGTCTTATTATATATTCAGAGTGGAAACCTCGGGGATGATAATATTGATGTTAAAGAAGAGTATAAAGAGGAGGATGAGGAGTATGGAGTGATGAAGGATTTTTCAGAAGGACACAAGGATATGATGGAGCCACCTAATACCAGGAACCCACCAGAGAGATGTCCCCGTCCTCTGTATTCCCGGGATTCCACACAGGAAGGTCACACCATCCCTCAATATTGCAAGGTTGGTGGGACGGAGATTATAAAACAGACTCATGGAGATGATGTGTGGATTTCTTATATGATGTCACAATATTTAAGCTCTTATCTTACAGATGATATTCTCTCTCATTTTCTTGGTTTAGAGTGGAGATCCAATCGATATAGAATTTGAGGTGAAATCAGAAGAAGAAGAGACGTATGTGAGGGATGATCAGCAGTCTATGGAGGAGGATGGAATAACGGGGACATTTATAGAGGAGGACACTCCTACAGAGATCAGCACAGGTGGGTCATTAACACTAAGTCCATTCCTCCACCCATACTGCTCACTGATTGGTCCAGAGTAGGGCGGGGACTGGGTGATATCAGCCTGTAATCCCCTGGTCACTTTCCTGAGCTGTGTTCCCCGTCCTGTATTCCTGTATTTCTCTCCGATAATCTTCCTTCTCTGTGCTGCAGACACCATTTATGTTTCTAGACTGGATTTATGGAGATTCTGGGGTTCAGCTGGCAGCAAAACGTTGATTTTTACCATAGGCATTGTTCAGCCTAGACACCTGGGGTATGTATCTTGGGTCTTCTGCCCCATACCCGGGTCTAGTGAGATCTCTGATAGAACAATTCTCCTGGGTTACTTGCTCTGGTATTTGCTGGCTGTGCCGGGGGGAGGGATATGTCTGTATAGTCTCAGACCCAAGTCACTGAGTGCAGTCTCAGGAGATGGGAGGCAGCGGTGTGGGACCTCTGCAACTTGTCTCATGTAAACATTTCATCCGCCACTGATTACTGAATACCAATATTACGAGTCCTGACCCCTGCACTATATACTTTATGTTGTACATTACATACTCCTGACCCCTGCGCTATATACTGATTTTAACCATAGTGTTGCTCAGCCTAGACACCTGGGGTATGCACCAGAACCTGCAAACGGACCGAAAGTTTGTGCGAACTTTAGAACCATATTAACCACTTCCCGCCCCGTCAATAGCAGATTGACATCCGGGAAGTGGTTCAGTTATCCACACTGGACGTCATATGACGTCCTGCGGGATAACAGCCGCCGCGCGCCCGGGGGGCGCGCATCGCGGCGATCGGTGGAGCGGTGGGTCAGTCTGACCCACCGCTACACTGATCTCGGTAAAAAGCCTCCGTCGGAGGCTTTTTACCACGTGATCAGCCGTGTCGAATCACGGCTGATCACAATGTAAACAGCCCCCCCTCTGATACCCACACTAAACCACCAGGGAAGCCCCCCAGGACCACCAGGGAAGCCCCAATCATGTGGATGGCCCCCATGGCCATCCACATGTAGTATAAAAAAAAAAAAAGCCAATCAGTGCCCACAAATGGGCACTGACTGGCACTTTCACAATGTGTGGTGGCTGGCATTGCTGGGCACCAGTGCCACCAATGCCACCTACTAGTGTCCATCAGTGCCACCTATCAGTGCCCATCCGTGCCCACCTATCAGTGCCACCCATAAGTGCCCATCAGTGCCGCCTATGAGTGCCAATCAGTGCCGCATACCAGTGCCACATATCAGTGCCCATCAGTGTCGCCTTATCAGTGCCCTTCAGTGCCGCCTTATCAGTGCCCTTCAGTGCCGCCTTATCAGTGCCCGTCATTGAAGTAGAAAAGGTACTTATTTCCCAAAAAAATTAACAGAAACAAAGAAAAACTTTAGTTTTTTTTAAAATTTTCGCTCTTTTTTTATTTGTTGTGCAAAAAATAAAAATCGCAGAGGCGATCAAATACCACCGAAAGAAAGCTCTATTTGTGGGAACAAAATGATAAAAAAATTGTTTGGGTACAGTGTAGCATGACCGCGCAATTGTCATTCAAATTGCGACAGTGCTGAAAGCTCGAAATTGGCTTGGGCAGGAAGCTGTATAAGTGAAGTGGTTAAATACAATGGACTCGAACGTTAGAAATCTAAAGTGCTAATTATAAAGGCTTAAATGCAAGTTATTGTCCTAAAAAGGGTTTGGGGACCCGGGTTTTGCCCCAGGGGACATGTATCCATGCAAAAAAAAGTTTTAAAAACTAACGTTTTTCGGGAGCAGTGATTATAATAATAATATATAATGATGCTTAAAGTGAAAAAATAAAAGTGAAATATTCCTTTAAATATCGTACCTGGGGGGTGTCTAAAGTATGCCTGTGAAGTGCCACGTGTTTCCTGTCCCTGCACAAAATGACATTTCTAAAGGAATAAAAGTAATTTAAAACTGCTTGCGGCTTAAATGTAATGTCTGGTTCCGGCAATATGGATGAAAATCATTGAAAAAAATGGCATGGGTACCCCCCCCCCCCAGCCCACTACCAGCCCCTTTGGGTCTTGTATGGATATTAAGGGGAACCCCACACCCAAAATTAAAAAAAGGCCCTATATACTCTGAACAGCCGTATACAGGCGGTGCATACAAGACAGGGACTGTAGGTTTGTTCTTAAGTAGACAAACAAGAAATGGCGCGCAATAACCACGTAGACATATATAACCCCAATTGAATGCAATGAGAAATAGAAAATAATAAATGAAATAAGTTAAACATGAAAATAAATAAAAATAATAAATATAATTATAAATGTAAAATTAATAAAAATAAATAAATGTGAAAATATGAAGATATATATATATATAACAGAAAATAACATCAATAGGTTATGATACACAGTAAATGCTATGTGATATATAGGAATGGTCTAAGAAGAAGTCCATAAAATCTATCAACATACTATGGTGTATGTAGGAGAAGACAGGGATGCAGGGGATCCACTTTGCACAGGGCAGCCATCATAGATGAACAGAAACCATGTTCTGAGTAAGACTGAAAAGCAAGGAGAGAGGCGCCTCTAAGTGCAGCAGTACAAAACAAATTTTAATAGTAGATATAAAACACTCACATGGAGATGAGTTAGTACAGGCGTGTACAGAATGTCAGGATGACGGCCAGCAGCTGCAGATCACAGTACACAGTGATCCAGCTCAGCTATGTGCAACAGGAGTGTCTCTAATAGATGGATAAGCCGGCTCCAGGGACAGCAGTCCTGTTGGATGTTTCGAAAGCGAGATTTGGAGTACACCAATGGCTGGATAGCAGGGAGTGACGTCATCAGAGATGGACGCGTTTCATGAGCGTGCAGGCTAGCGATGTCCTGGCAAGCCGTGCTCCTTTTTCAACATGACATGAGGGCGGAAGTATGTAGACGCCAGTTATAGAGGAAAGAGGAAGTTGATTGGGTGGCGCTGGGGGAAGGTAGTAGCCAATTGAAGGAGGGAAAGGGAGGTCATGTGATAAGAATCACAGAGAGAAGAAACTGGAGTGAAAGTAAACAGAAAACATAAAAAAATAGAAGGGAAAAAGGAAATAGAAAAAAAATATATAGGGGGAGCAGTGACTACAGGGCTAAATGAGATTAATATATAACAATGGTTTCATAAAATAATAAGGATATGAATATAAATAGTTAGTCATTTAAATAAAAGCAAGCCAAAATGAGTAAAAATAAAATGACCATAAACTAATGACACAGAACACAAGCGAAAAATTGTGGCTGTGCAAAAGAATATATATATATATATAATAAATAAGTAAGTGGGATCACTATAATCAATGAAACGGGGATATACAGGAGAAAGATATCTCCTTATGAATGCTAATAGGGAAATGAATGGGGAAAAAAGAAAAATAGAAGGAAGAAATAGGAGTGACACAGGGAATGTCACTACAGTAACCTGGGGAAAGGAAAAGAAAAAAAAAAAAAGGAGGGAGGGAGGGGGGAGGAAATGCAGGGGGGGGGGAGGGGAGGGAAAGAAATGGTATGTTTATTGGGTATTAATATATATAATAAATACTCATTGAAAAACTATCAGGCACTCAATGAATATTTATGGGACGGGGGAGGGGGAAAAAAAGGGGAGAAGGGGGGGGGGGGAAAAGGGAGAGGGGGAAAAAAAGAACGAACAGCACAGAATTCTACAGAAGGGAAATGGGTTATTAGGTAACACTAGGATAGGGAAAGAAATATAGAAGAAGATATATATTTTTGTCATGTGAATGTTTTCTGTTTACTTTCACTCCAGTTTCTTCTCTCTGTGATTCTTATCACATGACCTCCCTTTCCCTCCTTCAATTGGCTACTACCTTCCCCCAGCGCCACCCAATCAACTTCCTCTTTCCTCTATAACTGGCGTCTACATACTTCCGCCCTCATGTCATGTTGAAAAAGGAGCACGGCTTGCCAGGACATCGCTAGCCTGCACGCTCATGAAACGCGTCCATCTCTGATGACGTCACTCCCTGCTATCCAGCCACTGGTGTACTCCAAATCTCGCTTTCGAAACATCCAACAGGACTGCTGTCCCTGGAGCCGGCTTATCCATCTATTAGAGACACTCCTGTTGCACATAGCTGAGCTGGATCACTGTGTACTGTGATCTGCAGCTGCTGGCCGTCATCCTGACATTCTGTACACGCCTGTACTAACTCATCTCCATGTGAGTGTTTTATATCTACTATTAAAATTTGTTTTGTACTGCTGCACTTAGAGGCGCCTCTCTCCTTGCTTTTTTGTTCTTAAGTAGAATCTTTTTTTAATTTGGAACAGGTACATTGTTTAAGTGTAGCTCCAGCCAAAAAAATCGATTTTTAAGTTTTATAGAGAAGGGTTATCACCCCTGTAACATTTGTTTTGCTGTTTATGCACCTGTTCAGACCTGTTCAGCTCCCTGCCTGTGATTTTATTATGAAAACACCACAAATTGTATTCAGGTTCCTTTAAGTGAACGCTGTTCAAAGGACAGAAGTACTGCAGTACACTACATGAAATTAATGCAGCACTCTGCTTGTGGTTTTATTATGAGAACACCACTATAATAGTCACTAACTGTATTCAGGTGAGCTTTAGGTGAACGCTATGCAAAGCACACAGTACACTAAGTGAAACTCTGACTGCAGCTAGCACAATTACCTGACTGCCTGTCACAGTATAGAAAAAACCAGGAATGGATCTAGCTAAACTGAATACAGTGTATAAATATATATACAACACCTAGGATGCATATATATCCTCTACACACTGTAACTGCAGCTAACTGACTCGCCTGCCTGCTCTATCTAACTCAATATAAATGACACTGTCTGTCTCTCTGTAATCTCTCTCTTTTAGGAACTCCAACACACTACACAAGGCCGCCAAGCCGGAGGCCTTATATAGTGTGGGGCGTGTACTAAACTCCCTGAGCCATAATTGGCCAAAGCCACCCTGGCTTTGGCCAATTACGTCTCTCTGTTCAGACGGCGCTGTGATTGGCCAAGCATGCGGGTCATAGTGCATGCTTGCCCAATCATCAGCCAGTAATGCACTGCGATGCCGCAGTGAATTATGGGCCGTGACATGCCACTCGAATTTGACGCGAATGGCCCATAATGTTCGATCTTCGTTGAACAATCGAACAGAGAATGTTCGAGTCGAACATGGGTTCAATTCGAACACGAAGCTCATCCCTACTCCTGACCCCTGCACTATATACATATACATGTACATTACATAATTCTGATACTATATAGTCCCAACTATTGTACCTTACACGATATGTTGTACATTAAAAAGGCCTGACCTCGGCACTGCTATATATACACATAATATGTATTCTCTTTTGTTACACCCATTTCCTACCAGCTGGACATTTTATATCTGATGATGTGATTGGAGCACAGACTTTTACATGGTGATAATAATGTGATAACCTCCTCCAACTTTGGAACCTTAAAAAGTGATAATGAGGGAGGAGTCAATAACCCAATGATGGTGTCTTCAGGATCAGTCCAGTCTTCATCTTGGTTGTTCTCCCCCCATCCTCCAGTCCTGGTTTAGGGGAACCAATCAGCTCATGTCTAGTAATAATCTTTGTATTTCTATTTTAGTAGATGGACGGGAGATGAGGAAAACCTCAGAGGATTGTCTCACTTTGTCTCCAGACTGTAAAGTAGAAGATGAGGACATCACACAGTATAGTCCAGGAGAAAACCCGACTACCTCAAATGTCCATCCGGCACCACACAGTGTAGATGGACCATCGTATTCCTCTTATCCTGAGGAACCTCAGACTGTGCGGGACGGTGCCGGACCATCGTATTCCTCTTATCCTGAGGAACCTCAGACTGTGCGGGACGGTGCCAGACCATCGTATTCCTCTTATCCTGAGGAACCTCAGACTGTGCGGGACGGTGCCGGACCATCGTATTCCTCTTATCCTGAGGAACCTCAGACTGTGCGGGACGGTGCCGGACCATCGTATTCCTCTTATCCTGAGGAACCTCAGACTGTGCGGGACGGTGCCGGACCATCGTATTCCTCTTATCCTGAGGAACCTCAGACTGTGCGGGACGGTGCCGGACCATCGTATTCCTCTTATCCTGAGGAACCTCAGACTGTGCGGGACGGTGCCGGACCATCGTATTCCTCTTATCCCGAGGAACCTCAGACTGTGCGGGACGGTGCCGGACCATCGTATTCCTCTTATCCCGAGGAACCTCAGACTGTGCGGGACGGTGCCGGACCATCGTATTCCTCTTATCCTGAGGAGCCTCAGACTGTGCGGGACGGTGCCGGACCATCGTATTCCTCTTATCCTGAGGAACCTCAGACTGTGCGGGACGGTGCCGGACCATCGTATTCCTCTTATCCTGAGGAACCTCAGACTGTGCGGGACGGTGCCGGACTATCGTATTCCTCTTATCCCGAGGACCCTCAGACTGTGCGGGACGGTGACGTCCTTTCAACAAATAAGAGGTTTTCCTGTGCTGCGTGTGGGATGTGTTTCCGTACTAGATTCAGTTTTAATGTTCATAAAAGGTATCACACAGACGAGAAGCCATATTCCTGTCCTGAGTGTGGGAAAAGTTTTTTAAAGAAAACCCATCTTTCCATACATCAGAGATCTCACACAAATGAGAAGCCGTATTCCTGCTCTGAGTGCGGGAAATGTTTTTCAGTAAAGTCCAATCTTTCCCAACATCAGAGATCTCACACAGGCGAGAAGCCATATTCCTGCGCTGAGTGTGGGAAATGTTTTTCATATAAGTCCAACCTTTCCATGCATCAGAGATCGCACACAGGGGAGAAACAATATTCCTGCCCTGAGTGCAGGAAGTGTTTCAGTTTTAATCACAGTCTTACTGTTCATAGAAATACTCACACAGGAGAAAAGCCATATTCCTGTCCTGAGTGCGGGAAGTCTTTCCACACTAAATACAGAATGATTGAACATAAAAGGTCTCACACAGGTGAGAAGCCGTATTGCTGTCCTGAGTGCGGGAAATGTTTTAGTTTGAAAAACAATTTTGATGCACATAAAAGAACTCACACGGGTGAGAAGCCATATTCTTGTCCTGAGTGCGGGAAATGTTTTTCACAGAAGTCCAATCTTACTTTGCATCAGAGATTGCACACGGGGGAGAAGCCGTATCCCTGTGCTGAGTGCGGGAAATGTTTTACACTAAAATCACAATTTGTTTTACATCAGAGGATTCACACGGGGGAGAAGCCTTATTCCTGTCCTGAGTGCGGGAGATGTTTTTCACAAAAGGGCTCTCTTTCTGATCATCAGAGATTGCACAAGGCTGAGAAGCCGTATTCCTGTCCTAAGTGCGAGAAATGTTTTCAAACTAAGTCCGATCTTGACTCACATGTGAGATTTCAAACGGAGGTAGGTCCACTGGCCTCTTCTGATTGGAGGAGGTGTAACCCACAGAAGTCCTCTGTTTACAGTCATCTGAGGTTGAACACGGAGGAGAATGAACTTTCCTGGTCTGACTGAAGGAAATGTTCCTCACTGAAGTCCTGTCTTATCAGAGATTGCACACGGGGGAGAAGCCATATTCCTGTCCTGAGTGAGGAAATTGTTCCTCACTGAAGTCCTGTCTTCCTGTACATCAGGGGGTCCCACACAACCCTCGAGGTGTATTGGTGAGTGCGGGAAATGTCTTGTATATGAATGTTGCTGGACATGTGGGGAAGAAGCACACCCTGATATACACCTCAGATATACTCCATGGCTGATCTTCATCATGTAAGAAACAGTTGATAAGGAGATCAGAGATCACCAAAGACATGGATGAAGTGTTGTACCGTGTTGGCCATTGATAGCAGAATAAAAAGTCATTACCTCTCATTGGCTGAGTACATTTTGTGGCGTAAACTCTTGCAAGAGGTCTGTTTTCTCAAGTCGTCTAACCCCACCACTTAAAAGGCGGTCCTCTAGGCTTTTTAAAATAAAAATGGAGTCCTTTCCTCTCATTGGCTGAGTACATTTTGTGGGGGAAGATTTCACAATCACTTACAGGTCTGTTTGTTAAACATTTGTTCAACGAATTCATATGATCATCAGCGCCCTCTAATGGTAATAATGCGGTATTGTAGTATTTCTGCTGCATTTTGGCCACTAGATGGAGCCGACGATCATAGGAAATCACTGTGTGAACTTGACTACTGCCAGAATATGTAACAGCTGGGAGAATGCTTGTTCATCCAACATTTTTTTTTTTTTTCTAAACAGACCCCCCTAGTTTCCTCTGTCAGGTATGGATTAAGACCCTCACACATATATTTTCTGAAAGCAAAGCCCTTGCAGCAGGAGTTCCCCTTTAGATCTGAATATGCAGAGTTCTTTTACACTGCCCATAGAGTTCCCCCTTACAGTGTAAGTGGTAATTCTGCGGACTCAGATGTAAGGGGGAACCCCTCAGATTCAGATGTAAGAGGGAACCCCTCAGATTTAGATGTAAGAGGAAATCCTGCAGACTCAGATGTAATAGGGAACCCTGCGGACTCAGAATTAAGCAGGAACCCCTCAGACTCAGATGTAAGAGGAAATCCTGCAGACTCAGATGTAATAGGGAACCCTGCGGACTCAGAATTAAGCAGGAACCCCTCAGACTCGGATGTAAGAGGGAACCCCTCAGATTCAGATGTAAGAGGAAATCCTGCAGACTCAGATGTAATAGGGAACCCCTCAGATGTAAGAGGGAACCTCTCAGATTCAGATGTAAGAGGGAACCCCTCAGATTCAGATGTAAGAGGAAATCCTGCAGACTCAGATGTAATAGGGAACCCCTGCAGACTCAGATGTAAGAGGAAATCCTGCAGACTCAGATGTAAGAGGGAACCCCTCAGATGTAAGAGGGAACCCCTCAGACTCAGATGTAAGAGGGAACCCCTCAGACTCAGATGTAAGAGGGAACCCCTCAGACTCAGATGTAAGAGGGAACCCCTCAGACTCAGATGTAAGAGGGAACCCCTCAGACTCAGATGTAAGAGGGAACCCCTCAGACTCAGATGTAAGAGGGAACCCCTCAGACTCAGATGTAAGAGGGAACCCCTCAGAGTCGGATGTAAGAGGGAACCCCTCAGATGTAAGAGGGAACCCCTCAGATGTAAGAGGGAACCCCTCAGACTCAGATGTAAGAGGGAACCCCTCAGACTCAGATGTAAGAGGGAACCCCTCAGACTCAGATGTAAGAGGGAACCCCTCAGAGTCAGATGTAAGAGGGAACCCCTCAGATGTAAGAGGGAACCCCTCAGACTCAGATGTAAGAGGGAACCCCTCAGATGTAAGAGGGAACCCCTCAGAGTCAGATGTAAGAGGGAACCCCTCAGAGTCAGATGTAAGAGGGAACCCCTCAGATGTAAGAGGGAACCCCTCAGATGTAAGAGGGAACCCCTCAGATGTAAGAGGGAACCCCTCAGATGTAAGAGGGAACCCCTCAGATGTAAGAGGGAACCCCTCAGATGTAAGAGGGAACCCCTCAGACTCAGATGTAAGAGGGAACCCCTCAGACTCAGATGTAAGAGGGAACCCCTCAGACTCAGAAGTAAGATGGAACCCCTCAGACTCAGATGTAAGAGGGAACCCCTCAGAGTCAGATGTAAGAGGGAACCCCTCAGATGTAAGAGGGAACCCCTCAGACTCAGATGTAAGAGGGAACCCCTCAGATGTAAGAGGGAACCCCTCAGACTCAGATGTAAGAGGGAACCCCTCAGACTCAGATGTAAGAGGGAACCCCTCAGACTCAGATGTAAGAGGGAACCCCTCAGACTCAGAAGTAAGATGGAACCCTGCAGACTATGATGTAAGGGAGATCCCTGAATGGCTGGGCAATCTTCTGGGACCTGTCCCAGAAGCTTACAGGGAGAGGAGAACTTCCGCTCGCATCGCCTAGGCAGTCTGAGCGGAAGTGGGAGCGGGTACCTGTCAAAACTAGGAACCAGCTCCCCCTCAAAAAAAATAATTCAATTGCAAATGTGGCATAGGAGGGGTGGAGGAGTGCTTAAAGTGGAATTTCCCCTTTTGGGCGGAGCTCCACTTTAATGCCTTTGGGCATTCTGTCTGGAAAGCCCCGGGTTAATACCCGTGGGCATCCCCAATGTTGGCAGTGGGGTCACATTTCTGCCAAGTGTCCCTTAGAGTGTGGGGGGTTACTCCTCAGTGTCTGTACTGGCAAAAACCCTAACCCTACTCCAAGGAGTCCCATGGAGTGTAACGTCATCCGGTGCATGTCCTTGTTTGCTCGGCTAGGCTTAAACGCAGATGATGCCAAAACTCTATTGTATAAATCAGAGGAAAAGAGTGCGTGACTTTCTGGACTCTGGAAGCCTGATACTCTGGTTCGTACCCGACCTGTGGACCCTGAACAGTTGACCCAGTGTCAGGTAGGAGTAATATGTGTGCACGGCGACTATAAGGCCTCATGCCCACGGGCGTTTTTTCAGCCGCGTTTTTGAGCGTTTTTTACAGCTTAAACGCCTGTCCATGTTAGTCTATAGCTTCATGCCCACCTAGGCGTTTTTGAGCTGTAAAGAGCATAGGCGTTTTTAAGCTGTAAAAAAAACCCAGGACCGACCAGTGCGTTCCGCGGCGGCGACGTTAGGCAGGAAAAAACGCAAAGCGTCAAAAAACGCGCACTAACGCCGAAGATCGCGTTTTTTACCTCCGATGTTTTCCTATGTAAAAAGATGATTGGACAATGTAAAGACAGGAACTTCCTGTCTGGATAATATTATTTCCCAGGAGTCCTTTGCACAGCTGTGTGCTTGTGAAGAAGAGAAGAGAACATGGCTTGTAAGATGGCACAAGCTGTGGGACAACGGGAGCTGATAACGGCTGTTCAGGCCCATCCCGAACTGTGGGATGTGTCTCATCTGCAGCATGGAGACCACCTAAAGAGAGTCTCTATATGGGAGGATATCAGTGCTGCCATCACCCCTGGCTGGGAAGACAGTTTACATGGAGAGAGAAAGGAAATAAGTAAGTCTTTTCCTTGAATGCATGATCTTTTTTTAACCACTTCACATCCTGGTCAATTCTGACATTTCTTTCCTACATGAAAAACTTCTTTTTTGTCATAGTAAATTACATAGAAACCCCAAACAATATGTTTTTTTAGCAGAGACCCTAGAGAATACAATGGCGTAATCTCACACGTTATTAGCGCATACATTTTTTGACCGTATTGTTTTAAAAAAAAAAGACAGTTTAATGCTTTTACAATTTTTATTTTTTTTATTTTTTTTTACCTAATTTGAAACTTTATGTTAAGCCTAGTAAATAGATAACTTACATGTCACCCTTCAAAATTGCACATGCTCGTAGAATGGCGCCAAACTTTCGAACTTAGAAATCATACTGGTTGCATGTTTTGAGTAGGGATGAGCTTCATGTTCGATCGTTCGACGAAGATCGACCGATTTGGGCCGTTCGCGCCAAATTCGAGTGACGCGAACGGCCCACAATGCACTACGCCATCGCAGTGTCATCCAGGCGCTGTGATTGGCCAAGCATGCACTGTGACCCCGCATGCTTGGCCAATCACAGCGCCGGCAGCGAGGAGAGCAATGATTGGCCACAGGCAGGATGCCTGTGGCCAATTATTGCTGAGGGGGTTTAGTACACGCCCCACACTATAAAAGGCCGCCAGCGCGGCGGCCTTGTGTAGTGTGTTCCGGAGCAGGGAAAGAGAAGCATAGGCAGGGACAGTGTCATTTTTTTTCCTTTACTAATCCTGGATTCCTTGTGTTTAGGGACAGAGAAGGATAGGTAGGGAGAGTGTCAGTGTGCTATTCTGTGCTAAACCTTGTTTGTAGGGACAGAGAAGGACAGTGAGTTAAAGTGTCAGTGTGCTATTCTGTGCTAAACCAATCTTGCTGAACCATATTTGAAATCCTTGAGTTTAGGGACAGAGAAGGACAGTGAGGGAAACTGTCAGTGTGCTATTCTGTGCTAAACCAATCTTGCTGAAGCATATTGCAAATCCTTGTGTTTAGGGACAGAGAAGGATAGGCAGGGGACAGTGTCAGTGTCATTGCACTGCCTCCTGCACAGTATACACCTGAAGGTAGCCCTTGTTGCTGTTTTTCCCATCTCCCTGCAGGCCATCCATTAAAATGTCTGGAAGGCAAACAAGGAGAGGCAGACAGTCATGAGGCAAAAAAAGAGGGCAAGCAGGCTCTGTGTCTGGGGGCAACAGTGCTGGTCGTGGACGCGGTGCATTGTCATCAGCACATGGCCATGGGACACGCTTGTCCTTCTTTTCGGCAGCTGGACATGTTGAGCCACATCATGCCGAAGACTTGGTAGAGTGGATGACCAAGCCCACCTCATCCTCTCTCACCCAGGCTCAGGGTAGTGGCAAAGCAGCTGCCAAAGCGTCCTCTTCTCTGGTATCAATGTCATCATTAGTCACTCCTTCCCTAGACCCACCATGTCCTCCTCCTGAGGAGTCCCCCGAACTGTTTGAGCACAGTGTTGGGTACATGCTCCAGGAGGATGCCCAGCGTTTCGAAGGATCTGATGATGATACCCAGCTAGAGGAAGGCAGTAGCGTGAGAGCAGAGAGAGGGGATGCTCAAGAAGGACACCAATCTGGCAGTCATGTTCCAGCAGCTGCAGCATACTGCCAGATTGGCTCCAGTGATGAGGAGGGAGGGGATGATGAGGTCACTGACTCCACGTGGGTGCCTAATAGGAGAGAGGAGGAGGATGAGTAGGAGGCATATCTCCAACGAGGCAGGATGCCCTTGGGTGGCCAGCGTATGGGCAGCACACCGACGGAATCACACCACAGAGCTCCACCTGTGCAGGGCGCTGCCTCTGCCCGTCATTCAAAAAGTTCTTTGGTGTGGGCCTTTTTTGAGGCGAGTGCATCAGATCGCACAGCTGCTGTTTGCAACATATGTCTCAAGCGTATATCGCGTGGCCAAAACATCAGCCGCTTGGGCACCACATGCTTGATCAGACATATGTTGACCTGCCATGCAGCTCGTTGGCAAGCCTACCTTAAAGACCCACACCAAAGAACAAAGCGGACCTCTCCTTGCACCGCATCAGCTGGGATCTCCAACCCCACTATACCTTCAGTCCTCTCTGAAACCTGCACTGAGAGGAATGAAGGTGTAGAATTAGGTGTGTCACAGCCCAGTACTTGCGGCCACTCTGCTAGCAGTACACCGACGTCCGATTCTAGCAGGCAAATTTCCCTGCCCCAGCTGCTGGACCGTCGAAAGAAGTTCACTCCCAGCCATCCACATGCCCAGCGGTTGAATGCTAGCTTGGCTAAATTGCTAGCGCTTCAACTGCTGCCTTTTCAGTTGGTAGACTCGGCCCCCTTCCGTGAGTTTGTGCAATGTGCGGTTCCTCAGTGGCAGGTTCCCAAACGCCACTTTTTCTCAAGGAAGGCGATTCCGGCTCTCTACCGGCATGTGGAAGGCAATGTCTTGGCCTAGCTGGACAGGGCAGTCAGTGGTAAGGTGCATATTACCGCTGACTCATGGTCCAGCAGGCATGGACAGGGACGTTACCTTTCTTTCACGGCCCATTGGGTCACTCTTTTGGCAGCTGGGAAGGATGCAGGACAAGGTGCAGTAGTGTTGGAGGTTGTTCCACCGCCACGCCTCCAAAATGCTACTACTGGTTGTGACACACCTCTCTCCTCCACCCCCTTCTCTTCTTCTTCCTCCATGGCCTCTTCCTGTGCTTTGTCCTCGGAACCAGCGGTGCTCCGTAGGCGTTCAAGGGGCTACGCAAGTACGCAGGCAAAAAGATGCCATGCCGTGCTTGCGCTGGTGTGTTTGGGGGACAGGAGCCACACTGGGGCAGAGGTCCTGTCTGCTCTGCAGGGGCAGGCCGAGAGGTGGTTGACGCCACGCCAGCTTAAGCCAGGAATGGTGGTTTGCGACAATGGCACCAACCTCCTCTCCGCTCTCCGACAGGGACAACTGACCCATGTGCCCTGTGTGGCTCACGTCCTTAACCTGGTGGTGCAGCGGTTCTTGGGCAGGTACCCGGGCTTACAGGATGTCCTGAGGCAGGCCAGGAAAGTCTGTGTGCATTTCCGCAGATCTTATAATGCCAGTGCTCGCCTGGCTGAGCTGCAAAAGGAGTTGAACCTGCCCAAGAACCGCCTTATATGTGACATACCCACCAGGTGGAACTCAACATTGGCCATGCTGCAGCGGCTGCACACGCAGCAGAGGGCCATCAATGAGTACCTGTGCGACTACGGCACCAGGACAGGGTCAGGGGAGCTCGGGTTTTTTTCACCACGCCAGTGGGGCATGATCAGGGATGCATGCACTGTCCTGGCACCATTTGAGGAGGCCACGAGGATGGTGAGCAGTGACAGTGCATGCATCAATGACACTGTACCTCTTGTCCACCTGTTGGAGCACACGCTGCGTGGAATAATGGACAGGGCACTTGAGGCAGAACAGAGGCAGGAAGAGGAGGACTTCCTTGCCTCTCAAGGCCCCCTTTACCCAGACAGTGTTCCTTCTGTCCCACCCATCGCACAGGAGGAGGAGGAGGAGGATTGTGTCAGCATGGAGGTGGAGGCTGGCACTCAGCATCATCAGCAGCAGTCTTTTAGGGATGATTTACAGTCCCAAGAAACCAGTGGACTTGTACGTGGCTGGGAGGAGGTGGCTGCGGATCATGTCGTCCTTAGTGACCCAGAGGACTCCGGACTGAATGCCTCAGCTAACCTACGCTGCATGGCCTCCCTGATCCTGCAAAGTCTGCGGAAGGATCCTCGTATTCTTCGGATCAAGGAGAGGGACCATTACTGGCTGGCCACTCTCCTTGATCCACGGTACAAGGGTAAGGTTGCGGACCTTATGTTACCGTCGCAGAGGATGAGACAACTCCGTGAGGCCTTGCAGAAAGGTCTGTGCAACGCGTTCCCAGAGACTCTGAGGTTACAAACTCCTGGTCCTGGACAACGAGTTGCTGAGGCTTCGGGCAGTCAAAGAAGGAGCGGTGGGGAAGGTGGCCGTCTGACCGATGCGTTCAGACAATTCTTTAGTCCGCAGCCCCAAAGTATGATCGGTTCCAGCAACCATCGCCAGCGTCTGATATACATGGTGCAGGAATACCTAGGGGCAAGGTCAGACTTGGACACCTTCCCCACCGAAAATCCTCTGGCTTACTGGGTCTTGAGGATGGATCACTGGCCAGAGCTTGCACAGTATGCAATTGAGCTACTGGCCTGTCCTGCATCCAGCGTTCTTTCAGAACGCACATTCAGTGCTGCTGGAGGATTTGTCATGGATCACAGGGTGCGCCTGTCCACCGACTCGGTTGATCGACTGACTTTCATCAAGATGAACCAGTCTTGGATCACCACCAGCTACCACACACCTGATGCTGATATAACAGACTAATTGATTTTAAAATGTCACATCCCTTCAAGACTGATGCTGAGTGCCTGTGCTGTTATGTTGACTGGCTATCCTCCTCCTCCTCCTCAATGATCCGATTAATGATGATAGCTTGGAAGATCATTTTGGTTTATGGGTGCCGCCACCAGTGGCTAAGGCCCAATTTTTCAGCCCCTGTTTAACAGGGGCGTGTAATTACAATTTTTTGATGCAATACTTTGCAACAGGGCTCATTGCTGTGCTCCAAGTACAGTATCTGTGAGGGGTTGCAGTGTTGTGCCACCAGTGCCTAAGGCCCAATTTTTCAGCCCCTGTTCAACAGGGGCATGCAATTATAATTATTGATCTAATAATTCACAGCAGGGCCCATTGCTGCGCCCACCAAGAGTAACTGTCAGGCCTTACAGTGTTGTGTCAACACCACCACCACCAAAGGCCCAATTTTTCAGCCCCTGTTCAACAGGGGCATGCAATTATAATTATTAATCTAATAATTCACAGCAGGGCCCATTGCTGCGCCCACCAAGAGTAACTGTCAGGCCTTACAGTGTTGGGGCACCAGCACCACCATCAAAGGCCCAATTTTTACTACCACTGTTCAACAATTATATGTTATTACAATTCCTGATATAATAGTTGACAGCAGGGCGTTCCAGCACCCACCAAGAGTAACTGTGAGTGCTTACAGTGTTGTGCCAACACCAACACCTAAGGGGCCAATTTCTGCTGAGTATATACGGCAGGTCCCTACTTTCAAACATCCAACTTACAAACGACTCCTACTTGCAAACGGAAGAAGACAACAGGAAGTGAGAGGAAATCTACCCCTAGGAAGGAAAATTCTCTCCTGTAAGAATTAATATGGGAGAAAGGTGTCTCCTCTCTACTGATGCTTTATCACCAATCCTTGTTTCAATAAAAACACCACATTTCAAAAACAGTTGTCATTGGGACGCAAAGTGAGGTGAAATGTTCTGAACAGGGGCACAGACAGCAAAACAAATGTTACAGGGGTGATAACCCTTCCCTATGTTTTCCAAAAAGCTTAAAAATAGATTTTTTGGCTGGAGCTACACTTAAACAATGTACGTGTTCAAAATTACAAACAGATTCTACATAAGAACAAACCTACAGTCCCTGTCTTGTATGCACCGCCTGTATACGGCTGTTCAGAATATATAGGGTAGAGGTCGACCGATATATCGGCCGATATTTGGCCATTTTTGATAAATCGGCATCAGGCCGATTATTATCAAAATTAGGCCGATATTTTACACTGGCCATCCCTCCTGTCCTTCCTTCTCCACACTCAGCAGCTCTGGCAGCATCAAGTGCTGCGCTGAGTGTCTGAACAGAGAGGAGGGAGAGAGAAGCTGTCAGCTTGATGTCGGGAGTAGGGGGGAGGGGGCGGGGCGGTGTAGCAGATCACTTTACTTCCTTGTTACTTTATGGTCAGTCCAGGCAGCTCCTCCCATCTGCACTTATCTCTCTGCCTTGCTGCATGATCACACAGTAAGTCAGCACCGATCCTCCTCGCTCCCATGCCTAGTTAATTTTTCCCTATCTTATCTGCTGTCCTCTCCATAAATCTTCACTGCACATATCATGCTGCCTCCTGTCCTGTCCCAGCTTTGAATTCCACACACACAGATCTTACACCCTTTCCATCCCAGTTTGCTTTTAGCTCTCATAGTTGTCCTGTCCCCACCATGCAGCCTAGCACATTCCCTGCATTCTGTCATTAATAAAGACATTAGCACTTACATTTACCACCCCAACCTCCTCACCATTCTCTCTTTTATAATATCTTAACCCCCCCCTTCACATTGTAGCAATTTGACAAGTCGCATCCTATTGCCGGCAAGGCACTGTTGAAATCAATGCGACACTGACTTTGAGTTGCCGCATAAATTTGAAAAAGTAGTACATGCACTACTTTTGCGATTTAGGGTGTGACTTCAATAGCCACACAGATGTCTTTAAAGTCACAACCCAAAGTCGCACTGAGATGCAGCTCTGAAATTGTGCGATTTCAGGTTAAGTCGCACAATTTCAAAGCCACAGTCAATGTGAACGGGGGCTAATAGTAGGTTCACACTGGCGTGCTGTGGTCTGGCCACAGTGCGATTTGTATATTCAGTTTACCCAGAGTTTTTGGTGCGCTCCCATTCAATTCTATTAGACTGTCTGTTTTCACAAAAGCAAATTACAGTCTTGCATGCTGCATCTTTGATGCACAATCAGAAAACACACAGTCCACTAGAATTCATCAGGAGCACACCTACAACTGCAAGTAAATCACACATACAATCGCACTGTGGTCAAACCAAAGCGCACCAGTGTGAAACCGCTATACGGCTAGGTTCACGCGCAGTCAGGATCACGCACAAAATTGTGGTTTTCTTGACAAACACAGAAGCGCACTGTCCTTTAGTAGATACACAGTAGTGCCATTGATTGTTAAAGGCACCCCCTCTCATCACACATGTGGTTTGGTACAGGACATTTTTAGAAAAGGGTCTTGGACTTCCTTTCCACATTTCCAAATTGGCACCACTGACCACTACCCCATATGTGTGCACCCATTACTCTCAGGTTGCTGCAGCGCAACACTTTAAGTACTATTATAGTGCATGTCACAAACCTTACTCAATGGGGGATCGTTCCTCTGATCCCCGCTGAGCAGGCGAATGACAGGTCCGTCTCCGCTCACTGTGCTGAGATGGACCTGTCAGAAACCCGCTCTCCTCTATGGGGAGATCGGATGAAAACGGATCGATAGGCTTTCTATCTGTCTGGATTTCACTGACAGGATCGGGTGTCAGCGGACATGTCACAGCTGACATCCGCCGCTCCATAGGAGTGAATGGAGGTTCCGATCAGGTCCGCCTGAAAAACTGACAGACAGACCTGATCGGAAAGCCTGTGTGAAAGGGGCCCAAGTCCGAACCAGAGGGGGCGCACTTTGCCCTGGGCGCTGGATGACCTTGTCCCAGCACTGGTTACAGTTACACTCAGCTTGGTGTGAAACCTGCCAGTGTCACCGCCAATCAGTGCCATCTCTCAGTGCCATCTGTCAGTGCCACCGCAAATCAGTGCCACCTGCCACTGCCACTTAGTTCCACCAGCCAGTGTCACCCGCCCCTGCCAGCCAGTGCCACCCGCCCCTGCCAGCCAGTTCCAATTGCCAGTGCCACTGCCAATCAGTGCCATCTGTCCCAAACTAGTGCCATCTGTCAGTTCCAAACCAGTGCCACCTGCTAGTGCCAATGCCATCTGACAGTTCCAAACCAGTGCCAATAGTGCCATCTGTCAGTTCCAAACCAGTGCCACCTGCCAATGCCAACCAGTGGCAGCCAGTGCCATCTGTCAGTTCCAAACCAGTGCCACCTGCCAGGTCCAACTAGTGCCATCTGTACTGAGGACATCAAGTGTGTGCTAGAGTGACAGGAGTAAGCAAGGAGTGGAGTGGGTGAGTTTTTTTTTTTTTTTTAAATCGGCCTAAAATATCGGCCACAAAAATCGGCCATCGGCCGCCCCAATTTCTAAATATCGGCATTGGCCAGAGAAAAACCCATATCGGTCGACCTCTAATATAGGGCCTTTTTTATTTTGTGTGCGGGGTTCCCCTTAATATCCATACAAGACCCAAAGGGGCTGGTAATGGGATGGGGTGGGGGGGGGGTGATGGGGTAGCTATGCCATTTTTCTTAAAGATTTTCATCCATATTACCGGGACCAGACATTACATTAAAGCCGCAAGCAGTTTTAAATGGCTTTTTTTTCCTTTAGAAATGTAATTTTGTGCAGGGACAGTTCTAAACACGGGAAACACGTGGCACTTCGCAGGCATACTTTAGACACCCCCCCAGGTACGATATTTAAAGGAATATTTAACTTTTTTTTTTTTTCACTTTATGCATCATTAAAATGACTGCTCCCGAAAAACGTCCGTTTTTAAAACTTCTTTTTGCATTGATACATGTCCCCTGGTGCAGAACCCGGGTTCCCAAACTCTGTTTAGGACAATAACATGGATAATAGTCGTTATAATTAGCACTTTAGAATTCGAACGTTCGCATCCATTGTATTTAATAGGGTTCTAATGTTCGTGCGAACTTTCGGTCCGTTCGCGGGTTCTGGTGCGAACCGAACCCGGGGGTGTTCGGCTCATCACTAGTTTTGAGTTACAGAGGAGGTCAAGGGCTAGAATTATTTATTTTGCTCTAACGTTCGGGGCGACACCTCACATGTGTGGTCTGAACAACAATGTCATATGTGGGCGGGAGTTGCGTATGCGTTCGCTTCTGTGTGCGAGCACATAGGCACAGGGGAACAAAAAAAAAATTTAGATCACTTTGGAAATGCATATAAAACCTTTTTTTTCCATGTTTTTTTTAGCCAAGATTTTGCAGAAACGCTGGAAATCCCTTAGAGACCGCGTCAGGAGGGATTTAACCGATGATGACAAAACATCAAGAAGTGGAATGCCAGCCCCGACCAAGAAGCCTCATGTTTTCCACAATGAGCTCAAGTTCCTAAGAGAAAATATGAGGAACAGCAGCAGATCGTAAGTTTTTTTTTTTTTCACAATATAGTTGCCTATGTACATAGCTTTTCTGGCGGTATTTTCTACGACTATTGGTTGTAAACGTGTGTGTGTATATATATATATATATATATTTTTTTTTAACCAACCTGAAAGACAAAACCATAATGAGCTAGTATGCATAGCATACTAGCTCATTATGAATGACTTACCTGAGATTGAAGCCCCCGCAGCGATGCTGGGACACCTCCACCGCTGCCACCTTGCTTTGACATCTCTTCTGTTTATCGCCGCTCTGGCGCTGCGATTGGCCCCGGAGCGGCAATGACGACAGACGCATGCGTATGCGCGTGACGTCAGCGGCGCCGGGTTTAAAAGTAAATATCTCCTTAACCGTGTAGGTTAAAGAGATATTTCATGCACCTACAGGTAAGCCTTAATCTAGGATTACCTGTAGGTGCAAGTTGTATTAGTGGGTTTACAACCACTTTAAGTTTATTCTTTTATTTCATTGTCTGCAGGACAACATCTAACATTTCTGCAGCCAGGGAGCTGTCTGCAGAGGAGGACAGTGTGGACAGACCGAGCAGTCCGATGGCATGTAGTGGCAATCCATCGCCAAACAATGTGGATGAGGGCAGTGTTCAGTGCCCTGATGAGGTAAGTGCTTATGTCTGCCTGTCTATCTCATTGTCTGTCTGTCCATGTACATGTGAATGTAAAATGATTTGTTCTTTTGCAGGAATCCAGGGCATTGGAACTATCCTCAACTGCCAGTCAGGACTGTGGGGAGCGACGCGGTCGTGGCCGTGTTCGTGGTCGTGGACGTCAGGCGAGGGGTGGCTGCACTGTTGAGGGAGATGACCGGGTGCTAGCACTGCTGCAGGAAGTGCGGCAGGAGAGGCGCAGTGTGGATCCTTTTTTAGATCACAGCAACCCACGCGTCTCCTTCTGCCGTAGCCTTTATCACCTCCTGGAGGACATTGGGGGAGAAGAAGAGAAGGATTTTATGTATAAAGTACAAACTATGGCAATGCAATGCCGGAAAGATAAATTGAGAGGTGTGAGAGCGCCGAGTAATATATATAATCCTTCTCATGATCCCCCAATGGCCCCCAGGACCTCAGCAGTGCTAGCACCCCCCTCTCATCATCAGCCCACTCGGCAATGCCAGCCACCACCTACCCCGTCTCAGGCATCGTTTTTTATGCCATGTTCACAAAGTCAACTTCCTCCTTCCACCTCCCATTTTCACCCCTCAAATCCATTACCCCTCTACCAGCTAGAATTCTGGAATGAACACCAGCCCCATCCCCAATCCCCACATCCCCGTAGTGATCACATTTCCAACCCCACCTATCACCAGCTTTGATGTACCAATTGTTAAATAAATCTTTTTTGTTTGAATAAAAAATTGTTCAATTGGTGTTTTATATGATGCACAACAGCACTCCATTACGGGCTTAGCATACGCTTGACCAAAGACAGAGGGCAAAGGACTCAAAAGGGGCTTAGCATATACTTGACAGAAGGCACAGTCAAATAGACTTGTTGAACAATCATTGAAAAATAGACAAATCTTTTTTAAATGATTTATTTCCAAGAAAACACAAGAAAGTTAAGCTGTATACATCTTGTACTGAAAATTTATCAGGAAGGATCTATATCTGTATCAAATTTTTCTGAATCTGAATACATCTGTGTTCGGTTTTGTTAAAATTATACATGATCATTCTGCCATGACACCTCTCCATCAGGGGATTCAAAGAATGCAGCAAATCGGTTTCGAATGCTCATGACACGTGCCGTTGAACGCAAGTCCATAAATTGGACCCTCTGACTTGGGTTACTGGGCTCCGGTTCAACATTGCTGCTGTCACTGTCCCTTAGAAAGTTATGTAAAACGCAGCATGCCAGGACTACTTTAATTGCGTTCTCCACATCCAGTTGTATACTTGTGAGCAAAACCCGCCATTTGGCTGTGCACACCCCAAATGCACATTCAACAACACGGCGTGCACGGCTGAGTCTGTAATTGTAGATTTTCTGACGATGGCTGAGACCATAGCCACTGTATGGCCTCATAAGATTTTCTGACAGTCCAAAGGCCTCGTCTGCCACCATTACTAAGGGTAAGCTGGGTTCCTCAGTGCAGGGTAGAGGCCTGCTTTCAGGGATATTGAGTCGTCCCTGATGGACACGACGTCCGAAGGCCGACTCCCGGAATATACGGGCGTCACCTTGGCTTCCATACGCTCCCACATCCACAAAAAGAAATTTGAGATGTGCATCGGACAATGCCAGGAGGACCACTGAAAAATATTTTTTATAGTTAAAATACGATGATCCAGAATGGGAAGGCTTCTTCACCCTGATGTGTTTCCCATCAAGGGCACCGATACAATTTGGGAACGGAGTTTTCTCCCAAAAGGTACCAACCACCGATTCCCAGATCTCTTCTGTGGGCTCTGGCATTACCACCTCACGTAACTCCTCCCATATTGCCACACGTTTCCCTTATCACCCTGGACACTGTTGTGAGGCCAAGTAGAAAATAATGATGGAGGGACACGTAACTTTGTCCTGTGGCAAGGAACCTAAGATAAGATAAAAATTTCACATATTAAAAAACTATTGAAAAAAAAATAAAAACTTTCCCTTCCCCTAACACTAACCCTAACCCTAAACCCTAACCCTAAACACTAACCCTAACCCTAACCCCTAAACCTAACCCTAAACACTAACCCCTAACCCTAAACACTAACCACTAACCCTAAACCCTAACCCCTAAACCCTAACCCAAATGTGTATTGCGCTTACCTGAGTGTCACTAGGAGCCGTTCCTCCGGTGACACAGAGATCCGCATCACTGTGTCCATCCTGGTCATCCTTGGCCTGAGCTTCTCCAGCATATCATCAAAGCGTGGCACTGACATCCTTGTGAAATTATGGAATTTAGAAGGGTATACCCGCAGTTGCGAATACATATTAGCAAAGTACCCCGTTGACACCCGATGGGATACCATTGGATGCATCCAATACTGACGAGTTCTCCTCCTTCTGTCCTCTTCCTGTCTCCTTCTCCGCATCCTCCGCAAAATGATCAGAAGGATCGCCTCATCAATTTTCAACATTACAGGATCCATATTACTCCCGAATGCTAAAATAATATAATAGGCTGTGTAATGCTCTCTCCTCTCTCTCTCCTACCAAAATGGCACTGACACATGCTCTCTAACATGTTTTCTTTGTTTTCTGTGGCATTGTGGGAAATATGGGAGTGTATATAGCCTGGAGATGTCTTTTTCTTTAAAAAACGCTAACTAACGCTGACGCTAAAAAACGCGCACTAACGCTAATGAAAAACGCGGTAAATTTCGCGTTTTTTAACGCCGGTTTTCCTGGCGTCCAACCCAGATTTACAGCTCGCTTTTAAAAACGTCCGTGGGCATGAGGCCTTAAAATTACCCCAGGGCACTGGTGACCTTTGAAACCAGCACAGGGTTGGGTTTCCATGAAGTGGCTGTGCCCCATATCCTATTGCACAATGTAATACTGGGGAGAGACTTTCCACTGTTCCAGGAACTCTACCGTAGGAAGGATAAGAGTCCTGAGCCTGGACTTTCTAGTGGGACTGCAGGGGAGAGCCACAACCCCTTTGAACCAAAGGTTGAGGAAAATGCTGTAGGGGTGACCCCTGATAAAAATATGTCTTTTACACTAGCAGTCTGTGTGGGTGAACCGGAGGTGGCCCCTGAAACCCTAGAGTTGCCCGGCGTGCCGGAGCTAAAGATCTCCCGGGACAACTTTGGGACCTCCCAGTTACAGCACCCTCATCTTGAACAAGCCTGGAAAATGTGAAGGTAAACAATGAGACCCCGGGGCTGGAGAATGTGTTCCCTCATATGGCAGTTAACTATAACATGTTGTATAACTCATGGTGCCTGGCCCTTATAGGAGGACAGTGTTGAACCTGGCCCGTGCACATTCCGCGGGCGGGTCACCTGGCATATGGAAAGACCAAGGAACATATTTTACAGTGTTTCTTTTGGCCTGGGATATTTGCCAAAGTGAAAAACTATTGTGAGTCTTGCCCTGAGTCCCAAAAGTCAGCCCCTATGCCCCATCACTGTAGCCCACTGGTGCCATTGCCGGTGAATGAGGAGATGACCCATATCTATAAGAATATACAGTACATACACACACACACACACACAACACAAGGCCGTGTTCACATTACAAGATGTATCTCGGGGCTGCAGTTCCTCTGAGCTCCACAAGATAGTGCTCTTCTCATTTCTACCCAGACAGGAAGTCTCTATGAAAGACAGGAAATTATGTCAGATACAGACAGGAAGTGATGTCAGGTAAACACAGGAAGCTCTTTGTGACATGAGGTAGAAGTGACATCGCTGAAATTGGCAGCAGAGGAGGTAATAAGATCTTATTTTCTATTTACACCCAATAACTCTGACGGCAAGGTTTGTACAGTGATTGGATGTGTGACCCAAAGGATAGATTAGAGTCCAGGATTACACCTAGAACCTAGGCATGAGGGGACGGGTTAATTGTTGTGCCATTGATCCTGACAGAGAAATCAGAAGCATGTGGGGGAGGAAATATTATGAGCTCGGTTTTGGATATATTGAGTTTGAGGAAGTGGTGCGACATCCAGACTGAATTGTCTGTTAGTAAATTAGTGATGCGTGAGGAGACTAAAGCAGAGAGATAAATATGAGTGTCGTCGGCGTAGAAACGGTATTGGAAGCCATGGGAGGCTATCAGCTGACCCAGGAAGGAGGTCCAAAAACAGAACCTTGGGGGACCCCAACAGAGAAAGCAAGAGGAGGAAGTAGAATCGTAGGAAACACTAAAGGTGCGGTTGGATAAGTAGGAAGAGAGCCAGCAAAGAGTACAGTCATGGACCCCAAAGGCGTGGAGTTTTTTGAGGAGGAGGGGGTGGTCAACCGTATCATAGGCAGCAGAGAGGTCCAGGAGCAGGAGTGCAGAATAGTATCCATTAGGGATGAGCTCCGGCGTGTTCGCATTGAACACGTGCAGAGCCCGCCAGGATGTCGGCACCGCATTGCGCTAATGACAGGCAGGGAGACATTTCCCGATGCTCGGCTGCAGAGATCGGGAAATGTCTCCCTGGCTGTGATTAGCGCAGCGTGGTGCCGACTTCCTGGCGGGCTCTGCACGTGTTCAATGCGAAACACGCCGGAGCTCATCCCTAGTATCCATTAGCCATTAGTAGACTGTTTGTTAGTTTTAGGAGGGCAGTTACTGTGGAGTGTTGGGGGCGAAATCCAGACTGAAGGGGGTCAAGAAGGTTATTCTCGGCAAGGTGGACGCTCAGTCGGTTGTAGACCAGACGTTCAAGGAGTTTGGATAAAACGGGGAGCAAAGAGATGAGGTGCAGGTTGTTAAGATTGGTGGAGTCCAGTGACTGCTTTTGAGTATGGGGGTGACAAGTGCATGTTTTAGAGAGTTGGGGAAGATGTCTGGAGAGATTGAAGATGTGAGTTAGATTATTCCCTTCAGGGTCAGAACATTTCCTCCCTTACAGGGCCAAATTATTCTCTTCATTAAGGTAAGGACTGGTCACACGTTGCTCCCCACCTGGGGTATAAGTTGTCTTCTCTGGGTTAGTCTGTTGTTGGTGCTGAGAAAGCAGACCAGCAGGCTGTGAGGTTACTTATCTGCAAGACTGAAGTAGACCAACTGAGGTCTATTCACAAGCCAGGAGGCTTAATAACTGTTTGCCGGGCTTTTGTTTTGGGACTGTGTTTCTTACCCCTGCACGGGAATCCTTTTTCTGTTTTTTGTACATGCTGACCAATAAACGTGGGCAGGAAGCCCCTTAACCATGCGGCTTGGATTACCTCTCTGCAAGCTCTCCACTTGAAGCTGAACCTCACAGTGTACAGAAACGTCAGAGAGCCTCCCTCACATGTCTCTCCAATCAGAGTCAGAGAAACCTATGACATCACACTGACCCCACAGTTCCTCCTTCCAATGTCCCTCCATTCAGAGTCAGAGAATCCTATGACATCACACTAACCCAACAGCTCCTCCTCCCAATGTCCCTTCATCTGGAGTCTTTGAATTATTTGACATCACACTGACCTCACAGATCCTATTCCCAATGTCCCTTCATCCGAAGTCAGAGAATACTATGACATCACACTGACCTTGGCTCCTCCTCCCAACGTCCCCCCAACCAGAGCCAGAGAATTCTATGACATCGCACTGACCTCACAGCTACTCCTCTCAATGTCCCTTCATATGGAGTCAGAGAATCCTATGACATCACACTGACATCACAGCTTCTCTCAATATCCCTCTCAGAAGCTAAGACTGTTGCCCCTGCATTGTGTGTAATGACACCAGAATTCCTTGTGACAAGCTTTTACCCTACAAAGATCGGGGCCCTTTGTGGGTAAATTATATCCCGGTGGGGTGGGGTTTTGATAAAATTGAGACCTGGCCAGTGAGGTGAGGAGGATTCTGGGAATGTCATTTGATTTTAGTATTTGTGTTCAAATCTAGAGTTTTCCTACTGTGAAGTCTGAAGATCATATGACCATCACATTGCCTCCACCTCCCTCCCTGATAGAATAGAGAAATACAAAGAAGATTCTAGAAGTCACCAGAGAGATCATCGAGCTGCTGACAGGAGAGGTGAGCGGTGCCGGGAAGGACGTCATGATGGAGAATCAGCCGCCTCTCACATCACCGGGTAAGAAGAGACTTTATTGTAAAGGAGAGAGCAGTACGGAGGCTCCACCTAGATCCCCCATCATCTGATAAACACATAGAAACAATGTATTCAGTCAGTGTGTGTGTTTCCTACAGATGGGTCCAGTAATGGGAACCCACCAGAGAGATGTCCCCGTCCTCTGTATTCCCGGGATTCCACACAGGAAGGTCACACCATCCCCCACCATCATCAGGTAGATGAGGAGGAATTATTGGTAGTTATGATTTATACACAAGCATGTTTGTTACAATTCATGTTTTAATATATATTCAGAGTGGAAACCTCGGGGATGATAATATTGATGTTAAAGAAGAGTATAAAGAGGAGGATGAGGAGTATGGAGTGATGAAAGAACTTTCTGAAGGACACAAAGATATGGTGGAGCCGCCTAATACCAGGAACCCACCAGAGAGATGTCCCCGTCCTCTGTATTCCCAGGATTTCACACAGGAGGGTCACACCATCCCCCACCATCATCAGGTAAATGAGGAACAATCACTGATAGTATCATTAGGATCTGTACATTATCTGCATTGTTACAATTGATGTAATTTTTATTATATATTCAGAGTGGAAATCTGAGAGAGTCTAACGTTGAGGTTAAAGAAGAGATAAAAGAGGAGGACGACGAGTCATCCAGCTATAGAAACCCACCAGAGAGATGTCCCCGTCCTCTGTATTCCCGGGATTCCACACAGGAAGGTCACACCATCCCTCACTATTGCAAGGTTGGTGGGACGGAGATTATAAAACACAGACTCGTGGAGACGATGTGCGGATTTTTTTTTATGATGTCACAATAATAAAGCTTCTATCTTAAAGATGATATTTTCTCTCTAATATTCTTGGTTTAGAGTGGAGATCCAATCGATATAGAATTTGAGGTGAAATCAGAAGAAGAAGAAGAGAGGTATGTGAGGGATGATCAGCAGTCTATGGAGGAGGATGGAATAACGGGGACATTTATAGAGGAGGACACTCCTACAGAGATCAGCACAGGTGGGTCATTAACACTAAATCCATTCCTCCACCCATACTGCTCACTGATTGGTCCAGAGTAGGGCGGGGACTGGGTGATATCAGCCTGTAATCCCCTGGTCACTTTCCTGAGCTGTGTTCCCCGTCCTGTATTCCTGTATTTCTCTCCGATAATCTTCCTTCTCTGTGCTGCAGACACCATTTATGTATCTAGGTGTAGCAGGGAGCCGGCTATCTTACCTGTAGTATCAAAAGACACTCTGCAACATTGTCGCAATGAGACTGTTTCCCTCTAGTGCCAGCTAAGACTCTGTGTCATCACATCCTGTCAGCAGAGTTATTACCATCAGAGGGAGCAAACCATAAAGGTAATTGTAGTTCCAGGACTCAGGGTTCACATTCAGATTGAACTGTATGGAACTACAAAAGACCAGCATGCTCTGAGGGCAGGAAGGGAGAGACTCCATTTTGAGGAAAATTCAGACAGCACGAGGTTGAGGAAGAGATCAGATCTAAGGGAGAGGTACTGCCACCTAGGTGAATTCACCACGTGATTTAGGTCTCAGCCGCCAGTCGGGACATCTAGCCTGACAGAGGGGGATCCCAGGTGCACCTGTACCAACGGTGAAGCTTTCCAGTATGAGGTGACCAGTTGGGTCACCAGGAGAGTCTGCTTGTTCCAAGACCTTGACCGCAGGATTGGGTGAAGGGGCTTTTGCCCATTTGCAGGAAACAGGGACACTGCACCACAGAAGAAGTTAAATGGACACTGTATACAGACATAATTGCTGTTAGTCATCTTGCTGACACTTGTAGTGCCACCATTGTCCCTTTCACCTTGCTGAGAAAGATCCTACCTTCTTCACGTGATAATCTTGGCAGGTTGTGTTGTTTGGCCCTGCTGGCTGTGCCGGGTGGAGGGATATGTCTGTATAGTCTCAGACCCAAGTCACTGAGTGCAGTCTCAGGAGATGGGAGGCAGCGGTGTGGGATCTCTGCAACTTGTCTCCAGTAAACATTTCATCCGCCACTGATTACTGAACACCAATATTATGAGTCCTGACTCTTTTAATAGATAATTTATATTGTACTGTATATTACATACTCCTGATCACTGCACTATATACTCTATGTTGTATATTACATACTCCTGACTTCTGGAGTCCTGGTTTAGGGGAACCAATCAGCTCATGTCTAGTAATAATCTTTGTATTTCTATTTTAGTAGATGGACGGGAGATGAGGAAAACCTCAGAGGATTGTCTCACTTTGTCTCCAGACTGTAAAGTAGAAGATGAGGACATCACACAGTATAGTCCAGGAGAAAACCCGACTACCTCAAATGTCCATCCGGCACCACACAGTGTAGATGGACCATCGTATTCCTCTTATCCTGAGGAACCTCAGACTGTGCGGGACGGTGCCGGACCATCGTATTCCTCTTATCCTGAGGAACCTCAGACTGTGAGGGGCGGTGCCGGACCATCGTATTCTTCTTATCCTGAGGAACCTCAGACTGTGCGGGACGGTGCCGGACCATCGTATTCCTCTTATCCTGAGGAACCTCAGACTGTGCGGGACGGTGCCGAACCATCGTATGCCTCTTATCCTGAGGAACCTCAGACTGTGCGGGACGGTGCCGGACCATCGTATTCCTCTTATCCCGAGGAACCTCAGACTGTGCGGGACGGTGCCGAACCATCGTATTCCTCTTATCCCGAGGAACCTCAGACTGTGCGGGACGGTGCCGGACCATCGTATTCCTCTTATCCCGAGGAACCTCAGACTGTGCGGGACGGTGCCGGACCATCGTATTCCTCTTATCCTGAGGAACCTCAGACTGTGCGGGACGGTGCCGGACCACCGTATTCCTCTTATCCTGAGGAACCTCAGACTGTGCGGGACGGTGCCGGACCATCGTATTCCTCTTATCCTGAGGAACCTCAGACTGTGCGGGACGGTGCCGGACCATCGTATTCCTCTTATCCTGAGGAACCTCAGACTGTGCGGGACTGTGCCGGACCATCGTATTCCTCTTATCCTGGGGAGCCTCAGACTGTGCGGGACGGTGCCGGACCATCGTATTCCTCTTATCCTGAGGAACCTCAGACTGTGCGGGACGGTGCCGAACCATCGTATTCCTCTTATCCTGAGGAACCTCAGACTGTGCGGGACGGTGCCGGACCATCGTATTCCTCTTATCCTGAGGAACCTCAGACTGTGCGGGACGGTGCCGGACCATCGTATTCCTCTTATCCTGAGGAACCTCAGACTGTGCGGGACGGTGCCGGACCATCGTATTCCTCTTATCCTGAGGAACCTCAGACTGTGCGGGACGGTGCCGGACCATCGTATTCCTCTTGTCCTGAGGAACCTCAGACTGTGCGGGACGGTGCCGCACCATCGTATTCCTCTTATCCTGAGGAACCTCAGACTGTGCGGGACGGTGCCGCACCATCGTATTCCTCTTATCCTGAGGAACCTCAGACTGTGCGGGACGGTGCCGCACCATCGTATTCCTCTTATCCTGAGGAACCTCAGACTGTGCGGGACGGTGCCGGACCATCGTATTCCTCTTATCCTGAGGAACCTCAGACTGTGCGGGACGGTGCCGGACCATCGTATTCCTCTTATCCTGAGGAACCTCAGACTGTGCGGGACGGTGCCGGACCATCGTATTCCTCTTATCCTGAGGAACCTCAGACTGTGCGGGACGGTGCCGGACCATCGTATTCCTCTTATCCTGGGGAGCCTCAGACTGTGCGGGACGGTGCCGGACCATCGTATTCCTCTTATCCTGAGGAACCTCAGACTGTGCGGGACGGTGCCGGACCATCGTATTCCTCTTGTCCTGAGGAACCTCAGACTGTGCGGGACGGTGCCGGACCATCGTATTCCTCTTATCCTGAGGAACCTCAGACTGTGCGGGACGGTGCCGGACCATCGTATTCCTCTTATCCTGAGGAACCTCAGACTGTGCGGGACAGTGCCGGACCATCGTATTCCTCTTGTCCTGAGGAACCTCAGACTGTGCGGGACGGTGCCGCACCATCGTATTCCTCTTATCCTGAGGAACCTCAGACTGTGCGGGACGGTGCCGCACCATCGTATTCCTCTTATCCTGAGGAACCTCAGACTGTGCGGGACGGTGCCGGACCATCGTATTCCTCTCATCCTGAGGAACCTCAGACTGTGCGGGACGGTGCCGGACCATCGTATTCCTCTCATCCTGAGGAACCTCAGACTGTGCGGGACGGTGCCGGACCATCGTATTCCTCTTATCCTGAGGAACCTCAGACTGTGCGGGACGGTGCCGGACCATCGTATTCCTCTTATCCTGAGGAACCTCAGACTGTGCGGGACGGTGCCGGATCATCGTATTCCTCTTATCCTGAGGAACCTCAGACTGTGCGGGACGGTGCCGGACCATCGTATTCCTCTTATCCTGAGGAACCTCAGACTGTGCGGGACGGTGCCGAACCATCGTATTCCTCTTATCCTGAGGAACCTCAGACTGTGCAGGATGGTGCCGGACCATCGTATTCCTCTTATCCTGAGGAACCTCAGACTGTGCGGGACGGTGCCGGACCATCGTATTCCTCTTATCCCGAGGAACCTCAGACTGTGCGGGACGGTGCCGGACCATCGTATTCCTCTTATCCTGAGGAACCTCAGACTGTGAGGGACAGTGCCTTCCTTCCAACAGATAAGAGGTTTTCCTGTACTGAGTGCGGGAAGTATTTCTATTATAAATCCCAACTTAATGTACATAAAAGAACTCACACAGGTGAGAAGCCGCTTTCCTGTCCTGAGTGCGGGAAATGTTTTTCACATAAGTGCAATCTTTCCGATCATCGGAAATTGCACAGGGGGGAAAAGCTGTATTCCTGTCCTAAGTGCGGTAAATGTTTTCCAGAGAAGTTCAGTCTTACCAAACATCAGAGATTGCACGCGGTAGAGAAGCCATATTCTTGTCCCGAGTGCGGGAAATGTTTTTCACACAAGTCCAGTTTTTTCGATCATCAGAGGTCTCACACGGGGGAAAAGCCGCATTCCTGTCATGAGTGTGGGAGATGTTTTTCAATGAAGTCCAGTGTTTCCAAACATCAGAGATTGCACACAGGGGAAAAGCCGTATTCCTGTCCTGAGTGCGGGAAATGTTTTTCACACAAGTCCACTCTTACCACACATCAGAGATTGCATACGGGGGAAAAGCCGTTTTCCTGTCCTGAGTGCGGGAAATGTTTTTTACAGAAGTCAAGGCTTTCCCATCATCAGAAATTGCACAGGGGGGCGAAGCCGTATTCCTGTCCAGAGTGCGGGAAATGTTTTTCACACAAGTCCAGTCTTTCCTATCATCAGAAATCTCACACGAGGGAGAAGCCATATTCCTGTCCTGAGTGAGGGAAATGTTCCTTACTGAAGTCCTGTCTTCCTGTACATCAGGGGTCCCACACAACCCTCGAGGTGTATTAGTGAGTGCGGGAAATGTCTTGTATATGAATGTTGCTGGACATGTGGGGAAGAAGCACACCCTGATATACACCTCAGATATACTCCATGGCTGATCTTCATCATGTAAGAAACAGTTGATAAGGAGATCAGAGATCACCAAAGACATGGATGAAGTGTTGTACCGTGTTGGCCATTGATAGCAGGAGAAAAATAAAAATGGAGTCATTACCTCTCATTGGCTGAGTACATTTTGCGGTGAAAACTCTTGCAAGAGGTCTGTTTTCTCAAGTCGTCTTCCAGGACGAAACGCGTTAACCCCACCACTTAAAAGGCGGTCCTCTAGGCTGTTTAAAATAAAAATGGCGTCATTCCCTCTCATTGGCTGAGTACATTTTTTGGGGGAAGATTTCACAAACACTTACAGGTCTGTTTCTATAAACTTTGTAGAATGAATGTGACGCCCATCCCCCCGGCCGTGACCAGTATTGGTCATATATTATTTCAGTGATTTCCTATGATCATTGGCTCCATCTAGTGACAATAATGAGGCACTGCAGTATTAATACCACATTATTGCCCCTTAATTGAGATGACGGTGATAGGAAATTGCTGTGGTAATGAAAATACGGGCAGAATTTGGCACAGCTGGGGGAATGTTTGTCACATTAAAGGACAGGACCAGAAATATTATACCAATCATTAATGTAATACAGAGAAAACTGCATTTGGCTATTATATGGCACTAAGTATCATAGGCATTAGCTCCATCTAGTGGCCAAATCCAACATTCTCCATTTTAAATCGGAGGAAAACATCCAAACAGAATAGCAAAGGGTCTAATAACGTTCATTTGTTACCCCGATTCACAGAGACGAATAGTACGTGCGCTTTCATTGGACCCTGACATTTTTTTTATGAATAGACCCCTAAATGTCAGGAGACATTTATATAAAGATGGGAAGTATGGAGCAGATAAATGAATAGACCTCCTAGCAATGTTATTACCAGGCTGCAGCTAGGGGGAGCTCTAATGTTTCTAGTGTGACCACAGCAGAGTGATCCCATCTCTCTCATATTAAGAGAGAGTATGAAATAAGGTGATAAGCGCAAAACCCTTCTATTAATGATATCATAACAACAATTGTGCATCAATGTGTGCAAAAAGTACTAAAACAAAGTGCAACGTGCGATCATACTATTGTTGTAAAGCTCATTACAATAAAACGGAATAAAGTGCTGCGTCAATATGTGTAAAATGACTAAAATAAAGTGCAACGTGTCAAAATATTATAACTGAGCTCGTCAAACAATGCTGGCTAATAATTCTGAAATTCCAGCGTTCACATCTGTGCAGAAAAAACAACAGTGCAAAAAAAAAAAAGCAAATGTAGAAAAAAGTCCCCAATGTAAATGAATTGAATAGGGATTTTCACAGAGTATCTTGATACGGTTCACAAATCCAGCTTCAATTATATGTGGTTTAGCATATACAATTCTCCTTGTTTTCAAAGACCAACATCTTCTGATTCAGCAATCTTCTAGTAATCTGTGCTCACAGAGCCCTTACCGCAATTCAGCAGAAAATTTACAAAGCAAAAGATTAAATGAATAAAAAAGCGTGTGCCGAAACACTTCCCTGTGTCTACTTCCTCGTTCCGGCCCTTACATGTTACGTCGCGCCCACGTGACTTCATCAGAGGTATCTGATTGGTGCTCGGCCCTGTCTTTTAACTATGCGACAAGCGGAAGTGTAGGCATGGCCATCTTTGTTTAAAACTGTCTTCCCTAACGCGGGCGGCCATTTTCTTGATGGTAAAACAGCACAGTTTGCAGTAATGAGAAAAATGTCTCCGCAGCGTGGGCGGCCATTTTCTTGGAAGTGGCGAGGGGAATTACATCCACAATATGGAAATCTATTCTGCAAAGGCAGAACTAATTGTCACTGCATCCTTGCTGTATTTAAAGCGGAGCTCCACCCTAAAGTGGAACTTCCGCTCATCGGATTCCTCCCCCCCCCCTCCGGTGCCACAATTGGCACCTTTCGGGGGGGGAGGGGGGACAGGATACCTGTCAAAGACAGGTATCCTTACCCACTTACTGGAGTCCGGCCGCGGCGGTGAAGTCGCGCGAGGCTCCCTCCTCCTCCTCCTCCCCTGGCCGCTGGGCTAATAGGAGAGAGGAGCGGGGCCTCGCGCATGCGCAGTAGGGTTCCCGGCGTGAAGCCAAAAGTCTTCACTGCCGGGTTCCCTTACCCGCAATGGCGACGGGAGCACCGACAGCTGATGTGAAACATCAGCTGCGGTGCCGACATCGAGGGACACCAGGACAGGTAAGTCCCCATTTGTTAAAAGCCAGCAGCTGCAGTATGTGTAGCTGCTGGCTTTTAATTTTTTTGCCCGGGGTTGCCTGGAACACCACTTTAACCATTAAGGCATACTTAAAGCGGAGCTCCGCCGGCAAAAAAAAAATATTAAAAGCCAGCAGCTACAGCTACAGCAGCTGCTGGCTTTTAATATTTGGACACCTACCTCTCCTGGAGTCCAGCGACGTCCGCAGCAGAGGACGAGCGATCGCTCGTCACTCTGCTGCTCCCTCCGCCATCCTCGCTGAGGGAACCAGGAAGTGAAGCCCTGCGGCTTCATGCCCGGATCCCTACGGCGCATGCGCAAGTCGCGCTGCGCCGTTGCGATTCGTCCTCCTGTGTTCTGGGAGCCGAGTGTCTCCCAGAACACTACGGGAAGTCTGCGGGAAGTGACGTCACTCCCGCAGATTCCCGGAGAGAGGACTCCTGGATGTGGGTGAAAATACCTGTCTTAGACAGGTATCTTCACCCCCCTCCCCCCTGAAAGGTGTCAATTGTGACACCGGAGGGGGGGAGGAATCCGATTAGCAGGAGTGAAAATTTAGGATGGAGCTCCACTTTAAAGCGGAGCTCCGCCGGAAAAAAAAAATATTAATAGCCAGCAGCTACAGCAGCTGCTGGCTTTTAATATTTGGACACTTACCTGTCCTGGAGTCCAGCGACGTCCGCAGCAGAGGACGAGCGATCGCTCGTCACTCTGCTGCTCCCTCCGCCATCCTCGCTGAGGGAACCAGGAAGTGAAGCCCTGCGGCTTCACTGACCGGTTCCCTACGGCGCATGCGCATGTCGCGCTGCGCCGTTCCGATTTGTCCTCCTGTGTTCTGGGAGCCGAGTGTCTCCCAGAACACTACGGGAAGTCTGGGGGAAGTGACGTCACTCCCGCAGATACCCGGAGAGAGGACTCCCGGATGTGGGTGAAAATACCTGTCTTAATTGTGACACCGGAGGGGGGGAGGGTTCCGATGAGAGGAACTTGTAATTTAGGGTGGAGCTCCACTTTAATATAGGCAATATAAAACATTCTTAAAATCTGAATCTATTTTTAGATAAATAAAAACAATTCCTATTAAAAATATATATAAAAATATATATAAAATACATAGAATCTATTCTAATTAAAATTGAAGACGTGATCTAACCAAAAATTCTTAAAAATTGCTTAACCACTTCAATACCATGCACTTATGCACCTTCCCGCCCAGACCAATTTTCAGCTTTCAGTACTCTCACACTTTGAATGACAATTACTTAGTCATGCTACACTGTATCCAAACAAAATTTTTATCATTTTCTTCTCACAAATAGAGCTTTCTTTTGGTGGTATTTAATCGCCACTGGGTTTTTTATTTTTTGCGATATAAGCAAAAAAACAGCAATTTTTTTAAAAAAAACACTTTTTTTTAGTTTCTATTGTAAAATTTTGCAAATAAGTAATTTTTCTTCATAAATTTGTGCCAAAATGTATACTGCTACATATCTTTGGTAAAATGAACCCAAATTAGTGTATATTATTTGGTCTTTGTGAAAGTTATAGAGTCTACAAACTATGGTGGCAATCACTGAAAATTTATCACATCTGATCACGCCTGATGTACTGAAGGGATATCTCGTTTCTTGAGACACTAACAAGCGAGGAAAGTACAAATACCCCAAAATTACCCCTTTTTGGAAAGTAGACAGTCCAAGGTATTTACTAAGAGGCGTGGTGAGTTTTTTGAAGTTGTATTTTTTTCCCACAATTCTTGGGAAAATTAATTTTTTTTTTTTTTTTTTACACAAACTGGTCATATTAACAGTTTTTTTCTCTCACACAGCATATGCATAATTGCAACTACACCCCAAAATACATTCTGCTACTCCTCCTGAGTGTAGCGATACCACATGTGTGAGACTTTTACACAGCCTGGCCATATACAGAGGCACAACATTGAAGTAGCACTTTCAGGCGTTCTACAAGCATAAATCGCACATATCCTTTCTCAACCACCTATTACAATTTTGAAGGCCCTGGAGCACCAGGACAATGGAATTTTCCACAAAATGACCCCATTTTGGAAAGCACACACCCCAACGTATAATCTATGAAGCATTATGAGTCTTTTGAACGGTTCATTTTTTTCCAGAAGGTTTTGGAAAATGTGGAGAAAAAATGAAAATGCATTTTTTTTACACAAAGTTGTCCATTTATAAGATATTTCTAACGCATAGCATATACATAGCAAAAATGACACCCCAAAATGCATTCTGCTACTCCTCCTGAGTATAGCGATACCACATGTGTGAGACTTTTACACAGCCTGGCCATATACAGAGGCCCAACATTGAAGTAGCACTTTCAGGCGTTCTACAAGCATAAATCGCACATATCCTTTCTCAACCACCTATTACAATTTTGAAGGCCCTGGAGCACCAGGACAATAGAATTTTCCACAAAATGACCCCATTTTGGAAAGCACACACCCCAACGTATAATCTATGAAGCATTATGAGTCTTTTGAACGGTTCATTTTTTTCCAGAAGGTTTTGGAAAATGTGGAGAAAAAATGAAAATGCATTTTTTTTACACAAAGTTGTCCATTTATAAGATATTTCTAACGCATAGCATATACATAGCAAAAATAACACCCCAAAATGCATTCTGCTACTCCTCCTGAGTATAGCGATACCACATGTGTGAGACTTTTACACAGCCTGGCCATATACAGAGGCCCAACATTGAAGTAGCACTTTCAGGCGTTCTACAAGCATAAATCGCACATATCCTTTCTCAACCACCTATTACAATTTTGAAGGCCCTGGAGCACCAGGACAATAGAATTTTCCACAAAATGACCCCATTTTTGAAAGCACACACCCCAACGTATAATCTATGAGGCATTATGAGTCTTTTGAACGGTTCATTTTTTTCCAGAAGGTTTTGGAAAATGTGGAGAAAAAATTAAAATGCATTTTTTTTACACAAAGTTGTCAATTTATAAGATATTTCTAACACATAATATGTACATAGCAAAAATTACACCCCAAAATGCATTCTGCTACTCCTCCTGAGTATGGCGATACCACATGTTTGAGACTTTTACACAGCCTGGCCACATACAGAGGCCCAACATCCAAGTAGCACCTCCAGGCATTCTAGCAGCATTAATTGCACATATCATTTTCTGACTACCGATCACATTTTTGAAGGCCCTTCATATATCTAACACATAGCAGGTACATACCAAATAACAAAAGATTACCTGTGGTTTTAGAAGTGCAGTGGTCCACAGAGGAGAGCATCGGTCCAGGCAGCAGGCAGGGATGAGGTCAGCAACAGCAAAAGCAATCATCCAGGCAGCAGGCAGGAATACTGTCCATAGTTCGCACAGGCAGAGATACTGTCAGCACAGCCAGAGCACAGCCAAAGCACAGGTCCAGGTAGCAGGCAGAGGTGTCCCGGCAGAAATGCTGTCCAAAGTCAGTAGAGGCAGCAGGCAGATATATGGTCAACACAGCCAAAGTATTGGTCCAAGCAGCAGGAAGAAACATGGTCCATAATGTCATGGGTCATTACAGGCAGTAATATGGTCAGCACAGCCAAATTATTGGTCCAGGCAGCAGGAAGGACCATCAAGCTTAGGGCCAGGGGGACAGGGGTAGAGGCTTCTCCCACCCAAATCGCTTTGAAGCCTCCGGGCAACCAGACCCTGTTCTTGGAGCACAGAAAACGAAAAACTGGTTTTCTCTACTCAGAACGCTATTCTGAAGCCCCTCACATATGTGAGACCCCTGTGTACTAAAAGTAGATGGCCAAAAGATCAGTCCAAGTGGCAGGCAAAAACATGGTCGATTAACAGGCCAAGGTCGGTACACGTGGAAGTCAGAAACGTGGTTTAAATCGGCAGGCAGAGGCATCGTCGGTAAACAGGCCAGGGTCAGTTAATTAACATGGAAGGTAGTTAGTAACATGGTAGCAGGCAAATAGGGAAGTGGCAGTCTGTTAATAATAGGGGAACTAATGGATGTATGATAATTTTTGAAGCAATTTCCGATGCACAGGCCAGGTTGGGAGGGACAATCAGGACAATAATAGCTGGTGTCTCTTCTTACTCCTCCTCTGCTGCATACACGGCATTTCTTTTGGCGTCTTCTTCCAGATTCTGTGGGGGGGATGCTAAAGGGATAGTGTCGCTCGTGAAGCCGACTCACACTATCAGAGCGAATGCTTCCTGGGGCGGGATCTTGTTGGTAAATGAGGGCATCGATGATATCTTCGATATATTGGAGGTAGTGGAGTCGGTGATTTTGAGTTGCTTTTTGGTAGCAGACAAACGAATTAAAAAGGGCCATGTGAAACAGGTGAAACGCAACTTTTTTGTGCCAATAATGGGACTTTCTGGTTGATAAGTAGGGCTGTAGCATCTGGTCGTTTAAATCCACCCCCCCCCCCCCCATGTACAAATTGTAGTCGTGGACACATTCAGGCTTTACAATGGAGCCGCGTCTTCTTGGGATCTCCACCATGGTGTCATTGTGGATCGTAGAGAGGATGTGGACATCTTTCTTGTCCCTCCACTTCATGGCCAACACCTCCTCGTTCCTCATGGATGCCGATTCTCCAGGTCGCAATTTTTTTGTCAATAAATTTTGTGGGAATCCCTTCCGTTTTTTTTTTAAGGTACCGCAGGCCGGGGTTTGTTTACTGTAAAGGTAGCGAAAAAGGGGCAGGCTGGTATAATAATTATCAACATATAAATAGTAACCTTTTCCGAACAGGGGGTATGCCAACTCCCAGACAATTTTCCCACTGGTTCCAATATATGTGGGGCAATCACGGGGCTGGAGCTGGGAGTCTTTGCCTTCGTAGATCCTGAATTTGCAGACGTATCCAGTGGCTCGATCACATAATTTATTTAATTTTAACCCATACCTGGCTCTCTTGCTTGGTATGTACTGCTTGAACTGCAGTCGGCCGGTGAAATGTACGAGGGACTCGTCCACACAAATTTTTTGGTCTGGGATGAAAACTTCTTCAAATCGCTGGGAAAAGGCATTGATTAGGGGGCGTATCTTGTACAATTTGTCGTAGTTGGGATGATCTCGGGGAGGGCACTGTGAATTGTCATTGAAGTGGAGAAAGCGCATAATCATGTCGTATCTTTTCCTGGACATGACAGCGGAATATATGGGCATGTGTTGGATGGGGCGTTTGGACCAATATGAATGGACTTCGTTCTTTTTTGTAAGCCCCATATTGAACATAAGGCCCAAAAATAATTTAAATTCCTCCAATGTTAGACGCCGCCACTGGAACATGCGGGCGTAGGAAGAATCGGGGTTGGCAGCAATAAATTGGGATGCATACAGATTCGTTTGATCCACTATATTCTGCAGCAAATCTTGTGGGAAAAATAAACAAAAATAATCAAATTTAGAAAAATTTGTAGTGTCGGGCTGCACACCTGGCTGTGCGGTGAAAGGGGGGATGATAGCGGATCCTGAGTTGGCAGGCAACCATAAGGGGTTTGCCAGGGCATCGGTAAGGTAGGATTGGGGCTGGATTCTTCGGGTTGGGCGTGCATTTCCATTGCTTGTACTGGGCTCCTCTTCCTGGGGTATGGCGCTGCTGGTGGTGGGCAGTTCTCCTGATCTTGGTGCTGATCTTGGTGCCGATCGCATTCTTTTGGGAGGGACGGTTTCCTCCGGGGACTCGGACTCTGAGCCACTATCCTCCACTGGCTCGTATTCCGAACCAGAATCGGATAATGGGAGCTCCCCGCTGCTCTCATCATCCGACATGGCAAGAATGGCATATGCCTCCTCAGGTGTGTAAACCCTTTGGAACATTATGGCAGTGCTTATTGGTGGGCCTGTGTAATGGTACTGCTGGTGGTAGTGGTGGCGGTCTGTGTGGTAGTACCGATGGAGGTATTAGTGGTGGGCCTGTGTGGTGGTACCGATGGCGGTATGGGTGGTGGTGGTACCAATGGCGGTACAGGTGGTGGTGGTACCGATGGCGGTACGGGTGGTGGTGGTGGCGGCGGTACCGATGGCGGTACAGGTGGCGGTATGGGTGGTGGTGGTAGCGATGGCGGTATGGGTGGTGGTGGTACCGATGGCGGTACAGGTGGTGGTGGTACCGATGGCGGTACAGGTGGTGGTGGTACGGGTGGTGATGGTACCGATGGCGGTACAGGTGGTGGTACAGGTGGTGGTGGCACTACCGACGGTGGTACGGGTGGTGGTACTGGTGGTGGTACCGATGGCGGCACTAGTGGTGATACTGGTAGCGGGCCTGTGTGGCAGTATAGATGCTGGGCCTGGTGGCGGTACTGGTGGTGGTACTGGTAGCCTGTGTGGCGGTGCCAATGGCGGTACCGATGGAGGTGGGCCTGTGACAGATGATTGACAGATGGGCTGATTGATTGACAGATGGGCTGATTGATTGATTGACAGATGGGTTGATTGATTGACAGATGGGGTGATTGACAGGTGGGGTGATTGATTGACAGATGGGCTGATTGATTGACAGATGGGCTGATTGATTGACAGATGGGCTGATTGACAGATGGGCTGATTGACAGATGGGCTGATTGACAGATGGGCTGATTGGCTGGGCTGATTGATGTGCTGGGCTGTGTGACAGGTCCTCTTTATGGGGGGGGGGGCGTGTTGTGCACTGTAAACTTATGTAGACAAACTACACTGAGCTAACTTACTGATCTCTTCTCTCTCCTCACAGATCGGTGTGTGAGGAGAGAGCAGGGATCAGGTAGTAACTCCTGTGGAGTTTGTTTACATTTGTGACCGGCTGTGATTGGACACAGCCGGTCACGTGGTAAACAGCCAATTCATTGGCTGTTTACTCTGATCGGGGACGCGCTGTGTCCAAGGGACACTCGCCTTCCCCGATCCCCGCTCTGCAAGCCTGTGGCGGCGCGCACGGAGCGCGCCGCCGAGTTTGTTTTGACAGGTGATCGGCTGTGACTTTGACACAGCCGATCACATGGTAAACAGCCAATGAAATTGGCTGTTTACCGTGATCGGGGAAGCGCTGTGTCCGAGGGACACATGCCGTCCCCGATCACCGCGCCCCGCGGGCGCGCGCAAGGCAATATCCTGCAGGACGTCATATGACGTCCAGTATCGATATTGCAACCACTTCCCGGACGTCAATTCGCTATTGACTGGGCGGGAAGTGGTTAAAAAACAGTTAAGATCAAATTCCACATTTAGTCCATCCGGCACCAATGTGTGTAAGGAATGGATCCATCTTGACTCCATTTGGCTAATGGATCTTACCAAATGGGCTCCCCTCCAAGGTTTTTTGAATCTATCTATGGCCCAAAAGGTTAATTGTGTGGGGTCCTGATTATGGTGTAATGCAAAATGTTTACTTACATTATGTTTGGGGAAACCCTTAGGCCCCTTTCACACTGGGGAGTTTTTCATGTGGTTTAGCGCTAATATTAGCGCTATTATACCGCATGAAAAAATCGTGCCCTTTAGCATTCAATGTGAAAGCCCGAAGGCTTTCACACTGAAGCGGTGCGCTAGCAGGACCGCTCCAAAAGTCCTGCTAGCCGCTTCTTTACAGTGGTGAAGGAGCGGTGTGTTCACCGCTCCTTTACCGCGGTCTCCCATTGAAATCAATGGGACAGCGCGGTAATACCGCCCGCAAACCGCGGCAATAGCCGCGGTTTGCGGGCGGTATTAACCCCTTTTTCGGCCGCTAGCGGGGGTTAAATTTACCCCCCTAGCGACCGCATGCCGCGGTAAGAACGACGGTATAGCAGCGCTGAAAATCGCGCTGCTATACCTCCACCGCTCCTGCCCGCCCCAGTGTGAAAGGGGCCTTAATGATGTTTTGTATGTGTTCTCTTACTCTTACCATTAAGGGTCTCTTGGTTCTCCCCACATACTGTAAATTGCATGTGCATTGTAGGACATATACCACCCCCTCAGTGTGACAACTAATAAACTCTTTAATGGGATGAATTTGTCCTGTGTTAGTGCAGGTGAATTCTGTTCTTTTCTTTTGTGGTTTCTTTGAATGCCTGCATGCATAGCAATATTTGCACGGGTAGAACCCTTTATTGGAAAAGAAGGATAAGGCACTTTTAGGTGGCGGCTCAACTATATTTTTTACAATCATGTTCCTAAGAGAAGGAGCCCTTTTGTATATAATATTTGGTCTCTCTGGCAGGATCGACCCAAGTTGTCTGTCACTCTTTAACCACTTCCCTACCCAGCCATAGTCAAATGACGTCCACAGATGGGATCTCCCATCCTGGGTGGGCGTCATATGACGTCCTCGGCTTTGTAGGGGGATATCTGAATGATGGGTGCAGCTAGAGGCATCATTCAGATATCCTTTTGAAGTGCCGGCGATTCTGCGCACCATAAGAACGATCATAGCGGCGGTTCCGCCGATTGATCGTTCTTACAGGCGGCGGGAGGGGACACCCCCCCTCCCGCCGCCATCCGGTGCTTCTCCGGGCTCCCCCGTGCGATCGGGGACCCGGAGCGAATCTTCCGGCGTCGTTGGTGGAGTCACGTGATGAGCATAGAGATGACTGGTGACCAGATGGTCACCAGTCATCTCTCTGATCGTCGGAGGCCCGGGCGCGATGTGATGACGTCACGCCCGGGCCTCATATGTAAACAAAGCCGCCATTGCGGCTGTAAGTATGAGATCAGTGAAAAATTTTTTCACTGATCTCATGCTTTCCAGCCTGGAGGAGAGATGTGGGGGGAGGGGGAGGTCTTATTGACCCCGCATCTCTCAATAAAGAGAACCTGTCACACACCATTCCTATTACAAGGGATGTTTACATTCCTTGTAATAGGAATAAAAGTGATAAAAAAAAAAAGTAAAATCATTGTAAAAAAATAAATAAATAAGTAAAAAAAATAAAACGCCCCTGTCCCCGGTAGCTCGCGATCAGAAGCGAATGCACACGTAAGTCGCCCACATATGTAAACGCCGTTCAAACCACGCATGTGAGGTATTGCCGCGTGCGTTAGAGCGCGTGCAACAATTCTAGCCCTAGACCCCCTCTGTAATTCTAACCTGGTAACCTGTAAAAAAAATTAAAGCGTCGCCTATGGAGATTTTTAAGTACCGAAGTTTGGCGCCATTCCATGAGTGTGCGCAATTTTAAAGCGTGACATGTTAGGTATCTATTTACTCGGCGTAACATCATCTTTCATATTTTCCCAAAAAATTGGGCTAACTTTACTGTTTTGTTATTTTTTAATTCATGAAACCATTTTTTTTAAAAAAAAAAGGTGTTTGAAAAATTATTGCGCAAATATCGTGCAAGAAAAAAAGTTGCAATGACCGTCATTTTATTCCCTAGGGTGTCTGCTAAAAAAACATATATAATGTTTGGGGGTTCTGAGTAATTTTCTAGCAAAAGAATGAGGATTTGTACATGTAGGAGAGAAGTGCCAGAATAGGCCCGGTATTGAATAGGTACAAAAAGCCCCCCGGTATGGAAGTGGTTAAAATGTGCCAATGTTTTTTAACCACTTCAATACCATGCACTTATACAGCTTCCTGCCCAAGCCAATTTTGAGCTTTCAGCGCTGTCGCAATTTGAATGACAATTGCGCGGTCATGCAACACTGTACCCAAACAATTTTTTTATCATTTTGTTCCCACAAATAGAGCTTTCTTTCGGTGGTATTTGATCGCCTCTGCGATTTTTATTTTTTACATAACAAATAAAAAAAGAGTGAAAATTTTGAAAAAAAACCTAAGTTTTTCTTTGTTTCTGTTTATTTATTTTTTGTAAATAAGTACCTTTTCTACTTCAATGACGGGCACTGATAAGGCGGCACTAACGGGCACTGATAAGGCGACACTGATGGGCACCGATGAGGTGGCACTGATGGGCGGCACTGATGGGCACTGATAGGCGGCACTGATGGGCGCTGATATGTGGCACTGGTATGCGGCACTGATGGGCACTCATAGGCGGCACTGATGGGCACTCATAGGCGGCACTGATGGGCACTTATAGGCAGCACTGATGGATACTTATGGGTGGCACTGATAGGTGGCACGGACGGGCACTGATAGGCGGGCACTTATGGGCACTGATAGGTGGCACTAATGGACACTGGTAGGTGGCACTGGTGACTGGCATTGCTGGGCATCATGCATTTTTTGTGCCATGATGGTGCCAAGCAGTGCCCATTTGTGGGCACTGATTGGCATATATTTTGTATCTCTTTGTGCATGTGGATGGCCATGGGGGACTTACCTGGCCATCCACATGCTTGGGCTTCCCTGGTGGTCCTGGGGGGCTTCCCTGGTGGTCCAGTGTGGGTATCTGAGGGGGGGCTTCGCTGATAAACAATCAGCGCGAACCCCCCCTGTCAGGAGAGCCGCCGATCGGCTCTCCTCTACTCGCGTCTGTCAGACGCGAGTGAGGAAGAGCCGATCAACGGCTCTTCCTGTTTACATTGTGATCAGCCGTGATTGGACACGGCTGATCACGTGGTAAAAAGCCTCCGCCGGAGGCTTTTTACCGAGATCAGTGTAGCGGTGGGTCAGACTGATCCACCGATCGCCGCGATGCGCCCCCCCCCCCCCCCCCCGGTGTGGATAACACAACCACTTCCCGGACGTCAATATGCTATTGACGGGGCGGGAAGTGGTTAAGGACTTTCTCCACCTATCTATGTTGAATGTTATAGTCTAGGATAATCATGGGTGCATCCATATTTCGTTTGGTATTGATGTGGCCCTGTAACATCTTTTTTCTGTCTATTGCTGAAACTTCCTGGATTTGTTTCTGAATGAAATCATCTGTATAACCTTTTTCTTTGAATCTATTCCCAACGAGTTCAACCTGCGTTTTAAAATCTTCATCATGTGTGCAGTTTCGTTTTATATTATTAATAGAAGGGTTTTGCGCTTATCACCTTATTTCATACTCTCTCTTTTTTGTGATATTGTTACACATAGATAGGGCTGGGGAAAAAAAACGATTTTAATCTTGAATCGAGTTTTTTTTAATCGATTTTTTTAGATTTTTTATTTTTTTTATTTAAAAAAAAAAATTTTTTTTTTTTTACATTTATTTTTTTTTTCCTTCAAAGTTTCCGTAGCAGAGCTGCAGGGGGCGTATCCGAAATGGCACTGGGCGGCGTTACCCCAATTACATCTACTCGCCGTAGTAATGTAACACTAACTAACCGCAAGCCGCCATCTGCCTACCTGATCAGCGTGTCATGCAGACAGACGGCGGCCATTGCAGTGTTCAAAAGCCGTGCCTCCTGAGTCCTCGTCGTCTGTGATAGGCGGAACACTCAATTTCACAGCAGGCAGTGTTCAGCCTATCACGAACATCCTCTCATCCTCGTCTGTGTTATGGGGATGAGCGGATATCCGTGATAGGCGGAACACTGAATGCTGGGAAATTCAGTTTTCCGCCTATCACAGACGAGGAGGAGGCGCGGCTTTTGAATACTGTAATGGCCACCGGTGTAGCAGTAAGATCTGTATACCATGAAAATCTGCATCAGGTACGGGCACAGTGAGGCATTGGGCACAGTGAGGCATTGGGCACAGTGAGGCATGGGCACAGTTCAATTCAACTAAGAGTAACCTCAAGATTTTTTGTTGTTTTATTAGCTAAATCCAAATACAGTATTAATAATTTGGATGTTTAACAATCTTTGTTGCACACTGACTTTGCAGTTAGAGAAAGGGTTTGCCTTTGAAATTGTGTTTGTTGATGCACTTCAATTAATATAATTAAAAAAAAAAAAAAATCGAATCGTAAATCAAGTTTTTTATAAAAAAATCGCAGATTTTTTTGGGGGGGAAAATCGCCCAGCCCTACACATAGATTGAGCAGCAAACCCCATACATAACTATCAAGTTTTACTAGGCAAGCGCAGTAGAATTTTTATTACTCACTCACATTAACCCTTTCTCTGTCAGAGCTGTTTTTGCATAATTTTTTTCCCCACTCATGTTAAATACACAATTTGGGCCTAAAGATTATCTAAAACCCCCAAACATATATTTTCTGTAGGCGAAGACCCTGGAGAATAAAATGGTGGAAGTTCTGATGTTTTGTGTCTGATGATGGTAGTCCAACACTTTACGAAGCATAACTGAAAAAAAGTACAATAAAGGTATTGGAATGAGATTGGACACTGGTGGGTTTTTGAGGGCACACCCCCTCTGGGGCACCTTCCCTGTAACCCTCCCCCACTCAGTGAGTCCTCAGTTTTCTGCTGGTGTCTGAAGGTGATGGACCTCTTCTTCTCCCTCACGGAGAAATCAGCTTCACTGGTTTCTTATTTGTAGTTTTATTTAAATCATTCGATCAACACCTCTCCGTCTTCTAACACCTATAGAGAAGCAATGTGTCTGGATTGGGGCAGCCTCAGTCGGGAGTCATACCTGGACCCCATGCTGTGAAGACGGCCTGTAATGTTGCTTCAGGCACTGGATCCTGCGTGGGACGCTCACACTGGCATTTGATGCAACTCAAGTTAGCTGCAGGTTGCTATACAGGTCCAGGGTGATGGTCCATCACTATGGAACCCAATCCCTGAGGATATTCCCACCGTGATGGATGAAGCTTGGACTTTATATATAGTCCACCATATTGGACAAGTAAGACAGGGTCACCCTCTACCTCCGACCATTACTCTACAAACAGGACTGTGTCTGGAAAGTATTCACTTCACAGTGTAAATTTTTCAAACTTGGCGCTAAATTTTAACCACTCAGATCTTAGTCTCAGGTGTTACATCACACCATTGGTTACACCCTTTACTGCCACTTCCACCTAGAGCCCTTATAAGGTACTCAGGTGCCTCTTGCCACCGACTAGGATTCATTGCAGGTAACCTGATCCCGATGTTCCGGTCCTAGAGGAGGCAGAGACAGGCGGGAATGGAGAGGATATGGATGCCGTACTGGAGGAAGGTGCGGAGGATTTCCCTCCCCCACATTGTCATTATGATGAAGAAGGAACTTTACACAACATGCTTGCTAACATTGAAAAGCTCATTTTATTTTTTGCTAAACAAATAAAAAAAGGTAAAAAAAATTGAAAAAAAAATGATGAGGTTGTACTGACGGGCACTGAGGAGGCTGCATTGATGGCCACTGATGAGGCTGCATTGACGGCCACTTATGAGGATGTACTGACAGGCACTTATAGGTGGTACTGATGAGGTGGCACTGATGAGGCTGCACTGACGAGGCGGGACTGATGAGGTGGCACTCATATGCAGCACTGATGGTTGGCAATGATGGGCGGCACTAATAGGCAGCACTAATGAGGGGACACTGACAGGCATTACTGATGGGCACTGATTGGCACTTGTGGGCATCCTTGATGGGTCTGCACTGATAATCAATGCACAGAATATCAGCGCAGGTAAGACACTTATCAGCTCTCTTCTACTCTTGCCTTGTCAGCGAGAATAGAGGAAAAGCTGATAACTGGCACTTCCTTGTTACAATGTGATCAGCTGTGATTAGACACAGCTGATCACATTGGTAAAGAGCCTCTGTCATAGGCTCTTTACCGAGATTGGAGATGCGGTGTGTCAGAGCGACACACTTCACTACCGATCACCGCGCTGCGTACCCTCGGGGGGCATGTGTGAGCGGCTTATCCTGCTGGATGTCATGTGACGCCCAGTTAGGATAATGAAACCACCACCCGACCATCATTTTTCCGGGCGGGATGTGGTTAAATAACATGCCTGGGGGGTGTCCTAATCCTTCCTGTGAAGGGGGATATCTCTGTTGCGGACTTCTCTAATGGTCTGCTATGTATTTTGGAGGGGCCTGGGTGCTGTTTTTTTAATTTTTTAAAGACTCGGCAATAAAATGTAATTTGCAGACTCTTTAAACTCGATCATTTCTTTGTAAATGTAAGTTGCTGTAGCTCATCCTACAGGAGGAAAGTGTAGAGTTCCCAACCACCAACTATCCGCTTACCGTAACATTAGACCCCCCCCCCCCCCGAGACTGAAGAGGTCTAAAGCACTTAAAATTAGGTTCAGCCCAGCGGTCACAAGACCAAACCACCGCATACACAACTCCGCTTCCGGGAATGCAAGGGTTATTTGCTGCCAAAGGGGGGATCTGAAGCAAGGTCACATTCTCATAAGAAGCCCCGTGTTACCACAAATAAGAAGAGGATCCATAAAACTGCTCTTTCATTAAATCTCCATGTGCTCACAAAGAGAATGTATTCAATTGCAAGTACAATACAGCATGCCGCCCATCATACCGCCCTGAGGACGTCAGCGGCAAAACTCTGCCCCTACGTGTTTTGTCCCGGTAGACGCTCTGAAAGGAAAGTGGAGATCTCCATCCTTCTTATACATGTAGTACCCCCCTGATCTACAGAGGCGTGGTGGCACATGACTGGAGAGGGGAAGAAGAAGATGTCTCTAAATTCCAGATGATCTGTGAGTTCAAGTGGGGAAATTCAGCCCCAGAACTGCCATCTTCTCAAGGAAAATGTTTCCCAGCACAGAACGGATTAACAAGGAAGCGTCCAAGCTTCTCTTGTGCGCTACTCTTGTGATGTGATCATGCATTAAACAATTTGCTTGGAGGCTTCCTTGTTGATCCATGGTGTGCTGGCAAACATTTTCCTTGTGACTTCATAACCAGTCCCCAGCTGGTTGTTGCTGCAGCACCCAAACCCTTGAGAGATTTTCCAGGAACGTGTGTAATGTTAATATGGAGGAATCCGATCTTCTCAGACACCCTCCCCTCAAGAACTCCCCCCTCCTCCCCAGACCTCCTCTCTCCTCAGACCCTTCCTAGACGTTCTCTCCTCCTCAGACCCTTCCTAGACGTTCTCTCTCCTCCTCAGACCCTTTCTAGATGGTCTCTCTCCTCCTCAGACCCTTCCTAGACATTCTCTCTCCTCCTCAGACCCTTCCTAGACCTTCTCTCTCCTCCTCAGACCCTCCCTAGACATTCTCTCTTCTCCTCAGACCCTTCCTAGAGATTCTCTCTCCTCCTCAGACCCTTCCTAGACCTTCTCTCTCCTCCTCAGACCCTTCCTAGAGATTCTCTCTCCTCCTCAGACCCTTCCTAGACCTTCTCTCTCCTCCTCAGACCCTTCCTAGACCTTCTCTCTCCTCCACAGACCCTTCCTAGACATTCTCTCTCCTCCTCAGACCCTTCCTAGACCTTCTCTCTCCTCCTCAAACCCTTCCTAGACATTCTCTTTCCTCCTCAGACCCTTCCTAGACGTTCTCTCTCCTCCTCAGACCCTTCCTAGACATTCTCTCTCCTCCTCAGACCCTTCCCAGATGTTCTCTCTCCTCCTCAGACCATTCCTAGACATTCTCTCTCCTCTTCAGACCCTTCCTAGACATTCTCTCTCCTCCTCAGACTCTTCCTAGACGTTCTCTCTCCTCCTCAGATGCCTCCTAGACGTTCTCTCTCCTCCTCAGACCCTTCCTAGACATTCTCTCTCCTCCTCAGACCCTTCCTAGATGTTCTCTCTCCTCCTCAGACCCTTCCTAGACGTTCTCTCTCCTCCTCAGACCCTTCCTAGATGTTCTCTCTCCTCCTCAGACCCTTCCTAGACGTTCTCTCTCCTCCTCCTCAGACCCTTCCTAGACATTCTCTCTCCTCCTCAGACCCTTCCTAGACATTCTCTCTCCTCCTCAGACCCTTCCTAGACGTTCTCTCTCCTCCTCAGACCCTTTCTAGATGGTCTCTCTCCTCCTCAGACCCTTCCTAGACATTCTCTCTCCTCCTCAGACCCTTCCTAGACCTTCTCTCTCCTCCTCAGACCCTCCCTAGACATTCTCTCTCCTCCTCAGACCCTTCCTAGAGATTCTCTCTCCTCCTCAGACCCTTCCTAGACCTTCTCTCTCCTCCTCAGACCCTTCCTAGAGATTCTCTCTCCTCCTCAGACCCTTCCTAGACCTTCTCTCTCCTCCTCAGACCCTTCCTAGACCTTCTCTCTCCTCCACAGACCCTTCCTAGACATTCTCTCTCCTCCTCAGACCCTTCCTAGACCTTCTCTCTCCTCCTCAAACCCTTCCTAGACATTCTCTTTCCTCCTCAGACCCTTCCTAGATGTTCTCTCTCCTCCTCAGACCCTTCCTAGACATTCTCTCTCCTCCTCAGACCCTTCCCAGATGTTCTCTCTCCTCCTCAGACCATTCCTAGACATTCTCTCTCCTCTTCAGACCCTTCCTAGACATTCTCTCTCCTCCTCAGACTCTTCCTAGACGTTCTCTCTCCTCCTCAGATGCCTCCTAGACGTTCTCTCTCCTCCTCAGACCCTTCCTAGACATTCTCTCTCCTCCTCAGACCCTTCCTAGATGTTCTCTCTCCTCCTCAGACCCTTCCTAGACGTTCTCTCTCCTCAGACCCTTCCTAGATGTTCTCTCTCCTCCTCAGACCCTTCCTAGACGTTCTCTCTCCTCCTCCTCAGACCCTTCCTAGACATTCTCTCTCCTCCTCAGACCCTTCCTAGACATTCTCTCTCCTTAGACCCTTCCTAGACAGTCTCTCTCCTCCTCAGGGCTCTGCCAGACTTCTCTCCTCCTCAGATCCCCCTGTCCTTCTCCGACCCCCTCTACTTCTCAGATCACTCCCCATACCTCCCTCCTCCTCCTCAGACCCCCACATATAGCCAAATGACAGCTACAGTGCGGCCGACCAGTTCTGGAATGCCGTCATATGATGTCCTTCTGTGATTGCGGCACGCGGGTGGCGCGTTCTGTGATCGCTGCGTTCACCGGACACAGCTGATCACAGATCAGGGTGAGCCAATCAGTGGCTCTTTACCATGTGATCAGCTGTGTCCAATCACAGCTGATCACGGATGTAAACACAAGCTGGTTATCACAATTCCTTTTCTCATGCTGACAGCATGAGGAGAGGGGAGCCGATAACTGGTTTGTGTGAAAGGGACATTGGGACATTGGCACTGATAAACAGGGCACTGATTATAAGTATCCTGATTATCAGTGCAGTGATCAATAGTGCCCACCAGTGCTGCCAATCAGTGCCCACCAGTCCTGCCAATCGGTGCTCATCAGTGATGCCAATCAGTGCCCCCTCATCAGTACCACCTATCAGTGCTGCGTATCATTGGCCATCAGTGACCATCAGTGCCACCTATCATTGACTAGGGATGAGCTTCGTGTTCGCGTCGAACACATGTTCGACTCGAACATCGGCTGTTCGATCGTTCAGCGAAGAACGAACGTTATGGTCCGTTTGCGCCAAATTCGTGTTGTGCGACATGGCCCATAATTCACTGCGTCATCGCAGTGCATTGCCGGCAGATGATTGGCCAAGCATGCACTATGACCCGCATGCTTTGGCCAATCACAGCGCAGAAAAAACGGAGAGCCGTAACTGGCCAAAGCCAGGGTGGCTTTGGCCAATTATGGCTCAGGGGGTTTAGTACACACCCCACATTATATATAAGGCCGCCTGGAAGTCGGCCTTGTATAGTGTGTTGGCGTTTGTGAAAGAGGCAGTTTCAGAGAGATAGACAGTGTCATTTATATTGAGTTAGATAGAGCAGGCAGGTGAGTCAGTTAGCTGCTGTTACAGTGTGTAGAGGATATATATGCATACTAGGTGTTGTATATATATTTATGCACTGTATTGAGTTTAGCTAGATCCGTTCCTGTTAGTCTCTATACTGTGACAGGCAGGCTGGTGATTGTGCTAGCTGCAGACAGTCAGTGTTTCACTTAGTGTACTACTGTGTGCTTTGCATAGCATTCACCTAAAGCTCACCTGGATACAGTTATTCTCTATACTGTGACAGGCAGGCCGGTGATTGTGCTAGCTGCAGACAGTCAGTGTTTCACTTAGGCCCCTTTCACACTCGGGCGGTTTTCAGGCTCTATTGTGCTAAAAATAGCGCCTGCAAACCGTCCCTAAACAGCGGCTGCTGTTTCTCCAGTGTGAAATCCCGAGGGCTTTCACACTGGAGCGGTGCGCTAGCAGGACGGTAAAAAAAGTCCTGCTAGCCGCATCTTTGGAGCGGTGAGAGGAGCGGTGTGTTTACCACTCCTCCACCACTCCTTCCCATTGAAGGTAATGGGAAACCGCGGTAATACCACCGGCAATGCGCCTCTGCAGAGGCGCATTGCCGGCGGTATTAACCCTTTTTCGACCGCTAGCGGGGGTTAAAACCGCATCGCTAGCGGCCGAATACCTCCGTAATTCCGACGGTATAGCTATACCGCCACCGCACCCACCGCCCCAGTGTGAAAGCAGCCTTAGTGTACTACTGTGTGCTTTGCATAGCATCCACCTAAAGCTCACCTGGATACAGTTATTCTCTATAATGTGACAGGCAGGCCGGTGATTGTGCTAGCTGCAGACAGTCAGTGTTTCACTTAGTGTACTACTGTGTGCTTTGCATAGCGATCACCTAAAGCTCATCTGAATACAGTTATTCTCTATACTGTGACAGGCAGGCCGGTGATTGTGCTAGCTGCAGACAGTCAGTGTTTCACTTAGTGTACTGTGTGCTTTGCATAGCATTCACCTAAAGCCTAAATTTTTGATGCAATACTTTGCAACAGGGCTCATTGCTGCGCTCTAAGTACAGTATCTGTGAGGGGTTGCAGTGTTGTGGCACTAGCACCAGTGCCTAAGGCCCAATTTTTCAGCCCCTGTTCAACAGGGGCATGTGTATGTATATAAAATGTGAGCGCTAAATGCAATTACAATTCTTGATCTAATAATTCACAGCAGGGCCCATTCCTGCACCCACCAAGAGTAACTGTGAGGGCTTACAGTGTTGTAGCACCAGCACCACTGTAATGGTCGTTTAACCACAAAGGGGTTAATATGGATTCTACTACTGTTCCGAATTGTAAAGGTTAGATAACATTGCATGCATGCTTGAAAGCAAGACTCCGACACATCCGTGCAGATCTGTTACTTCTGTATCTAATGATTTATTCCAGGCAGTACTAAACTTTTTACACACAGCATGATACGTCACTATTATGTTAATGTGACACTAATAAGCACATCTGATTGGCTGCAATACAAAAAGAGTACAGAAACGTTATGATTAAGCTGGGCTGTCCTCTGGTCCTATCTTCATATCTGCATTCCAAAGATGTGTGGGAGAAGAGGGTATCCGCCATTTTATGTCTTCTCCAGTCTTTTCGGTGGGAGGAGGTGTATTAGAAACCGATTTGAGTAAGGAAGAATTACAGCAGTGGTGTACATGAAAAAGCAATATAGACTTTATAGTATAGTAAAGATGCATAGAGAATAGACATTTTCTAGTTTAACATTATGCTCATCACATTCCTTCACAGACCCCCCTAAAATGGCTATTTTCTATCTGTCCCTCAAACTAAAGGACCTGACCACCACCTGGACCATTCCCCAGGACCTTTTTTTCAGGCTAAGTATAGAGAAGGGGAGTAACTAGTTCACTACCCCCCTCGACGAAGCCGGGAAAGACAGTCAGGCAGTTCCCTATCCTATCCCTATATCCCTATAGGACTGTGAGATTATGGACGGTGATAAGGGGATCCTTTTCTTCTTGGTGGAGAAATGTAGGTGTACTGTTTTATACAGCCTTGCTCATTAACTTCTTTACAAAGGGCAGAATACAGCATACAACCAGAGCTAAGAGAACTAGGATTATTAATACTGTAACCCCTATCTCGGCGAGCACCTTTTGCCACCCACCCATCCAGCTGAAATATTGATCCCACGGGAGTTCTTCTTCAACTCCAATGACAGATCTTCTAATTTCTTTATAGCTAGAGTAACCTTACCATTTGGGCCAGTATTGTCAGAAATGTAGGTGCAACAGGTTCCCGTTTTCTTTATCATTTTACAGACACCTCCTTTCTCAGCTAACACCATGTCTAAGGCCATCCGGTTCTCAAATGTCATATAGGAAGTGGGGGGCTAACTGGTCAGCAATTCCCTGGAGGGCATCTCTGGTGTAATTTACAAATCTCTGTTGGTTGTAGTATATAGTTAATCCAATCTACATTCTTGTTGACAGTTATTATGGGGATCAAAGACTCAAAACCAGCTTTTACCTGGTCCCTGGCTTTGAATTGATCAGGGACCCCCCTTGGGACTCCTATGGCATCTATGTACACATGAGGGTCAAAGCTTCCGGAGGGACCTGCTCGCTTCCTCCTTTGACTGGGTGTGTCACGGTATAAGTTACATTGCCAGGGAACTGGAGGACAGGAGACTATGTTACAGTAATCAAAGATAAAGCTGGAAGAGTTATACTAGAATGTGGTGAATAACTTGTCGTTTTGTGTGATGGCTACCTGCTGACCCCCCACTAACCCCAACAGGAAAAGGATATACAACACCATCATTGTGGTGTGGTCAGGATCTTATCTTCAGGAGATGGAGCTTTCTTGCAGCGGGAGGCGTGTATCCAGGTGCTTTTCCCTTCTAGCTTTACTGATGTAGCTGTGGTCAGCAAAACTTGAAATGGACCATCATATCTTGGCTCAAGGGAGTGCTTCCTCACAAACTTCTTTTCTAGCACCCAATCTCCTGGCAGTAGTTGGTGTGTTCCTGTATCTACTCTAGGATCTGGAATGGAAGAAAACACTCGAGAATGGATATCAGTTATTGCTCTAGACAAACGTGTGACATAGCTAGTTAACACATCAGATTGTAACTGCAACTACTGTGGGAACTAACAGCCAGGTCTGGGGGCTGAACCAAACAAAATTTCATAAGGGGACAGAGCATGTTTCCCTAAAGTCCCATTCATCCTTTCTACCTTCCCGCTGCTTTGAGGGTGGTATGGGGTGTGTAGAGCTAACTGAACTCCCAGTGCTGCCCAAATCTCTTTTGTAAGGGTTGCTGTGAAGGCTGGGCCCTGATCGCTCTCTATCACCTCTGGAACCCCAAATCTACATACTAGCTCGCTCAGTAGTTTCTTAGCCGTGGTCTTGGCTGTCATGTTTGTAACAGCGTAGGCTTCTGGCCAGCCGGAGAACATGTCCACCATCACTAGGGCATATTCATATCGGCCACTTTTTGGCATCTGTATATGATCAATCTGTATCCTCTGGAACGGATAGAGGGGTTTCGCCAAATGCTTCTGCGGTGTCTTCTCTGTTCTCCCCGGTTTGCATTTTGCACATACTGCACATGAGGCGCAGTAATTTCTGGTTAGGGTGGTTATCCCTGGGGCCCAGTAATACTTGCTGATCAGTGAATTCATTAAGTTCTTAGAGAGATGTGCAGGTCCATGTGCCCATTGGACGACTGCTGGATACATATATTTTGGTAAACAGATTTTCCCTCTCATCAGATATAGATCTCCATCGTATTCTGCTCCTTTATCGATCCATTCCGAATGTTCTTCTGAGTGAGCTGCATTTTGCATAGAGGCTAGGTATTGCCTGTCAGATGGCACATGGACTGCCACAGGAATCTGCGCTAAAGATTCACTCTCCTCTTTGGCCACTTCAGCCATTTTCCGTTGGTCTTTCGCTGCTTGTTTAGCAGCTATATCCGCCAGGTGGTTCCCTCTGGCTTCTTGAGAATTCAGTTTGCCATGTGCTTTAACCTTCAAGACAGCCACTTTGTCAGGCAGGAGTAGTGCATCCATTAACTAACCCTTGATGGCTGGACCGTGTTTCACCGGTGTTCCAGCCACTGTCAGAAATCCTCTAGCCCTCCAGATGACACCAAGGTCATGAGCCACTCCCAGGGCGTACCTTGAATCTGTGTAAATGTTGGCTCTTTTACCTTCTCCTATCTTACACGCTGTAGTGAGGGCTTGGAGCTCCGCTTCCTGAGCAGATACAGTTGGTGGTAATGCTCCTGCTTGAAGAATTTCAAATTCAGAGGTCACAGCATAACCTGTGTGGTACTTGCCTCCTTCATCTGCATATCTGGAGCCATCCACAAAAAGTGTGTAGTCAGGGTTTTCCAGAGGAGTGTCACTCACTGTAGGTAAGTGTGTGGTTTCCATGCGCATCATTTCAAGGCAGTCATGTGGAGCAGTTCAGGGGTCTTTTTCTTCACCTTCTCTGTTTTCTTCTTCATCTTCTCCATTTAGTACCCCCTCGAAAAATGGCAGAAGGGTGGCCGGGTTGAGAGTGAGACACCTTTGGAGGGTCACATTTTCAGGAAGGAGGAGGGAGATGTCTGGCGGTGGACAGGTGGCGGGGTTGCACCTTATTCAGGATGGCAGAAATGTCATGTGGTGCCCGAAGAAGCAGGGGGTGTGCTAGAACGAGGTCTGAAGTTTTGTCCAGCAGTGCTTGGGCAGCAAAGACAGCTCTTAAACAGGAAGGGCCACCTCTAGCCATGGGGTCTAAGCGGCATGAATAGTACCCAATGGGTCTAGTTCAGCCTCCATGTGATTGAGCTAGGACCCCTGTGGCGTGGCCATTTCTTTCTGACACAAACAGTTTAAAGGGTATTCCAGAACTGGGAGGCCCAAAGCAGGAGCTGTGGATATTGCTTGCTTCAGCAGAAAGAAATTGTCCAGGGCCTCGCTTGACAGGGTAAATGGCACAGACTTGAGATCATCAAAGAGTGGTTGCATGAGGATCGATACATCAGGGATCCACGCGTGCAGTAAGCCAGGTCCACTACAGTGAAGTACTCAGCCATTGGAGGTATACCTGATAATAAGGTATGTGGATTTGGCACAATTGGGGTGTCCAACACTGTGGCTTTGTTAACTGCTCGGAGGTCTTGGACCATTCTGTAATATTCTGGTTCTCCTCTTGGGGTCCGTTTCTTCACTGGGAACAAGGGTGTATTGCATTCCGAAGTACAGGGTATCAGAGCTCCATTGGACACAAGAGTCTCGACCTGTCTTGAGATGCGAATTGAGCAGACTTCAAGGGGTATTGTGGTTTCCGGGGCAATGATGCTCCCTCTTTGAGCTTGACTAAAACTGGTGGCACTTTCAGGTCTTACGGTCCCGTGGACCATAGGCATGCAGGAATTCTGTCAAGTACTTCCTGCGGTATTGAACTTGGAGTTATCGCTTCATGAAGTATCATCATGAGAGGCAGAGAACACAAAGCAGATGAGTCTTCTAAGGATAGGGGAGTATGTAGCTTCACTCCTCCTTCAGGCGTGAAAATGACTGAGGCCTGTAGTCTGGACAGCACATCAGCTCCCAGCAAATTCATGGGACAGGTAGAGGACACTGCCATAAGGGGTGACACGGGTTTGCCCATTTCCTAGCGAGAGTTGGGGCATGGTGGTGGGCGAGTATAGGTGGGGTCTCTTCATCATATGCTACCATGAGGGGCGTCTGTTTTTTCACTTTTTGGTTTTCTATACCCCTGGCCACCAGCAGTAGATTGGACATTTTCATAGAGCGGTATTCGGGGCGAGCCACCATCAGGCCTTTTCTGATATCTTCTCTGAGCCCTGAGACAAAAGCAGTTTATAACATATGTGTGTGTGCCTTTTCATAGTGAGAGAAGCCCAGATCCTCAAAGGCCTGGGTGAGTCTGGCATGATACTTCTCCACAGACTCCCCTTTATCTTGGATAATATCTTGGATTGTGGTAGTCTGATCCGCCAGTTTCTCCTTTGCCCATTTGTGGAGTTGGGCGCAGAACTCCACACGCGAGGAATAGGAAGTGGCACTTGTCAAGCAGGCATCATTGAAGGCCGCCTGCATGACCGGCCAAAAGACATGTCCTGCTTTAATTTGGCATAAGCTGATCAAATCTCTCCAAGCAGCTGAGTAAGTTTCTTGTATCTGCACCATCCTGCGGTAGAAGGGCATTGGCTGTTTCTCTAGATCAGGCAGACTTGTCACTAAGGCCGCTGCTTGTGATGGGGTAAAAGCGACATACATCACCGGTGCCCCTTCTGGCAACTGATTGTTGTTGGGGCGGGGGCTGACGAGGGGTACTGTTCTTTATGGTTGCCAGCATACGTTCGAGATTCTCTCTGAACTGTGAGTCTGGAGCTGGATTGGGGGTTAAATCAACGGGGGGCCTTGCTGCTTGCTGGTGGTCTTCCCACTCAAACGCTTCTTCATCATTAATATATCTGGCTTGTGAAGGTGGCACTTCCGTATTGGGGAAGACAGGAGTGTGGTAGGAGCCATACTGGTTTAAAACAGAGAGAGAACTGTGTAGAGGCCTTGGTTGGGCCATCCGGGTGTACCAAGATGGCCACTTGCAGGAAGCGTACTGGGCTGGGCAGGAAGTGAGGATGTGGGTGCACTAAGATGGCTGCCAGGAGGAAGTGCACTGGGCTTTGCAGGAAATGAGGATGTGGGTGCACTAAGATGGCTGCCGGGAGGAAGTGCACAGTGGGTTGTTCTTGAGCCGGGAAGGGCAGGGATGTCCCTCCCCTCCTTTGTTCCAAATTCCACAGTACACAATACAATCGCCATCGCCATCTTTCTTCACCTCTTCATGCAATGTTTTAGCAGCACGAAACCAAGATTCTGACACTTGCAATAAGCTTTTATCACATAGAATTACTTTCTGTTCCGTCTTATCAACATACGCCACTTATCTGGCAGTCTTCCAATTCACAAACTTTCGCTACAACAGCGCTTCAGTAACTTCTGTCCTCTTCACAATGTTCTTGTTTCACATCCAACAAACCTTATTAATATTTCTAATCTTCTGTCCACTTCTAGTGCATTTCACTTTCAAGTTCTTTAACCATTTCCTTGCTGATTCCTTACATCTCATCACATGCTACACTAGTGATTTCATATCTAGTCAAGGGTTAACATTTATTAAACACACAGGAATCTATCCATGAGATATCCTAACCCATCCTCCCCCTCCCCTCGAGGGTAGGGGCTCGTATCGTTGAGTGGGGATACTAACAAGCTTTTTTTTTTTTCTCCTATCCCTTCTTTCACTGGGTAATGAACGTTTAATCTAAAAACCAACACATCAGGGGTGAAGGGGAACAGCGGCTTGTGGCCCAATTGTTCCTTCAGGTAGCCGCCTTCTTTTACTTTCCCCAGTCCCCAACCCCATTGATTTATGCCAAACAGTAATCTACAAACACACTGAGAACAGGACATCACACCACACCTGCAGCCTCCGGCACAGCGAAACCTTAGCAGCTGAACTACGCCCTCAGGGGTTAACCATTTTTTCTGCAGGGGCAGACAGCTCACCTGAACCAGAACATGGTACACCGTAACCCCTGAGTAACCTTATTGCAAAGCTACACCGTCTTTTAGAGGGGCAGACAGCTCACCTCTGGACACGTCCCGTCTTCTCAGGGGCAGACAGCTCACCTGGGTCAGGGTACTCAATTGCAACAACCTTTCAGTCTGCCAAGGAGTTGCAATGCCTAGGACAACAGACACTGAACAAATACAAACGCCAAACAAATACAGTCAGTAGAGATCCAATAGCAGGTTTGTTAAAACAGCCACAGATATAAAAAAATTACCTGCCTCTTTGCCTCTATAAGCCGACAAAGCCAGCTGCCAACCCAGACAGAACAAATTTGTACAGTGGTAAGTATATAAGTACCTACCGTACCCCAGGGGTGCGCAAGTCCCTGTATTCGGTCTGTCCCGATTTGCCACTCAGCCCTTAGGTTGTGGACTTACTTCGGTCAAAAACCTGGAGCCCCACGCTGGGCGTCAGACGCCATTTGGCGTGAGGCGATTCCAGGGGGACCCCAAGGCGTTAAGGGGGACCTCTGGTCCGGTGAGTGTGCCTCGTGGCCCGCATGGCACGAGGTGCGCTAGTGTGTTTAGGCCTCGGGCACCTTCAGCCCGAGGCTCTGCTGCTGCATTGTAGGCCCAGCTCCGCTGACAAGGGCCTACGCTTCAGAGAAGGATCCCAGGCTGCCCGTTTGTAGGGGACCCATCTTTAGGAAAGGAGTTCCAGGGGAAGAACAGTCCCGGCGGAGATTAGCAACGGTACTGCTGTCTCGGGGAGAGGCCTGGAGACCTGCCTAGAGGGGGATTCATCGCCTCTGACATCCGTGCTTTATCCCGGCTGCTAGGACTGCTCTCATAGGGACTATCCGGGTGAGCAATACCCACTCAGGCTTGAGTGGCGACGAGTGTAGATACTGGATTTAAGTGCTGCGTGCCTGAACCTTCCCCTACTTCTTTTAACCTCCTGCTCTTCCTCTGTTCAAGAATTGACTCTTATGCAAAGAAAAAGAATAAAGCCTTACTGATTAGTGTAGCGGGGTTCCTTTAAGACTCATGGACTACCTTTTCCATAACCCCCTTGGCCTCCAGGATGTTTTGCCTTCACCCCAGAGACTCATGGGGGGGTTATAAAAGGAGGAGGCGTGGCTGCGCTCGCTCTCTTTGGGACACGAGACTTCAGTGACTGATCCTCCTGTGCGGATGCGCCGGAGTGCAAGGCCTGAAGCCTGAGGTCTTGCGCAGCACCAAAGAGCCTTCCACCCCACTGCGAGCCTGGGTGGCATCTGACTCCGCTTGTCTACAACCTTGGTTGGATCGGGGACCCGATTGCTGGAGACACTGTGTGTGTGTAGGACACAGTCGGTGGAAGTTCCCGGACTGGGATCGTGTCCGGATGGGTGAGCGAGCATATGCTCAGACCATATACTGTTGTTGCTAATGTGCCTATAGACTGCCGTGGCCCACAAGTTTATAACTGACACCCTCACTGGGGAACCATATCAGAGAGGAACTTAGAGTTCATGAAGTAAAGTGTTATTTCATCACAACCTTCCCACTGGATTACAAATGGTATTCTGTTAATGTGCACCACCTTTAAAGAAACCATCATCCCCTATAGACTGAGTTTTAGATATCTGAGCCAGGCCTGGCCAGCTAGTTAGTGCCTTTAGGTACTGCGCCACAGGGCGCCTCGTTAACGGTCGCCCACGCGGCGCACCTGTACTGTTCCTCTATTTCATAGTATGTTTATTGCTGCAGGGATCCACAACCTATTACCTGTAAACTGTTACTATTGTTAATCTTTCTTTACCATAAGCTTAAAGTAAATTTGATACCCTTCCATTATTGCCTTGGTGTCTGAATGTGCTCATACAGGATAAGAATTTTATTGCTGCCGTAACTAACTGTGCCAGTAGGGGGTCGAGTACATTGCCGGGGTTTGGCGGAGCTGTTTTCAGGGCCCAAACTAAATCTGCGGCCTTCTTAGTTGAAGGTATCGCTACATTAGGTTTTACTCGTGTGTGGACATTGGTCTTAATCCTGGATGTTTGTGTACCTAGACAATGGAGCTAAAGGATCCACTCGTGGGAGGTAACGAAACCAGTAGATACCATTAACAAATTTGGGGACTGCGGGTGTGTGGTAGCTAACCGGGGGTGAGGGAGCAACATATAATTCTCCTTTAAGGGGCGTGGCAGGGGGTGTGTCCTATGCCTACCTACTTTTGCTAATAGGTGTCCCTCGTTCCCATCTCAAAAAGTTGGGAGGTATGCCATAAGGATATACAGTACATACAGTTAGGGTTGCCACCTCATCCCTTTAAGCCCGAACACATATTAATTACACAGGTATTGAGGCTAATTTAATGCAGGTAAGGCTTCAAGTGAGTTTAATTACCGCCTTAATCACCCACATAACCTGTGTAATTAATATGTGTTCGGATTTAAAGGGATGAGGTGGAAACTCTACATACAGTACAGGCCGTGTTCACACTATGAGACGTTTCTCTGGGCTGCAGTTCACTGAGTTCCACAAGATAGTGATCTTCTCACATCTACCCAGACAGGAAGTCTCTAAGGGAGACAGGAAGTGATGTCAGGTAAAGACAGGAAGTGATGTTAGATAAAGACAGGAAGTTCCATGAGGTACGAGTAACAGAGGAGACATTGTTGGAAGTGGCAGCAGAGGAGGTAATAAGATCTTATTTTCTATTTACACCCAGTAACCCCCCCCCCCCCCGTCATGTCCGTCCTCTTCCTCCATAGTCACTGTGACGTCTTTTATCTCCAGCAGATGATGATACACATATATTATTATTATACAGGATTTATATAGAGCCAACAGTTTGCACAACATCAGGGCAGACAGTACAGTTACAATACAATATAATACAGGAGGAATCAGAGGGCCCGGCTTCTTAGAGCTTATAAATTAAGAGGGAGGGTCAAAGGATACAAAAGGCAATAATAACTGTGGGGGATGGGTTGATGGAAAAAATAGAAGTCCAGCTGTTAGGTGGGGGCAGGTTAGGTTTCTCTGAAGTGAAGGGTTTTCGGGGATCATCTAAATATGGACAGAATAAGAGATCAACAAATTGGGATAGGGAGTTCCAGAGGATAAGAGAGGCTCTGGAGATGAGTATGAGAGGAGGTGACATGAGAGCTAGAAAACAGGAGGTCCTGGGAGGAATGAAGAGAACGATTTGGTTGGTATTGTAAGACTACGTTAGTGACGTAGCTGGGGGCCGAGTTGTGTATTACTTTGTAAGTTGTTGTAACTATTTTGAATTTAATTTGTTGGGTGAGTAGAAGCCAGTGGAGGGATTGGCAGAGAGAGGTGGAGGACACTGAATGGAGGCCAGTGGAAGGATTGGCATAGAGGGGTGGAGGACACTGAATGGAGACTAGTGGAGGGATTGGCAGAGAGGGGTGGAGGACACTGAAAGGAATCCAGTGGAGGGATTGGCAGAGAGGGGTGGAGGACACTGAATGGAGACTAGTGGAGGGATTGGCAGAGAGCGGTGGAGGACACTGAATGGAGACTAGTGGAGGGATTGGCAGAGAGCGGTGGAGGACACTGAATGGAGGTCAGTGGAGGGATTGGCAGAGAGGGGTGGAGGACACTGAATGGAGGCCAGTAGAGGGATTGGCAGAGAGGGGTGGAGGACACTGAATGGAGACTAGTGGAGGGATTGGCAAAGAGGGGTGGAGGACACTGAATGGAGACTAGTGGAGGGATTGGCAGAGAGGGGTGGAGAACACTGAATGGAGACCAGTGGAGGGATTGGCAGAGAGGGGTGGAGGACACTGAATGGAAATGTAATAAGCTCGGTTTTGGATAGATTGAGTTGGAGGAAGTGGTGTGACATCCAGGCTGATATGTCTGTTAGTAAATTAGTAATACGTGAGGAGACTGATGGAGTGAGCTGAGGGGTAGAGAGAGAGATTTGGGTGTCAGAGTAGCAATGGTATTGGAAGCCAAGGAGACTATAAGCTGACCCAGGGAGGAGGTGTAGATCGAGAATATGAGAGGTCCAAGAACAGAACCTTAGGGGACCCCGACACAGATTGGATGAAGAGAGGAGGAAGTAAAGTTGTTAGTGACACTGAAGATGTGGTGGGATAGGCAGGGTGAGAACCAATGAAGAGTAAAGTCACGGGGACCAAAGGAGTGGAGTTTTTTGAGGAGGATGGGGTGGTCCACTGTGTCAAAGGCAGCACAGAGGTCCAGGAGTGTATATATAATGTGGAATGGTAGATTAACCTCTTCGGGTTCAGAACATTCCCCCACTTACAGGGCTGAAACATTTCCTTCATTTTGGAGATGTGTCACCTTTTCCACCAATAACCTTCTCACCTCATCAGTCTATTGTAGAATTTCTACAACTATACTAACAATGTCACGCTTACCCCTAATGCAGGTGGTCAGACACTATGGGGTTGATTTACCAAAGGAAAATCCACTTTGCACTTGAAAGTGCACATGGAAGTGCAGATGCTGTAGATCTGAGGGGGACATGCAAGGAAAATAAAAAACAGCATTTTAGCTTGCACATGATTGGATGATAAAATCAGCAGAGCTTCCCCTAATTTCAGAGCTTCCCCTCAGATTTACAGCGATCTACAGCGACTGCACTTCCATGTGCACTTTCAAGTGCAAAGTGGATTTTCCTTTAGTAAATCAACCCCAGAAGCTGGCTTCTGTGTTCTATAGCAGCCCCCTTTTCCATAAGGCAAGCAGGCCTACCAGTACTCAGTTGCCCCCAGGACTTATACACAATGCTATAGTTCCTGGCCACCACGCCAAGGAACGTGCAAACTCAGCACAGCAACTAGGTAATTGCGGTTTGGCAGACAGGCAGAGGGATTCAATGACAGTCCAGATACAAGACAGGCAAGGTTCAGAATAGTCAGGATCAAATCCATAGTAAAAATGCAGGCAGAGTTCTGAGAGCAGTCGATATCCGAACCGAGGTCTTCAACGAGGGAATCCAAACAGCAGAGCTGGGAAAACAGAGAGCTTGGAGCACGTGTCACAAATGCAATATCACAAGCATGAGACTGCAGGCTTGGTTGGCTTAAATACAGTTTGGGCTCCACCTGGAGACTGACAACATCAATCGTCTTGCAGGTGGGACAGACAGAAAGAATGCATCACAGCCAAAACCAGGATGCTGGAATAGGGGGTAGGAGCACAACTGCCAGGAACCATAGACCAGACAGAGACAGAAAATGCAGTTAAAAATCACGCCTTTAATGTAATGGCAAAAATATCACAGAACAGGAGCGTTGTGAAAAACAGAAGCCAGGGTTTGAAAGCCAGAGCGGGTAATAAGACCAGCAGAAATCGGCATTGTCAGAAGCCAGAAATCAGAAGAGACGTCAGCCAGGCCAAGTCATAACAGGAACACAGCAGAGACACACTGGAGATGTTGACCAGGCGAAGGCACGGAGAGAATGAGCAAGGCAGTTTAAATAGTTGAAAAGGGGCTGGCTGTAGGCTGGACTAACGAGGCAGGTAATGGTAACCAGGTGAGTCACTGTAGAAACAATGAGTGACTGGTAATTAACTGACAGCTGAGCAGCCTCTGTGCACTGAGAAGAGAGCTGCTAGTAATAGCAGAAACCCAACCCTGAAATCAACACACTCCTGACAAACGGATTATACTACTTTTATTAGTGGTGGGGGATGGGCAGTTTATTTAGAGGGAATTGGAATATGTATGTCTTTTATAAGATTAAAATAAGAAGAAAAGAAAAAAAATTCATTTATAGCAAAAATCTGGAAATGTTTTCCCATAATGATCTTAGTCTCAGATATTCATCCTAAAATGTGATCAGTAAAGTCTACGGAGTACACAGAGATCACAGGAATATGATGTGTCCTGGCAAAGCCCAAAGATAAAGTTCATCTTTCAGTTTAGGAGAGGAGGGACGCACCCAGGAGAAATTATTCTGTGTACAGCAGGGGTAGGCAACCTCAGCCCTCCAGCTGTTTTGAAACTACAAGTCCCATGAGACATTGCAAGACCCTAACAATCACAGGCATGACGCCTAGTGGCACAGCACACCCCCCCCCCCCTTTCCACAGCTCCCTCCTCCTCCCAATGTCCCTTCAATCGGAGTCAGAGAATCCTATGACATCACGCTGACCTCACAGCTCACTTCTCCTAATATCCCTCTATCCGACTCTCTTTTTTTCTGATGCTCTTAGGATGTGGGCCGGCCCCTGGCCTCCTCACTTTCAAAGTAGGGCTGTTGGACCTCCATTGTATGTAATATCAGAAACCTCAGCATGAAGTGGGGTTTAAATAAAGAGAGACATGTCCAGTGAAGTGAGGAGGATTCTGGGAATGTCATTTGATTTTATTATTTGTGTTCAAATCTAGAGTTTTCCTCCTGTGAAGTCTGGAGATCATATGACCATCACATTGCCTCCACCTCCCTCCCTGATAGAATAGAGAAATACAAAGAAGATTCTAGAAGTCCCCAGAGAGATCATCGAGCTGCTGACAGGAGAGGTGGGCGGTGCCGGGAAGGACGTCATGATGGAGAATCAGCCGCCCCTCACATCACCGGGTAAGAGGAGACTTTATTGTAAAGGAGAGAGCAGTACGGAGGCTCCACCTAGATCCCCCATCATCTGATAAACACATAGAAACAATGTATTCAGTCAGTGTGTGTGTTTCCTACAGATGGATCCAGTAATGGGAACCCACCAGAGAGATGTCCCCGTCCCCTGTATTCCCGGGATTCCACACAGGAAGGTCACACCATCCCCCACCATCATCAGGTAGATGAGGAACAATTATTGGTAGTTATGATTTATACAGAAGCAGGTTTGTTACAATGAATGTTTTATTATATATTCAGAGTGGAAACCTCGGGGATGATAATATTGATGTTAAAGAAGAGTATAAAGAGGAGGATGAGGAGTATGGAGTGATGGAGGAGTTTTCAGAAGGACACAAGGATATGATGGAGCCACCTAATACCAGGAACCCCCCAGAGAGATGTCCCCGTCCTCTGTATTCCTGGGATTCCACACAGGAAGGTTACACCATCCCTCACCATCATCAGGTTAGATGATTGACAGTTATTGGTAGTTATGATTTAGGCTTCATACACACAGGGCATTTTTACAGCCGCTTTTAGCAGCGCCAGACTAAAGGGGCCATTGATTTGAATAGAAGTTGCACCACAAGTCGGATCATGGTGATCCGACTTGCGGTGCGGCTTGTGCGCTAAGGATCTTGAAGGGGAACCCTCGCCAAAATGAAAAAAAAAAACTGGTGTGGGGTTTCCCCCCAGGAGAAATAATTGGCGTGATGTCCCCCCAAAATCCATACAAGACCCTTATTCGGGAATGCAGTCCGGCAGCTCAGGAAAGGGGGAGACGAGCGCGCACCACGCCCCCCCCCCCAACCATACCAGGCCACACGCCCTCATCATGGGGACAAGGGCGTATCTTCTCCCCCCAGTCTTCTCGCCTCTCCGTTTCTTCTCCCTCCTCCGCTGTCTTCTTCCTCAGGTTCTTCTGCCTCCGCTGTCTTCTTTCCCTGTCTTCTCCCTCGGCCAGTTCTCCTCTCTCCGCTGTCTTCTCCCTCTGTTATTTCTCTAATGTTCTCTTGGCGCTCTCTCCTGCAGTAATGCTAAGGCTGCCATGTGTCATTACTTATAAAGCCATGGGGTGTGGCCACGCAGTGACATCATCCGGGGGCCCTGCGTTGAGAGAACGTTGAGAGAACATCGGAGGAAGAACAGGGGGAGAAGACAGCGGAGGAGATAGAAGAACCGGAGAGGGGAGAAGACATCACCGGAGAGAAGACCGGAGGGAATAGATACGTTGGAGCTGCTTTAACCACTTGCTTACTGGGCACTTAAACCCCCTTCCTGCCCAGGCCAATTTTCAGCTTTCAGCGCTGTCACGGTTTGAATGACAATTGCGCGGTCGTGCGACTTGGCTCCCAAACAAAATTGGCGTCCTTTTTTTCCCACAAATAGAGCTTTCTTTTGGTGGTATTTGATCACCTCTGCGGTTTTTATTTTTTGCGCTATAAACAAAAAAAGAGCGACGGTTTTGAAAAAAACACAAGATTTTTTACTTTTTGCTATAATAAATATCCCAATTTTTAAAAAAATATATATTTTTTTTTCCTCAGTTTAGATCGATACGTATTCTTCTACATATTTTTGGTCAAAAAAATCGCAATAAGCGTTTATTGATTGGTTTGCGCAAAAGTTATAGCGTCTACAAAATAGGGGATAGTTTTATAGCATTTTTATTAATATATTTTTTTTTTACTAGTTATGGCGGCGATCAGCGATTTTTATTGTGACTGCGACATTATGGCGGACACATCGGATACTTTTGACACCATTTTGGGACCATTGTAATTTTTACAGCGATCAGTGCTATAAAAATGCACTGGTTACTGTAAAAATGACACTGGCAGGGAAGGGGTTAACACTAGGGGGCGAGGAAGGGGTTAAATGTGTGCCCTGGGAGTGATTACTACTGTGGGGGGAGGGGCTGACTGGATGAGGTGACCGATCTGTGTCCCTATGTACAAGGGACACAGCATCGGTCTCCTCTCCCTGACAGGACGTGGATCTCTGTGTTTACACACAGAGATCCACGTCCTTGTCTGTGTACCGGCCGATCGCGGGCGTCTGGCGGACATCGCGGCCGCCAGGCACGCGCATCGGCATGTCAGTGACGTCTATTGACGTCCTCCCAGATATCTAGAGCCACCTTGAGGCCGTCAATCGTCTATGGCCCGGGCTCCAACAAGTTAATAAAGGACTTTGTCAAACAATTGGTGTATTGTTTTTATTTACTTTTGATACCTTTTTGGGTGAATGAGTAGGGGTACAATGTACCCCTTACTCATTCACATAAGGTGGGGGGCAGGATCTGGGGGCCCCCTTCTTAAAGGGGGCTTCCAGATTCCGATAAGTTGCCTGCCCGCAGACCCCCACAGCCACCGGCCAGGGTTGTTGGGAAGAGGCCCTTATCCCCATCAACAAGGGGACAAGGTGCTTTGGGGTAAGGGGCACAGAGCCCCCCACCTGCCCCAAAGCACCCTACCTCCCCATGTTGAGGGCGTGTGTCCTGGTCTGGTCCAGGAGGGGGGGCACATGCTTGTCCACCCCCCCTCTTTCCTGACATGCCAGGCTGCATTCTCGGATAAGTGTCTTGTATGGATTTTGGGGGGGACCCCACAACAATTATTTCTCTTGGGGGCAAAATCCAATGCCAGTTTCTTTTCATCATGATCCGACTTGTGGTGCGACTTCTGTTCAAATCAATGGACTCTCATAGGGAACCATCGATTTTTGAATAGAGGCAGAAAAAAGCTGCTAAGAGCCAACGAGGCTAAACGTGCATGAACACCAATGCAAAGAGCTACTAAAAGCACATTTTTACAGCCGTCTTTTCCTGGTGTTGGTAGTGGCTTTGCAGTTAATTTTTTTGAACGCCCCGTGTGCATCAGGCCTTCTACAAAAGCATGTTTGTTACAATGAATGTTTTATTATATATTCAGAGTGGAAACCTCGGGGATGATAATATTGATGTTAAAAAAGAGTATAAAGAGGAGGATGAGGAGTATGGAGTGATGGAGGAGTTTTCAGAAGGACACAAGGATATGATGGAGCCACCTAATACCAGGAACCCACCAGAGAGATGTCCCCGTCCTCTGTATTCCCGGGACTCCACACAGGAAGGTCACACCATCCCTCACTGTTACAAGGTTGGTGGGACGGAGCATCTAGAACATGGAATGGTGGAGACTGGAGAGGATGTGTTTTTTTTTATATGATGTCACAATAATAAAGCTTATATCTTACAGATGATTTTCGCTCTCATTTTCTTGGTTTAGAGTGGAGATCCAATCGATATAGAATTTGAGGTGAAATCGGAAGAAGAAGAGAGGTATGTGAGGGATGATCAGCAGTCTATGGAGGAGGATGGAATAACGGGGACATTTATAGAGGAGGACACTCCTACAGAGATCAGCACAGGTGGGTCATTAACACTAAATCCATTCCTCCACCCATACTGCTCACTGATTGGTCCAGAGTAGGGCGGGGGCTGGGTGATATCAGCCTGTAATCCCCTGGTCACTTTCCTGAGCTGTGTTCCCCGTCCTGTATTCCTGTATTCCTGTATTTCTCTCGGATAATCTTCCTTCTCTGTGCTGCAGACACAATTTATGTATCTAGACTGGATTTATGGAGATTCTGGGGTTCAGCTGGCAGCAAAATGTAGATTTTCACCATGGGTGTTGCTCAGCCTAAACACCTGGGGTATGTACCTTGGGTCTTCTGCCCCATAACCAGGTCTAGCGAGATCTCTGACAGAACAATTCTCCCGGATTACTTGCCCTGTTATTTGCTGGCTGTGCCGGGTGGAGGGATATGTCTGTATAGTCTCAGACCCAAGTCACTGAGTGCAGTCTCAGGAGATGGGAGGCAGCGGTGTGGGACCTCTGCAACTTGTCTCCAGTAAACATTTCATCCGCCACTGATTACTGAACACCAATATTATAAGTCCTCCTGACCATTACACCATATATAGTAATTATATGTTGTACATTACATACTCCTGACTTCTGCTCTCTCCCCTCCACCCACTGCTATATATACACATAATATGTATTCTCTTTTGTTACACCCATTTCCTACCAGCTGGACATTTTATATCGGATGATGTGATTGGAGCACAGACTTTTACATGGTGATAATAATGTGATAACTTCCTCCAACTTTGGAACCTTAAACAGAAAGTGATAATGAGGGGGAGGAGTCAATAACTCAATGATGGAGGTCTTCAGGATCAGTCCAGTCTTCATCTTGCTTGTTCTCCCCCCATCCTCACTCTCTGACCTCTGGTGGGGCTCAGCCCTGCTGTTATTTATGACTAAATCATGGACTAAATAAGGAAGTGCAGGACTTCTTGTGTTGGGAAGATGGCAATGAGTTATAGAGGGGGTGGGGACACTCGTTCTATAATCCCCTCATCACTGTCACTCCTATAAAAGACAGTTCTCGTTGTTTCCTCACTCTCTGACTAAGGTCCATGAATAAAGAAATGAACTGGTAGGAGATCAGAGGACCCATTTACTAGTTACCTTGAGGGGGGAATTGTAAGATCCTCAGAGACAAAGCTGCCTGATGTGGGCGGAGTCCTGGTTTAGGGGAACCAATCAGCTCATGTCTAGTAATAATCTTTGTATTTCTATTTTAGTAGATGGACGGGAGATGAGGAAAACCTCAGAGGATTGTCTCACTTTGTCTCCAGACTGTAAAGTAGAAGATGAGGACATCACACAGTATAGTCCAGGAGAAAACCCGACTACCTCCAATGTCCATCCGGCACCACACAGTGTAGATGGACCATCGTATTCCTCTTATCCTGAGGAACCTCAGACTGTGCGGGACGGTGCCGGACCATCGTATTCCTCTTATCCTGAGGAACCTCAGACTGTGCGGGATGGTGCCGGACCATCGTATTCCTCTTATCCTGAGGAACCTCAGACTGTGCGGGACGGTGCCGGACCATCGTATTCCTCTTATCCTGAGGAACCTCAGACTGTGCGGGACGGTGCCGGACCATCGTATTCCTCTTATCCTGAGGAACCTCAGACTGTGCGGGACGGTGCCGGACCATCGTATTCCTCTTATCCTGAGGAACCTCAGACTGTGCGGGACGGTGCCGGACCATCGTATTCCTCTTATCCTGAGCAACCTCAGACTGTGCGGGACGGTGCCGGACCATCGTATTCCTCTTATCCTGAGGAACCTCAGACTGTACGGGACGGTGCCGGACCATCGTATTCCTCTTATCCTGAGGAACCTCAGACTGTGCGGGACGGTGCCAGACCATCGTATTCCTCTTATCCTGAGGAACCTCAGACTGTGCGGGACGGTGCCGGACCATCGTATTCCTCCTATCCTGAGGAACCTCAGACTGTGCGGGACGGTGCCGGACCATCGTATTCCTCTTATCCTGAGGAACCTCAGACTGTGCGGGATGGTCCTGCCCTTCCAACAGATAAGAGGTTTCCCTGTACTGAGTGCGGGAAGTGTTTCTGTTATAAATCCAAACTTAATGTACATAAAAGATCTCACACAGGGGAGAAGCCGTATTCCTGTCCTGAGTGCGGGAAATTTTTTTCACAGAAGTCCAGTGTTTCCCATCATCAGAAGTTGCACACGGGGGAAAAGCCATATTCCTGTCCTGAGTGCGGGAAATGTTTTTCACATAGAACCGCTCTTTCCAGTCATCAGAGGGTGCACACGGGGCTGAAACCGTATCCCTGTCCTGAGTGCGGGAAATATTTTTCAAGAAAGTCCCATCTTACCAAACATCAGAGATCTCACACGGGGGAGAAGCCGTATTGCTGTACTGAGTGCGGGAAATGTTTTACAGAGAAGTCCCATCTTTTCAGACATCAGAGATCTCACAGAGGGGAAAAGCAGTATTGCTGTACTGAGTGCGGGAAATGTTTTTCAGATAATACCGGACTTTCCTATCATCAGAGATTGCACACGGGGGAGAAGCTGTATCCCTGTCCTGAGTGCGGGAAATGTTTTTCAAAGCAGTCCCGTCTTTCCAGACATCAGAGATCTCACACGGGGGAAAAGCCGTATTGCTGTACTGAGTGCGGGAAATGTTTTTCAGATAAGACCGGACTTTCCTATCATCAGAGATTGCACACAGGGGAAAGGCCGTATCCCTGTCCTGAGTGCGGGAAATGTTTTTTAAAGAAGTCCGCTCTTGTCACGCATCAGAGATCTCACACGGGAGAAAAGCCGTATTCCTGTCCTGAGTGCAGGAAATGTTTTTCAAAGAAGTCCACTCTTGCCAAACATCAGAGTTCTCACACGGGGGAGAATCCATATTCCTGTCCTGAGTGAGGGAAATGTTCCTCACTGAAGTCCTGTCTTCCTGTACATCAGGGGTCCCACACAACCCTCGAGGTGTATTAGTGAGTGCGGGAAATGTCTTGTATATGAATGTTGCTGGACATGTGGGGAAGAAGCACACCCTGATATACACCTCAGATATACTCCATGGCTGATCTTCATCATGTAAGAAACAGTTGATAAGGAGATCAGAGATCACCAAAGACATGGATGAAGTGTTGTACCGTGTTGGCCATTGATAGCAGGAGAAAAATAAAAATGGAGTCATTACCTCTCATTGGCTGAGTACATTTTGTGGTGTAAACTCTTGCAAGAGGTCGGTTTTCTCAAGTCGTCTTCCAGGACGAAACGCGGTAACCCCACCACTTTAAAGGCGGTTCTCTAAAGCTGCAGATGACGGAGAATCATGTCTCCTGGTGCTGCTGGACCTCAGTGCAGCGTTCGACACAGTAGACCACAAAACTCTACTCATCCGCCTTAAAGAAGTAGCAGGAGTCACAGACCCTGACCTACTCTGGTTCGCATCCTTCCTAGAAAATCGCTCCCAGACAGTGAAACTAGGAGCCTCCACCTCTGAAACTCGCGCAATTTCGTGCGGAGTCCCTCAAGGATCACCCCTGTCACCCGTGCTCTTTAATATCTACCTCCGCCCACTCCTCAAAATCATCAGCAAACGGGACCTGTGCTACCACTCATACGCTGACGACGACCAACTCTACTTTTGTATCCACGGGAAAGAAGACCAATATCACGGACTGGAAAATTGCCTCACATTGATCGATGATTGGATGACTGAGAGTTTCCTCAAACTCAATGGATCCAAAACAGAACTTCTTCTCCTCCATGCAAACCGAAAGACAAAAACAAAGACTTCTTGGACATCACCCACCATTCTTGGACAGACCATTACCCCGAGCACAAAAGTCTCTGAGTCATCTTTGACTCGGAGATGTCGATGGAGGCACAAATAGGATCAGTAGTCAGCGGATCGCACCATCTCCTCCGCCTGCTACGTAGACTCATCCCCTTCATCCCAGAAGAGGACACAGCAGTAGTAGTTGGAACAATCATCAACTCCCGACTCGACTACGCAAACTCCCTCTACATAGGACTACCTAAATACCAGATTTTGCGCCTACAAGTCGTTCAGAAAACGGCAGCCAGACTGGTAACAGGGAAAAAACCCTGGGAATCCATCACCCCTTCACTGAGGACTCTGCATTGGCTAACCATAAAGGATCGGATCACATTCAAGACCCTCTTTCTCACCCACAAGTGCACACAAGGAAACGCTCCTCAATATTTATGCGAGAAGATAAAACACTACATCCCCAATCACATTCTCTGATCAACCAACCAAAACCTCCTCCACATCCCCAAGTCCCGCTACAAATGGAAGGGAGAATGAAGATTTGCAGTTCAAGGACCACGGCTATGGAACGCTCTACCCACGGACATCCGCATGGAAGAAAACCATCAGGAAAAACTTAAGACCCACCTCTTCTGAAGAATCAGGACGTCACTGGATGCATAGTGCCTTGAGGCGATTTAGTTTGCATTGGTAGCGTTATACAAGTTATTCACTCACTCATTCTCTAGGGCTTTTGAAAATAAAAATGGAGTCATTCCCTCTCATTGGCTGAGTACATTTTGTGGGGGAAGATTTCACAAACACTTACAGGTCTGTTTCTATAATCTTTGTAGAATGAATGTGTAAAGGAAATGTGTAAGTTCTGTATAGAATTGGATTCTATTTTGTATGTATTGCACACGGCACTAATAAAGTTTTCATTCCATGTTTGCATTCTTTCCAGTCCTGATTAGAATTCGCCTGCCTATGTTACGCCCCTTGTTACCATAAAAGTACAATTGTGATATTAATGTGATAGCTACGTAATCATGTGTATAAAAACCTTCCATTGTGTCAGAATAAAACACAACAGTTATTTGGGAAGATGCGGAGTGTATCTTTTGTGTCTGTTCCCTCCTGCAGTAGTTATTTATTTTGAACAGCCAATCAATATGAGGATAGGAGTTGCCTATCAATAAAATTCCAGAACAAATGTGACGCGGATTCCCCCAGCCGTGACCAGTATCGGTCATATTTTATTTCAGTGATTTCCAATGATCATTGGCTCCATCTAGTGGCAATAATGTGTTAGTTCTGTATTCTTAGGATTAAGGTTTATCAGAAGAAAATATGGCCGCTCGATGTTGCGGACGATTATAGGAAATTATTGTTTTTATTAAATCGGGGCCAGAATTCGGAACGGCTGGGAAACGATTGTAACATTCATCTTCCCCCCCCCATTCACACAGAAGGAATGTACACGCACTTTCACCCGGAGAACGGCTACGCCACATTTTTTTATGGATGAACCCCCTAGACACGCCCTTTTCTGACACTTTTTTTGTTTATAAGTTACGATCAGTATTTTTTGTTAGAAAATGACTAATAACACCTATATATATATATATATATATATATATATATATATATATATATACACACACACACACACACACATATATATATATCATTTGTTTATTTTTAGCAGAGACCCTAGAGAATAAAATGTCAGTTTTTTATGTCACGCTGTATTTGCGCAGTCGTTTTTAAAAACAAATTATTTTGAAAAATAACCTTTAATTAATTTTAATGCAAAAGAAAAAAAAAGAACCCAATGTTTTGTTAAAATATAAAAAATGAGGGGGCGTGTCCGGATGGCAGAGGGAGCAGACGTGTGAGACTTCAGCTCTGTCTTCCGAGTGGCATCCTGCAGGCATCCTAAGTCCGATTTGCACAGCCAGACCCCCTGCAGTCTCAGGACTCCCCCATAGACAGTGAGGATGGCTCAGGCCCTGATTCCCCTCCTGCTGAGCCCACCCTGGCCTCCATCATGCATGCTCTACAGGACTGCAAGGCCTCTCTCACTGCACAGATTGCATCAGTCCGCATGGACTTTTCTCTCCTGAAGCAAGATGTGCAAAATTTAAGGGACAGAGCTGGGGAGGCTGAAGAACATATCAGCTCCCTTGAGGATGTTGTCCACCCCTTAGCTGTTACAGTGAGGGACCTAATGGGGGAAATGGCGGCCCTCTGTGGCAAAATCGACGATTTGGAAAATCGTTCGAGGAGGAACAAACTCTGCTTCGTTGGTTTCCCTTAAAGGGCGGAGGGCTCCCACCCAGAAAAATTCCTAAATAACTGTCTGAGAGACATTTTTGGGACGGACGCACCATTCTTTCACATGTCATTGAGCGTGCCCTCCGCGTCCCCCACCTTCTGGAGCACCCCCACGATCCATTATAGCAAGGATCCTCAACTTCCAAGACAAAGTTGCTATTCTGCACCTGGCCCGGGAGAAGGGTCCACTTAAATACAATGGCAACACCATCTCAGTGTACCCCGATTTTTCAGCTGATGTACAGCGACAACGCACCTCCTTTGCGGCAGTGAAGGCCCGCCTGCGTATGGAGGGCCTCTCCTACGCCATGCTTTTTCCCGCCAAGCTGTGCATCATTTATGAGGGTAAAGCGCACTTGTACAACAACCCCAAGGAGGCTATGGCCTGGCTCAATGATCGATACAGAGTTCTTCCTAGGCACAGGGCTGCCATATATACTGTATGTGGTCCTAGGCCCCTGCATTCTCCTCTATGTTTGCCTTGAACTGATTATGGATATGTCCATCCTTCCATTTTGGAGAACTCGTTTACCTTGACTGCACTGTCTGATCCGGATTTTCATGAAGGTATGGTACGTAGGGTGACCACATTTCCAAACTACCATTCAGGGACACCCTCCCTTCCCAAAAATCAGCTTGTGCTGTAACGAATCACAGCACAGTGATTGGACACAAGAGGTGGGATTTATGATTTCTCCAATCACAAGCAGAGGGCGGGATTGTGCTCCTCCAGGCATTCCCGGCCAGGACAAGTTCTGTCAGTGAGTAAAGCGGTGATGTGGCGGCCTTTTTTGGGGGCATCAGATTAGCCTGGGGGGTGGCTGTGTCAGTTTCATTCTGACTGTATTGTCCTGGAATGAATGTGCACAGGACAGACCTGCAAAATGCGGGACTGTCCAGGGCAATCCGGGACACGTGGTCATCCTAATGGTACGCCTCCCTGCAATAGGCCTGAGAACTATTACCCTGCCATCTTTAATCCTAATTGACTGAACTTCCTCCATATTAACAGGCCTATCCCCCTACAACTTCTGCCGGTTGTTTACTCTGCAATCTACTGCATCCGCTGTTGGACTGTGATGCTTTTCACCCCTACAATGCTGCTCGGGAGTCACTCTGGACTCCACTACACCCCCCGTACCAGTTAGTGGCGAGGCCACGGTATAGCTCTCCCTCCGTTTAAGGAGGGGGGTTTTCGTTTTACAGTTCAGGGATCCAAGGCTTGCTATGTTGGGGTTGGCCGAGCGGGGAGGGGGGCAAGGGATTTTATCTGGACCTTCTGGGACTTTGTTGGTGTTTTTTTTTTCTATGTTCCTTTTTGCACTTTTTGACTCCTATATGTTTTCTCAGGTTGCTGCCTTTTTTATTATTTCATTGCTGGCTCATGATGTCCTGATGGCGGATCCACGCACTTTTTTTACTCATGTGCATGTACTGTATGTGCTTCAGGTGGCGCAGCCTGTCTGGTCAATTATATTCTTGTATGCATGTTACTTTGTGCTTATTTACTACTGTATGTTTTACAATGGCAAATCCCCTAAGGATAGTCTCCTGGAATACTAGAGGTCTGAATGCACCCCAGAAGAGATCTCTGGTCTTTTCAGTATTAAAAAAATGTCACCCTCACATCGTCTGTCTCCAAGAGACTCACATTACAGGCTCTAAAACGAGGGCCCTAAAACGCCCGTGGTTGTCTAACTCCTATCATGCCACTCATACTAATTACTCAAGGGGGGTTTCTATCCTTCTAGCCAAATCTCTCCCGGCTGAGACGGTACAAGTTAAAACCGACCCTGACGGGCAGTTTATTGTTCTTACTTTGCAAATTTCTACTGTGACCTTTACCCTGGTGAACATTTATGTGCCCCCCCCCCCCCCCCCCCCGTTTTCGATGGAGGTACTCTCTAGACTGTCACTTCAGCTGCTGACTAGACCCCCTGGCCCCTTACTTTATGTGGGGGACTTTAATGCTATATTAGATCCAACTATGGACCGCCTGGGTGGTGGAGGTAGACCCTTTCCCTCTTTTCTAGACTGGGCACAGGTTCATGGCCTTACAGAGGTGTGGCGATGGAAACATTCGGATGTACGCCACTTTTCCTGCCACTCGGATTCTTTCCACACCATGTCCAGACTGGATATGGTTTTTGCTCCAGCTGAGACCCTCACTGTTGTCTCTGCCGTTTCATATCGGCCTAGAGGGGTTTCTGATCATGCCCCTCTCTCAGTGGACCTCCTCCCAGGTTCGGGACCTGCTATTTGGCGCCTGAACTCATACTGGTTGGAGGACAAGGTAGTGCAGGGAGAATGCAGGACAGGAATCACAAACTATTGGAGGGATAATCTGGTAAAAGTAGACCCTTCCACTGAATGGGACGCGTTTAAGACAACTCTGAGGGGCACTTTCATGTCCATCACAGGGGTCTTGCGCAAAAATAACCGGATGCTTACAGAAGAACTTGAGACTGGTATGGTACGTGCTGAGTCTGATTATGCCTCTAACCCTGCCTCCGACACGAGGGAGGCATGGTTACAGAGCCGTAGGGAGTATGAACTCTGTCTGTTAGATCTCACGCAAAAACGCATGTTGCATGCCACACAAAAATCGTTTGAACATGGTAATAAAGCCGGACGTCTCTTAGCATATCTGACTAGACCTGACCATTCTCCCATTTACATCCCACGTATCCTTACAGCTCAAGGCCCCATCAGTGACAACCCAGGGGATATCCTAGACTCCTTTTTATGCTTTTACAAAGACCTGTATACCTCTAGGGTTGACTACGATGACTCCCAATTGAATGACTACTTGGCTGACCTATCTCTCCCCTCCTTGTCAACGGAGGGGCGTGATGTGCTGGATGCACCTATCTCGGTTGAGGAAATGGCTGCAGCCATTTCACAAATGCCTGCACATAAGACTCCGGGCTTAGACGGTTTCCCGACTGAATGGTACTCACAATTTAAAGACCTTTTGTGCCCCTTTCTTTTGCGAACCTATAACAAAGCTCTAGATGTCGGGATCCTGCCCCCAACGATGCGAGGGGCTTTGATTGTACTTCTATTAAAACCCCGTAAGGACGCACTTAAATGCGAATCTTACCGTCCAATTTCTCTTATTAATGTGGACATTAAGATTCTGGCCAAACTATTAGCAAACCGTTTGAACACTGTAGTCACGTCCTTGGTCAATAGTGACCAAGGGGGCTTTATCCCTGGCAGGTCCACCAGAATGAATATCCGCAGGCTGTTTCACAACCTGCAATATCCACATGACTGTCCTCCCACTCGTGCTATTGTGTCTTTGGACATTTGCAAGGCATTCGACAGTGTGGAATGGCCATTTCTGTTTCGGCTGATACAGATGTTTGGCTTTGGCCCCCGTGTTGTAGCATGGATAAAACTCCTTTACACCTCCCCGGTAGCTCGGGTGCGGGTCAGTTCCTCTATCACTGACCCCTTTCCGATTACTAGGGGCACACAACAGGGGTGCCCGTTGTCACCCCTCTTGTTTGCCCTGGCCATGGAGCCGCTTGCGGTTTGCATTCGCTCCTCCCCCTCGATTAAAGGACAACCAATTGCTAATATAGAGGAGCGCATTTCACTTTATGCGGATGACACATTGGTGTATCTGGCTGATACTAATGAATCACTTCAGGCCCTGTTGGTGGAGATTAATACCTTTTGGAGACTATTCTGGCTTCCGGGTGAATTGGGATAAGTCTAGTCTTTTCCTCCTAGACGTGGCTGAGCCTCCCCTGATTCACCCGGATTCCAAGCTTCAAGTGGTATCCTCCTTTAGGTACCTTGAGGTTCTAGTGCAGACCCCTTTATCTTCATATGTCGCCAATAACTTAGATCCTCTATTGGTCTGCCTTCAGGAGCAGACCAAGCAGTGGATGGATCTGCCTCTGGATCTTATGGGGAGGGTCAAAATGATCTACCTACCGAGATTACTCTATATCCTTGCCAATTCCCCTTGCAAAATACCAAAATCTATTTTTAAACGCATAGATTCAATATGTACTACTTTCCTGTGGAAGGGTGGCTCCCCCAAGGTAGCACTTGAAACACTACGGTTGCCAGCGCACTTGGCAGGCCTGGCATTTCCCAACTTCTTTTTATATTATTTGGCATCCCAGTTGGTACACATCCACGATTGGCTGTGCCCGGTGCCAACCAATGCCTGTACCTCCACGGAGGGAGCCATCGCATCTTACCTGGAAACCCTACATCATTTTATCTACAGAGGCCGGGTCCCCAATCGCCCCGGAACCTCCCTACTTGCCACTTCCCTTTCCTCTTTATGTTATATTGTCACAAAAGTATCCAGGCACACCTGGCTGAAATCTCCCAACAACCCCCTGTGGTTTAACCCTAATCTGCAGGAACTATCCTCCCTTCCTGATCCCAATTGCTGGTGCTCCAGGGGGGTTAAATATTTATGCCACCTGTACAACGCTCAGGGCTTTAAATCTTTTTTTCAGATACGTTTAGACTTTGATCTACCAAGATCGTACCTATTTTATTACTACCAGCTCAGGCACACTATTCGTGCCCAGTTTGGCTCCCTGGATGATCCCACTGACCTGCCCCCGTTGGAACAACTGCTCAGACAGCCAGATCCCACTAAATTTGTCTCCACCTATTATGCAGCCCTAATGACTGACTTTAACCCCAGGTGTCACAAAGCTCAGGTAAAATGGACCTCTCTGGACATCTCCCTGCTAGACGAGGACTGGTCAGAATTTAGTGATACGTATAAAACCTCTGATATTGCTTCCCGGGACCGCATCAATACAGGTCAAAATTTCTCATCAAACCCAGCCCATCAGAGTACCCGAGCATCTGTCACCAGCCCATCAGAGTACCCGAGTACCTGTCACCAACTTATCAGAGTACCGAAGTGCCTGTCACCAGCCCATCTGAGTACCCGAGTACCTGTCACCAGCCCATCAGAGTACCTGTCACAAGCCCATCAGGGTACCCGAGTACTTTTTTTTTGTTAACTTTATTGCTATCAGATAAGGGACCAATAGCCCCCTAAGTGATAGCATTTTGTTGTGACAGGTAAAATAGAATAGAAAATAACAGAACAGAAAGGAATAGAATAGAAAAAACAATTGAACAAAATAGAATATAACCGCCTTCCGAAATTCGAATTTTGAAAACTAGATTCAATTCTAGTGTAGCGAGTATTTGAATTTAGGGGAAGCATCTGGGTGGTAGTGTAACCCAGATGCACTGATTGCTAGGGAATCTGAGACCCTTTTATGGTTCTTGGAGGACTCTGGTGATGTGAGGTTCCCTGCGGCCTACAGGTGGCGTTGTTGCCCTGGGCCGGAGTTGAACTCACATTGCAAGACTGTGCTTTTTTGTCCTCCCCTGGAGCTGGTACAGCGGGGCAGGGAACCCGCTGTGGCGCGAAGGGAGAGGAGATAAAAGGGGCGGACGCCCTTACCACGGGGTTCAGAGTTGAAGTCGGAGGACGCGGCCGCACCCAGGCACCTTCAGCTTGGGTGCTGGCGTTCCGGTGCTCTGGGCCCAGGTGCCCTTGACCTGGCCGGAGCGGAGATGGAATCCATCTCAGGCACCTTTAGCCTGAGGTGAGGTACTATGGCGGATGCCTGGGGCTCAGTTCCTTCGACTGAGTTCCGCGAAGGTGGAGGAATCCGAGGGGGCCCTGACTCCTTGGGTGCCCGTGTCTGAGTTTGTGAGGTCTGGTGTGCAGATCTTCTCTGAAGAGTCCGACGCAGCATTGCTGGTGACAGAGAGGCCTCTGGTATCTCCCTCGGACGGATATCCTTCCCCTGACAGGGGCCTTGCTGGCGAAGGTAATTCACGTTCTATTTCACATAGTCAGTGGCAGTGACTATTCGCCATTGGTGACACCACAGTGGTTAGCGATACTTTAAAGGATTGTGCCTCGGCCTACTCCCCACAAATACTGAACTGTTGCAAAGGTCCCAACTTGACTGTGCTGTATGTTTATTCGCTGAGAAGAATAAAACTGTGTTGGACCTATTCACTGTATGGAACTCTGGTTACTAGGAGCAAAGGAGTCAGGGACGAAGGACAGGACTTGACTCTAGGACACCTACACAAAGCCCGATCTTTCTGGCCTTCACCTCGTCACTATGGAGGACATGGGCCGTGGTGTATCTCATCCCTCCCCCCAGCACTAACACCCCTAGACAAAGAAAGACAAGCCGAGAATGAGAAGGAGTGAGGGCGCTACACTAAATTGAATGTCAATAAGCATTTTCTAAATTCAGTCGAATTGAATTTAATTCATCCGAATTCAGAAAATTAGAATTGATTTAGAATGAATTAAACAAATTTACCTAATTTAACTAAAGAAAATTATTTAAATTACGAATCGAAACAATTTTTTTTTAATTTTGCACAGGCTAGCTTCTCCGGTCACAGCGGTCAGGAATGATGGCACTGAACCCTGAAGTCACCTAATACACATATCTTCCGGGTTCATTCTAGCCAGGGGTGATGAGCGAGCGGATTTTCTCTGGTTTCTCTCTCCTCTACCACGCTGGTGCCTGGAGGTGGGATATTGGAGCCCAGGCAAACATGGGGGGGGGGGGGTTGTTGGGGAAGCCATCCAGGGGCTGTATAGAGGTTACAACCCCGTGACGATGTCTGAGAGCGCACTTAGAATGTTCCAGAAGGGTACTGCTGGACAAATGATTCCATCATTGTAGGTAGGTTGGGGAAGGTTTCCCCGAGCATCGTAATTTGGTGTATGGCAATTTCCACCATTGGCCACGTCTGTAAAATATCTAATACTCGTGTTTACCGATACTCTGATACCGGACAGGTTATATCATAGATTTCCATAACCAAGAATGAGATGAGGAAGGATCCATATCGTGTCCAATCATGAAGCAGATTTTATTTTATAACCTAACCCTGCTTTAAAGTTCTCCACAACCTTATCCTTGACCTGTCTGGTGTGTCCCTTGGCCTTCATGATGCTGTTTGTTCACTAAGGTTCTCTAACAAACCTCTGATGGCTTCACAGAACAGCTGTATTTATACTGAGATTAAATGTCACACAGGTGGACTCTATTTACTAATTAGGTGACTTCTGAAGCCAATTGGTTTCTCGAGATTTTAGTTAGGGGTATCAGCGTAAAGGGGGCTGAATACAAATGCCCCTCCACACTTTTCACACATTTATTTGTAAAAAATGTTAAAAAAAAAACATTTTCATTTTCCTTCCACTTCACAATTATGTGGCACTTGGTGTTGGTCTATCACACAAAAACCCTATAAAATTAATTTATGTTTTTGGTTGTAACATGACAAAATGTGGAAAATTTCAAAGGGTAGGAATACTTTTTCAAGGCACTGTATATTGGTGACCAATGGGAGAAGGACTCCCTTATATCAGTGGTCAGTGTAGTGGTCCCTTGGTGACCAATGGAGAAGGACCCCTTATATCAGTGGTCAGTGGAGAAGGACATTCATACACTGTCATCAGTGGGAAGACCGTCCTCCTTACAGATCATTGATGTCATTTGTTACCGAGAGACAGAAATTGTTCATTGCTCAGGGAACCCCTAGAAACCTTTGGAGGAACCCTGGCTGAGAAAGGCTGGACTAGGCAGTAATATATTTCTCTCCCCCTTGGTGGGAGTGGAGATGACCCCATCTATAAGGATATACAGCACATACACACAGAGTGTCGGCTGGTCCATATGGGGTGAGTGTGGACCTGGAGGGGTTTGTTTGCACCCCCCCCCAAATTTTTTAGCACCAGCCACCAATGCACACAGCTCACGTCCGTGTTCACACTACGAGACGTTTCTCAGGGCTGCAGTTCCTCTGAGCTCCACAAGATGGTGAGCTTCTCACAGCTACCATAGAGACAGTAAGTCTCTATGGAAGACAGGAAGTGATGTTAGGTACAGACAGGAAGTTCCGGGTGAGAGGTGAGTCGGGAGGAAGTAGAGAGGAGACATTGCTGGAAGTGGAAGCAGAGGAGGTAATAAGATCTTATTTTCTATTTACACCCAGAAACCCTGTCATGTCCGTCCTCTTCCTCCATAGTCACTGTGATGTCTTTTATCTCAAGCAGATGATGATACACATATAGTGTGGAAACCTAGATTAACCCCTTCAGGGTCAAAACATCCCCCCAATTACAGGGCTGAAACATTTCCTTCATTTTGGAGATGTGTCACCTTTTCCACCAATGACCTTCTCACCTCATAAGTCTATTGTAGAACTCCTACATCTAGACTAGCAATCTCATGCTTACTCCTAACGCAGGTGCTCACACACTATAGCTGGCTTCTGTGTTCTTCACCTATAGAAGCCCCCTTTCTCATAAGGCAAGCAGGCCTACTGGTACTCAATTGCCCCCAGGACTTATACACAATGCTATAGTGCCTGGCCACCGCACCAGGGCAGGAACAAACTGAGTACAGCAACCAGGTACTTGCGGTTGGCAGACAGGCAGAGTGGTTCAATGGCAGTCGAGGTACAAGGCAGACAAAGTTCAGAATAGTCAAGGTCAAATACATAGTCAGAAGGCAGGCAGAGTTCAGAGAGTAGTCAAAATACAATCTGAGGTCATCAACGAGGGAATCCAAACATTTGAGCAGGGCAGCCAAACAGAGAGCTTGAAGCAGGTGTTACAAATGCAATATTACAAGCATGAGACTGCAGGCTTGGCTGGCTTAAATAAGGTTTGGTCTCCACCCAGAGACTGACCACATCAATCACCTTACAGGTGGACAGACAGGGAGAATGCATCACAGCCAAAACCAGGATGCTGAAATGAGGAGCAGGAGCACAACACACTCTTGACAAACGGATTATAGTACTTTTATTAGTGGTTTGGGGTGGGTGGTTTATTTAGGGGGAATTGGGATATGTATATCTTTATTTTAAAATATTTAAAAAAGAAGAAAAAGGGAAACATTTAATGGGTAGTAAATGTCCGGAAATATTTTTCCATAATGGTCCAAGTCTCAGCTATTCATCCTAAAATGTGATCAGTAAAGTCTCCGGAGTACACGGAGATCCCAGGAATATGATGTGTCCTGGCAAAGCCCAAAGAAAATGTTAATCTTTCAGTTTAGGAGAGGTGGGAGGCACCCGGGGGAAATAATTCTGTGAACAGAAACCTCATAGGGTGCCCTCCACAGCTCCTTCTCCCAATTTCCCTCCAATCAGAGTCAGAGGATCCTATGACATCACACTGACCTCACAGCTCCTCAACATGAAGTGGGGTTTAAATAAAGAGAGACCTGACCAGTGAGGTGAGGAGGATTCTGGGAATGTCATTTGATTTTACTATTTGTGTTCAAATCTAGAGTTTTCCTCCTGTGAAGTCTGGCAATCACATGACCATCACATTGCCTCCACCTCCCTCCCTGATAGAATAGAGAAATACAAAGAAGATTCTAGAAGTCACCAGAGAGATCATCGAGCTGCTGACAGGAGAGGTGAGCGGTCCCGGGAAGGACGTCATGATGGAGAATCAGCCGCTCCTCACATCACCGGGTAAGAGGAGACTTTATTGTAAAGGAGAGAGCAGTACGGAGGCTCCACCTAGATCCCCCATCATCTGATAAACACATAGAAACAATGTATTCAGTCAGTGTGTGTGTTTCCTACAGATGGATCCAGTAATGGGAACCCACCAGAGAGATGTCCCCGTCCTCTGTATTCCCGGGATTCCACACAGGAAGATGACAACTACGGAAAACTGTATGAGGTAGGTTATCGAGACGAATTGGTAGTTATGATTTTAATTCCTAATTGTGTTACAATTAATGTTTTATTATATATTTAGAGTGGAAGCTTTGGAGATTATAATATTGTTGTTAAAGAAGAGTATAATGAAGAGGATGAGGAGTATGGTGTGATGAAGGAGCTCTCTGAAAGACACAAGGATCTCTACAAGGACATTATGATGGAACCTCCTAATACCAGGAACCCACCAGAGAGATATCCACGTCCTCTGTATTCCCGGGATTCCACACAGGAAGGTCACACCATCCCTCACCATCATCAGGTAGATGAGGAACAATCACTGATAGTATCATTAGGATCTGTACATTATCTGCATTGTTACAATTTATGTGATTTTTTTTTTTATATATTCAGAGTGGAGACCTGAGAGATCCTAAAGTTGAAATTAAAGAAGAGATAAAAGAGGAGGATGATGAGGATGTGGTGATGGAGGAAGAACACAAAGATCTGTACCAGGACACCATGGAGGAGTCATCCAGCTACAGAAACCCACCAGAGAGATGTCCCCGTCCTCTGTATTCCCGGGATTCCACACAGGAAGGTCACACCATCCCTCACCATCATCAGGTAGGTGATTGACAATTATTGGTAGTTATGATTTATACACAAGCATGATTGTTAGAATGAATGTTTTATTATATATTCAGAGTGGAAACCTCGGGGATGATAATATTGATGTTAAAGAAGAGTATAAAGAGGAGGATAAGGAGTATGGAGTGATGAAGGAGATTTCAGTGGAACACAAGGATATGATGGAGCCACCTAATACCAGGAACCCACCAGAGAGATGTCCCCGTCCTCTGTATTCCCGGGATTCCACACAGGAAGGTCACACCATCCCCCACTGTTACAAGGTTGGTGGATCGGAGCATCTAGAATATGGACTTCTGGAGAGGATGTGTTTTTTTTTTATAAATTTTTTTATATGATGTCACAATTATAAAGCTTATATCTTACAGATGATATTCACTCTCATTTTCTTGGTTTAGAGTGGAGATCCAATCGATATAGAATTTGAGGTGAAATCAGAAGAAGAAGAGAGGTATGTGAGGGATGATCAGCAGTCTATGGAGGAGGATGGAATAACGGGGACATTTATAGAGGAGGACACTCCTACAGAGATCAGCACAGGTGGGTCATTAACACTAAATCCATTCCTCCACCCATACTGCTCACTGATTGGTCCAGAGTAGGGCGGGGACTGGGTGATATCAGCCTGTAATCCCCTGGTCACTTTCCTGAGCTGTGTTCCCCGTCCTGTATTCCTGTATTTCTCTCCGATAATCTTCCTTCTCTGTGCTGCAGACACAATTTATGTATCTAGACTGGATTTATGGAGATTCTGGGGTTCAACCGGCAGCTAAATGTTGATTTTCACCATAGGTGTTGCTTGATCTAGACACTTGTGCTTTGAGTCTTCCAAACCATGTCCCGGATCTAACAAGATCTCTGACAGAACAATTCTCCCGGGTTACTTGCTCTGTTATTTGCTGGCTGTGCCGGGTGGAGGGATATGTCTGTATAGTCTCAGACCCAAGTCACTGAGTGCAGTCTCAGGAGATGGGAGGCAGCGGTGTGGGACCTCTGCAACTTTAATAGATCGTTTATATTGTACATTACATACTCCTGACCCCTGCACTATATACTCTATGTTATACATTACATACTCCTGACCCCTGCACTATATACTCTATGTTGTACATTACATACTCCTGACCCCTGCACTATATACTCTATGTTGTACATTATATACTCCTGACCCCTGCACTATATACTCTATGTTGTACATTATATACTCCTGACCCCTGCACTATATCCTCTATGTTGTACATTACATACTTCTGACCCCTGCACTATATACTCTATGTTGTACATTACATACGCCTGACTTCTGCTCTCTCCCCTCCGCCCACTGCTATACAGTGGGGCAAAAAAGTATTCAGTCAGCCACCAATGGTGCAAGTTCTCCCACTTAAAAAGATGAGAGAGGCCTGTAATTGTCATCATAGGGAAACCTCAACTATGAGAGACAAAATGTGGAAACGAATCCAGATAATCACATTGTCTGATTTGGAAAGAATTTATTTGCAAATTATGATGGAAAATAAGTATTTGGTGAATATTATAAGTTCATCTCAATACTTTGTTATATATCCTTTGTTGCCAATGACAGAGGTCAAACGTTTTCTGTAAAGCCTCGTCCACACGGCCGAGATTCTCATCAGGAAAAAAACCCGTCGTTTTTCCTGACGAGAATCTTGACAAGAATCTTGTCTCAGCCGAGTGTACACACGTACGATTCAAAAGAACCACCGTTCTTTTGAATGGCATGAACGCGGTGACGTCACCGACTACGACGAGCATGCGCTCGTCACATTCGATGCCGCCACCGCCATCTTGCTACACCCTACCTATGCCTAGGAAGCTACCGCGCATGTGTCGAAGTCATTTCGAGCATGCGCGGGTTTCCACGGCGACAGCTAAGTGTACACACTCTCGGGTTTCTCGTGAATCCCGACGAGAAAATAGAGAGCAGGTTCTCTATTTTTCTCGTCGAGATTCTAGGCAGTTTTCTTGACGAGAAACCTGAAAGCCTTGTACACACAGCCGGTTTTCTCAGCAAGAAAGCTCTCTCGGCATTTTTCTTGTCGTTTCTTGACGCAAAAACCGTCCGTGTGTACGAGGCTTTAGTCTTTACACGGTTGTCACACACTGTTGCTGGTATGTTGGCCCATTCCTCCATGCAGATCTCCTCTAGAGCAGTGATGTTTTGGGGCTGTCGCTGGGCAACACGGACTTTCAACTCCCTCCAAAGGTTTTCTATGGGGTTGAGATCTGGAGACTGGCTAGGCCACTCCTGGACCTTGAAATGCTTCTTACGAAGCCACTCCTTCATTGCCCGGGCGGTGTGTTTGGGATCATTGTCATGCTGAAAGACCCAGACATGTTTCATCTTCAATGCCCTTGCTCATGGGAGGAGGTTTGCACTCATAATCTCACGATACATGGCCCCATTCATTCTTTCATGTACACGGATCAGCCGTCCTGTTCCTTTTGCAGAGAAACAGCCCCAAAGCATGATGTTGTCACCCCCATGCTTCATAGTAGGTATGGTGTTCTTTGGTTGCAACTCAGCATTCTCTCTCCTCCAAACACGACGAGTTGTGTTTCTACTAAACAGTTCTACTTTGGTTTCATCTGACCATATGACATTCTCCCAATCTTCTTCTGGATCATCCAAATGCTCTCTAGCAAACCTCAGACGGGCCCGGACATGTACTGGCTTAATGTTATTTTGATAATAATGTGATAACATCCTCCAACTTTGGGACCTTAAACGGAAAGTGATAATGAGGGAGGAGTCAGTAACCCAATGATGGAGGTCTTCAGGACTAGTCCAGTCTTCATCTTGGTTGTTCTCCCCCATCCTCCAGTCCTGGTTTAGGGGAACCAATCAGCTCATGTCTAGTAATAATCTTTGTATTTCTATTTTAGTAGATGGACGGGAGATGAGGAAAACCTCAGAGGATTGTCTCACTTTGTCTCCAGACTGTAAAGTAGAAGATGAGGACATCACACAGTATAGTCCAGGAGAAAACCCGACTACCTCAAATGTCCATCCGGCACCACACAGTGTAGATGGACCATCGTATTCCTCTTATCCTGAGGAACCTCAGACTGTGCGGGACGGTGCCGGACCATCGTATTCCTCTTATCCTGAGGAACCTCAGACTGTGCGGGACGGTGCCGGACCATCGTATTCCTCTTATCCTGAGGAACCTCAGACTGTGCGGGACGGTGCCGGACCATCGTATTCCTCTTATCCTGAGGAACCTCAGACTGTGCGGGACGGTGCCGGACCATCGTATTCCTCTTATCCTGAGGAACCTCAGACTGTGCGGGACGGTGCCGGACCATCGTATTCCTCTTATCCCGAGGAACCTCAGACTGTGCGGGACGGTGCCGGACCATCGTATTCCTCTTATCCTGAGGAACCTCAGACTGTGCGGGACGGTGCCGGACCATCGTATTCCTCTTATCCTGAGGAACCTCAGACTGTGCGGGACGGTGCCGGACCATCGTATTCCTCTTATCCTGAGGAACCTCAGACTGTGCGGGACGGTGCCGGACCATCGTATTCCTCTTATCCTGAGGAACCTCAGACTGTGCGGGACGGTGCCGGACCATCGTATTCCTCTTATCCTGAGGAACCTCAGACTGTGCGGGACGGTGCCAGACCATCGTATTCCTCTTATCCTGAGGAACCTCAGACTGTGCGGGACGGTGCCAGACCATCGTATTCCTCTTATCCCGAGGAACCTCAGACTGTGCGGGACGGTGCCGGACCATCGTATTCCTCTTATCCCGAGGAACCTCAGACTGTGTGGGACGGTGCCGGACCATCGTATTCCTCTTATCCTGAGGAACCTCAGACTGTGCGGGACGGTGCCGGACCATCGTATTCCTCTTATCCTGAGGAACCTCAGACTGTGCGGGACGGTGCCGGACCATCGTATTCCTCTTATCCTGGGGAGCCTCAGACTGTGCGGGACGGTGCCGGACCATCGTATTCCTCTTATCCTGAGGAACCTCAGACTGTGCGGGACGGTGCCGGACCATCGTATTCCTCTTATCCTGAGGAACCTCAGACTGTGCGGGACGGTGCCAGACCATCGTATTCCTCTTATCCTGAGGAACCTCAGACTGTGCGGGACGGTGCCGGACCATCGTATTCCTCTTATCCTGAGGAACCTCAGACTGTGCGGGACGGTGCCGGACCATCGTATTCCTCTTATCCTGAGGAACCTCAGACTGTGCGGGACGGTGCCAGACCATCGTATTCCTCTTATCCCGAGGAACCTCAGACTGTGCGGGACGGTGCCGGACCATCGTATTCCTCTTATCCCGAGGAACCTCAGACTGTGCGGGACGGTGCCGGACCATCGTATTCCTCTTATCCCGAGGAACCTCAGACTGTGCGGGACGGTGCCGGACCATCGTATTCCTCTTATCCCGAGGAACCTCAGACTGTGCGGGACAGTGCCGGACCATCGTATTCCTCTTATCCTGAGGAACCTCAGACTGTGCGGGACGGTGCCGGACCATCGTATTCCTCTTATCCTGAGGAACCTCAGACTGTGCGGGACGGTGCCGTCCTTCCAACAGATAAGAGGTTTCCCTGTACTGAGTGCGGGAAATGTTTTTCATTGAAGTACAGTCTTAAGACACATCAGAGATTGCATACGGGGGAAAAGCCGTATTCCTGTCCTGAGTGCGGGAAATGTTTTTCAGAGATGTCCAATTTTATCACACATAAGAGAATGCATACGGGGGAAAAGCCGTATTCCTGTCCTGAGTGCGGGAAATGTTTTTCACAGAAGTCCAATTTTATCGCACATCAGAGAATGCATACGGGGGAAAAGCAGTATTCCTGTCTTGAGTGCGGGAAATGTTTTTCACAGAAGTCCAGTCTTACCACACATCAGAGATTACATACGGGGGAAAAGCTGTATTCCTGTCCTGAGTGCGGGAAATGTTTTTCACAGAAGTCCAGACTTCCCACACATCAGAGATTGCATACGGGGGAAAAACCGTATTCCTGTCCTGAGTGCGGGAAATGTTTTTCATTCAAGTCCAGTCTTAACATACATCAGAGATTGCACACGGGGGAGAAGCCGTATTCCTGTTCTGAGTGCGGGAAATGTTTTTCACAGAAGTCCAGTTTTTCCTATCATCAGAAATTGCACACGGGGGAGAAGCCGTATTCCTGTCCTGAGTGTGGGAAATGTTTTACAGTGAAGTCCCATCTTTCCAGCCATCAGAGATCTCACTCGGGGGAGAGGCCGTATTCCTGTCCTGAGTGCAGGAAATGTTTTACAGAGAAGTCCCTTCTTTCCAGACATCAGAGATCTCACACGGGGGAGAAGCCGTATTCCTGTCCTGAGTGTGGGAAATGTTTTTCACATAAGTCCAGTCTTCCCAAACATCAGAGATTGCATACGGGGGAAAAGCCTTTTTCCTGTCCTGAGTGCGGGAAATGTTTTTTAGATAGGTCCACTTTTTGCAAACATCAGAGATCTCACACGGGGCAGAAGCTGTATTCCTGTCCTGAGTGAGGGAATTGTTCCTCAATGAAGTCCTGTCTTCCTGTACATCAGGGGTCCCACACAACCCTCGAGGTGTATTAGTGAGTGCGGGAAATGTCTTGTATATGAGTGTTGCTGGACATGTGGGGAAGAAGCACACCCTGATATACAATACAAATATCATATCAGAAAAAACTAGAACATATAGTCCATATGATAAACAGCGCTAGTAAAGGATAAGTGTCCAAAAGCACTTGAGTGATGACTTTGCAACAGTCTAACTAAGAGTGAAGTTTCTTCTGTGGATACGGTCTGTAGTGCACCCTACACCAAATCCCAAATCTTCACCACGAGTGAGGCACGCTCCCCCTCTGGGGTACAAACTCACCACAAAGATGAAAAAGATAAGCCTTTTAATCTGTAGGTAGTCTCACTCCAACTTCGGTCAGCACCACCAGGGTAGTAAGGGTTAAAATCCTCAAGAAGACTGTGCTGATCTCTGTAGGAGTGTCCTCCTCTATAAATGTCCCCGTTATTCCATCCTCCTCCATAGACTGCTGATCATCCCTCACATACCTCTCTTCTTCTTCTTCTGATTTCACCTCAAATTCTATATCGATTGGATCTCCACTCAGACTTCTCTTGTTCTCTGAGAGTTCCTCTGAGTTCCACAAGGTGGTGATCTCACTTCTACCCAGACAGAACGTCTCTATGGAAGACAGGAAGTGATGTCAGGCACAGACAGAAAGGTCTCGCCCGGAACTTCCTGTCTGTGCCTGACATCACTTCCTGTCTTCCATAGAGACGTTCTGTCTGGGTAGAAGTGAGATCACCACCTTGTGGAACTCAGAGGAACTCTCAGAGAACAAGAGAAGTCTGAGTGGAGATCCAATCGATATAGAATTTGAGGTGAAATCAGAAGAAGAAGAGAGGTATGTGAGGGAAGATCAGCAGTCTATGGAGGAGGATGGAATAACGGGGACATTTATAGAGGAGGACACTCCTACAGAGATCAGCACAGTCTTCTTGAGGATTTTAACCCTTACTACCCTGGTGGTGCTGACCGAAGTTGGAGTGAGACTACCTACAGACTAAAAGGCCTATCTTTTTCATCTTTGTGGTGAGTTTGTACCCCAGAGGGGGAGCGTGCCTCACTCGTGGTGAAGATTTGGGATTTGGTGTAGGGTGCACTACAGACCGTATCCACAGAAGAAACTTCACTCTTAGTTAGACTGTTGCAAAGTCATCACTCAAGTGCTTTATGTGCTTTTGGACACTTATCCTTTACTAGCGCTGTTTATCATATGGACTATATGTTCTAGTTTTTTCTGATATGATATTTGTATTTTATTATCTTTTATATGTATGAGGTTCTCATTCGTATAAATTTAAATAGCTGCTTCATTTTATATATTTTATCATTGTTTTAATAACCTTGATAATTTTTGGGCTGTAATAACTTTTACCCCTTATCTCCCTCTTGGCTGCAGAGTTGGAGGAGTGATATTCAGGACTAGCAACCCAGCACCTAGGCGCCGAGAAGTGCAATTTTTGGGCCATTTATTTTGCACCTTCTTCCTATACACCCTGATATACACCTCAGATATACTTCATGGCTGATCTTCATCATGTAAGAAACAGTTGATAAGGAGATCAGAGATCACCAAAGACATGGATGAAGTGTTGTACCGTGTTGGCCATTGATAGCAGTAGAAAAATAAAAATGGATTCATTCCCTCTCATTGGCTGAGTATATTTTGTGGTGTAAACTCTTGCAAGAGGTCTGTTTTCTCAAGTCGTTTTCCAGGACGAAACGCGTTAACCCCACCACTTAAAAGGCGGTCCTCTAGGCTTTTTAAAATAAAAATGGAGTCATTCCCTCTCATTGGCTGAGTACATTTTGTGGGGGAAGATTTCACAAACACTTACAGGTCTGTTTCTATAAACTTTGTAGAATGAATGTGTAAAGGAAATGTGTAAGTTCTGTATAGAATTGGATTCTATTTTGTATGTATTGCACACGGCACTAATAAAGTTTTCATTCCATGTTTGCATTCTTTCCAGTCCTGATTAGAATTCGCCTGCCTATGTTACGCCCCTTGTTACCATAAAAGTACAATTGTGATATTAATGTGATAGCTACGTAATCATGTGTATAAAAACCTTCCATTGTGTCAGAATAAAACACAACAGTTATTTGGGAAGATGCGGAGTGTATCTTTTGTGTCTGTTCCCTCCTGCAGTAGTTATTTATTTGGAACCGCCAATCAATATGAGGATAGGAGTTGCCTATCAATAAAATTCCAGACGCCCATCCCCCCAGCCGTGACCAGTATCAGATTTCCTATGATGATTGGCTCCATCTAGTGGCAATAATGTGGCACTGCAGTATTAATACCACATTATTGCCCCATAATTGAGATGACGGTGATAGGAAATTGCTGTGATAATGAAAATACGGGCAGAATTTGGCACAGCTGGGTGAATGTTTGTCACATTAAAGGACATAAGATAATTAAACCCGAAATATTATACCAACCATTAATGTAATACAGAGAAAACTGCATTTGGCTATTATATGGCACTAAGTATCATAGGCATTAGCTCCATCTAGTGGCCAAATACAACATTCTCCATTTTAAATCAGAGGAAAACATTCAAACAGAATAGCAAAGGGCCGAATAGTACGTGCGCTTTCATTGGGCCCTGACATTTTTGTATGAATAGACCCCTAAATGTCAGGAGAGGTTTATATAAAGATGGGAAGTATGGAGCAGATAAATGAATAGACCTCCTAGCAATGTTATTACCAGGCTGCAGCTAGGGGGAGCTCTAATGTTTCCAGTGTGACCACAGCAGAGTGATCCCATCTCTCTCATATTAACTCTTTCACTGCCAGAGCTGTTTTTGCATTATTTTTTATTTTCCCACTCATGTTAAATACACAACTTGGGCCTGAAGATTATCTAAAACCCCCAAAACATATATTTTCTGTAGGCAAAGACCCTGGAGAATAAAATGGTGGTAGTTCCGATGTTTTGTGTCTGATGATGGTAGCCCAACACTTTATCAAGCATAACTTTAAAAAAAGTACATTTAGGCCCCGTTCACACCTATGCGAATTGGTTTCGGCTTAAATTGCATCCAATTCGCATAACATTTTAAAATATATTGATTTCAATGAGGCTGGTTCACATATGTGCGATGCATTCGCACTGCGCATTGTCCACAAAACGTGTGCGTTTTCTAGGCATTGCGGTGCGAATTGTCTGCCCATTATGTTCTATGGGAACGCATCTGATTTGCAGATGTGTTGCGTTCTGAGCACAGTACGTATGAATCATGAGGGGGAACTCCACGCCAAATTTTAAATAAAAAACCGGCATGGGTTCCCCTCCAGGAGAATACCAGGCCCTTAGGTATGGATTTTAAGCAGAACCCCTACGCCGAAAAAACGGCATGGGGGGTCCCCCCAAAAACCATACCAGACCCTTATCCGAGTACGCAGCCCGGCCGGTCAGGAAAGGTGGTGGGGACGAGCGACCGCCCCCCCCCCCTCCTGAACCGTACCAGGCCGCATGCCCTCAACATGGGGGGTGGGTGCTTTGGGGCAGGGGAGCGCCCTGCGGCCCCCCCACCCCACAGCACCATGCCCCCATATTGATGAGGACAAGGGCCTCTACCCGACAACCCTAACCGTTGGTTGTCGGGGTCTGCGGGCGGGGGGGCTTATCGGAATCCAGGAGCCCCCTTTAATAAGGGGGCCCTCAGATCCTGGCCCCCCATCCTATGTGAATGAGTATGGGGTACATCGTACCCCTACCCATTCACCTAGTGGAAAAAAATTTCAATAAAAAAACACACTACACAGGTTTTTAAAGTAATTTATTAGGCAGCTCTGGGCGTCTTCTTCCGACTTCGGGGGTCTCTTCTGCTTTCCAGTGTCGTCTCCGTGCTCTCTGGTTCTTCTCCCGCTCTCCGGTGCCTTCTTCCTTCTGCCGGGAGCCTCCGCTATCTTCTTCCAGCTCTTTTGCTAGCGGCGGCCCGGTCTTCTCCGTAGTCTTCTTCCCTCTTCTCTTCTTCGATGTTGACACAACGCTGCCTCCCGCTGTAATGCCGTGTGTGCGGTGTGCAATGACTTATATAGGCATGGGGCGTGGTCACTGGGTGATGCCACCCAGTGACCCCACCCCCGTATGACGTCACAGTCTCGGGGAATGATGGGGCTGTGACGTCATACGGGGGTTGGGTCACTGGGTGGCATCACCCGGTTACCACGCCCCATGCCTATAAAAAACGTTGCGCACCCGGCATTACATTGGGAGGCAGCGTTGTGTCAACATCGAAGAAGAGAAGAGGGAAGAAGACTACAGAGAAGACCGGGCTGCCGCCTAATAAATTACTTTAAAAACTTGTGTAAAGTGTTTTTTTTATTGACATTTTCTTTCCACTAGGTGAATTAGTAGGGGTTCGAAGTACCCCATACTCATTCACATAGGGTGGGAGGCCGGAATCTGGGTGTCCACCTTATTAAAGGGGGCTCCCGGATTACGATAAGCCCCCCACCCGCAGACCCAGACAACCAACGGCCAGGGTTGTCGGGTAGAGGCCCTTGTCCTCATCAACATGGGGCAAGGTGCTTTGGGGTGGGGGGCCGCAGAGCGGCCCCCTGCCCCAAAGCACCCACCCCCCCCCCATGCTGAGGGCATGCGGCCTGGTACGGTTCAGGAGGGGGGCACTCGCTCGTCCCCACCCCCTTTCCTGACCGGCCGGGCTGCGTGCTCGGATGAGGGTCTGTTATGGATTTTGGGGGGACCCCCCACGCCATTTTTTCGGCGTAGGGGTTCCGCTTAAAATACATACCAGACCTAAGGGCCTGGTATGCTCCTGGAGGGGAACCCATGCCGGTTTTTATTTAAAATTTGGTGTGGAGTTCCCCTCTCATTGAAACAGCGGCTTCTTTCCTCTCCAAGGTTAGCAAATCCGCAGCTAAAACGCAGACAAACCGCTGAACCGCTGATTGATATCTTGCCAAAGACTCCGGAGCTCAAAAACGCAACACACAAGTGTGAATCCAGCCTAAAGGTATTGGAATGAGATTGGACACTGGCAGGATTTTGAGGACACACCCTCTCTGGGGAACCTTCCCTGTAACCCTCCCCCACTCAGTGAGTCCTCAGTTTTCTGCTGGTGTCTGAAGGTGATGGACCTCTTCTTCTCCCTCACTGAGAAATCAACTTCACTGGTTTCTTATTTGTAGTTTTATTTGAATTATTCCATCAACACCTCACCGTCTTCTAACACCTTAAGAGAAGCAATGTGTCTGGATTAGGGCAGCCTCAGTCGGGAGTCATACCTGGACCCCATGCTGTGAAGACGGCCTGTAATGTTGCTTCAGGTACTTGATCCTGCGTGGGGCGCTCACACTGGCATTTGATGCAACTCGATTTAGCTGTTTGCGTCACAGCAGGTTCCCCGCCCCCCTGTACCAGCGCCAGGAAAGGACAAAAAGGCAAGCAGTCTTGCGGTGAGTGTTCAACTCCGGCCCAGGGGCGACAGCGCCACCTGCAGGCCGCAGGGAACCTCACACCACCAGAGTCCTCCAAGAACCACAAAAGGGTCTCAGATTCCCTGACAATCAATGCATCTGGGTTACACTACCACCCAGATGCCTCCCCTAAAATCAAATACCCGCTACATAGGGTAGAGACCAGGAGAAAGGGAGCCAATTCTAAATCACAATTACAAAAAGACAAACCATGAGACTGTTTAAAGGAGCCGGAGTGAATGGACAGTTGCTTGCGTGACTCTGTACTGTATGGGAAAGAACCAGTTATCATCAGTGGCTCCTGCGGGGGGGAGCACTACACATCTGTAAGGATATACAGTACATACACACCTAGCACAAGGCCGTGTTCACACTACGAGACGTTTCTCGGGACCGCAGTTCCTCTGAGCTCCACAAGGTGGTGATCTTCTCACTTCTACCTAGACAGGAAGTCTCTATGGAAGATAGAAAGTGATGTCAGAGACAAACAGGAAGTGAGGTCATATAAGGACAGGAAGTTCCGGGTGAGCGGTGAGTCGGGAGGAAGTAGCGAGGAGACATTGCTGGAAGTGGCAGCAGAGGAGGTAATAAGATCTTGTTTTTTATTTACACCCAGTAACCCTCCCCCGTCATGTCCGTCCTCTTCCTCCATAGTCACTGTGATGTCTTTTATCTCCAGCAGATGATGATACACACGTATATTATTATTATACAGGATTTATATCACGCCAACAAAGAACCCTGCTTGTTAGAGCTTACAATCTAAGAGGATACAAAAGGTGATAACTGTGGGGGATGGGCTGATGGTGGAAATAGAAGTCCAATTGTTAGTTGGGGGTATGAAGGGTTCTTTGAAGAGAAGAGTTTTCAGGGATCGTCTAAATGTGGACAGAGTAGGAGATAGTCAGACAAATTGGGATAGGGAGTTCCAGAGGATGGGAGAGGCCCTGGAGAAGTTCTGGAGATGAGTATGGGAAGAGGTGACACAGGAGCTAACAGGAGGTCTTAGGAGGAACGAACAGAACAATTTGGTTGGTATTGTGAGACTAGGTTAGCATGGGTTAGACTACCGTTGGGCGTAATGGGGCGAAAAAATATAATCAAGATGATTCTACGGCCTAAGATTCTGTATATGGTCTGGCATGCCCCCTTATTTATCTCCCTGAAACTTTTTAAGAAATTGGAATCTATTTTAAACTCTTTCGTCTGTTGACACTATAGACACAAGTTAGCCTGGCACATCCTTAAAAACCCCACGTCCATGGGCAGAACCTCTCTTCCAGATTTACAGGATTACTACCTAGCATCTCAACTCTCCCATTTCTATTATTTTAATTCGTCTGCCTTCCAAAGATATAGATCCCTGGTCTGCGACGGCCTAGGTCACCCAGTGCATACTCCTATCCAAGCCACCCTACGAGGGGGACAATCACAAAGAAAATCCCCTAGATACAATGACGGGATGCTTCTCCATCATCGAAAGGTGTGGGGAATCTCTTCCAAAAAACAAAACTTTGGTCGGTTCCACTCCCACACCCCACTATGGCTCAACGGCCACATGCCAGAATTGCGCACCATTCCAGACCCTAATATTTGGGCTTCATACGGGGTAATCTACTGTATTCCACTCATAGTGTCAGCATTTTTAAACCAGGCTCTGCACATCATATACCAGGCTGCACATTATACACAGGGCTCTGCACATCATATACCAGGCTGTATATTATAAACAGGGCTCTGCACATAATATACCAAGCTGCACATTATACACAGGGTTCTGCACATCATATACCAGGCTGCAAATTATACACCGGGCTCTGCACATCATATACCAGGCTGCACATTATACACTGGGCTCTACACATCATATACCAGGCTGCACATTATACACAGGGCTCTGCACATCATATACCAGGCTGCAGATTATACACAGGGCTCTGCACATCATATACCAGGCTGCACATTATACACCGGGCTCTGCACATCCATATACCAGGCTGCACTTTATACACAGGGCTCTGCACATCATATACCAGGCTGCACATTATACACAGGGCTCTGCACATCATATACCAGGCTGCACATTATACACAGGGCTCTGCACATCATATACCAGGCTGTATATTATAAACAGGGCTCTGCACATAATATACCAAGCTGCACATTATACACAGGGTTCTGCACATCATATACCAGGCTGCAAATTATACACCGGGCTCTGCACATCATATACCAGGCTGCACATTATACACTGGGCTCTACACATCATATACCAGGCTGCACATTATACACAGGGCTCTGCACATCATATACCAGGCTGCAGATTATACACAGGGCTCTGCACATCATATACCAGGCTGCACATTATACACCGGGCTCTGCACATCCATATACCAGGCTGCACTTTATACACAGGGCTCTGCACATCATATACCAGGCTGCACATTATACACAGGGCTCTGCACATCATATACCAGGCTGCACATTATACACAGGGCTCTGCACATCATATACCTGGCTGCACAATATACACAGGGCTCTGCACATCATATATCAGGCTGCACATTATACACAGGGCTCTGCACATCATATACCAGGCTGCACATTATACACAGGTCTCTGCACATCATATACCAGGCTGCACATTATACACCGGGCTCTGCACATCATATACCAGGCTGCACATTATACACAGGGCTCTGCACATCATATACCAGGCTGCACATTATACACAGGGCTCTGCACATCATATACCAGGCTGCACATTATACACAGGGCTCTGCACATCATATACCAGGCTGCACATTATACACAGGGCTCTGCACATCATATACCAGGCTGCACATTATACACAGGGCTCTGCACATCATATACCAGGCTGCACTTTATACACAGGGCTCTGCACATCATATACCAGGCTGCACTTTATACACAGGGCTCTGCACATCATATACCAGGCTGCAGATTATACACAGGGCTCTGCACATCATATACCAGGCTGCACATTATACACAGGGCTCTGCACATCATATACCAGGCTGCACATTATACACAGGGCTCTGCACATCATATACCTGGCTGCACAATATACACAGGGCTCTGCACATCATATACCAGGCTGCACATTATACACAGGGCTCTGCACATCATATACCAGGCTGCACATTATACACAGGGCTCTGCACATCATATACCAGGCTGCACTTTATACACAGGGCTCTGCACATCATATACCAGGCTGCAGATTATACACAGGGCTCTGCACATCATATACCAGGCTGCACATTATACACAGGGCTCTGCACATCATATACCAGGCTGCACTTTATACACAGGGCTCTGCACATCATATACCAGGCTGCACTTTATACACAGGGCTCTGCACATCATATACCAGGCTGCAGATTATACACAGGGCTCTGCACATCATATACCAGGCTGCACATTATACACAGGGCTCTGCACATCATATACCAGGCTGCACATTATACACAGGGCTCTGCACATCATATACCTGGCTGCACAATATACACAGGGCTCTGCACATCATATATCAGGCTGTACATTATACACAGGGCTCTGCACATCATATACCAGGCTGCACATTATACACAGGGCTCTGCACATCATATACCAGGCTGCACATTATACACAGGGCTCTGCACATCATATACCAGGCTGCACAATATACACAGGGCTCTGAACATCATATATCAGGCTGCACATTATACACAGGGCTCTGCACATCATATACCAGGCTGCACATTATACACAGGGCTCTGCACATCATATACCAGGCTGCACATTATACACCGGGCTCTGGACATCATATACCAGGCTGCACATTATACACAGGGCTCTACACATCATATACCAGGCTGCACATTATACACAGGGCTCTGCACAACATATACCAGGCTGCACATTATACACAGGGCTCTGCACATCATATACCAGGCTGCACATCATATACCAGGCTACACTTTATACACAAGGCTCTGCACATCATATACCAGGCTGCACATTATACACAGGGCTATGCACATCATATACCAAGCTGCACAATATACACAGGGCTCTGCACATCATATACCAGGCTGCACATTATACACAGGGCTCTGCACATCATATACCAGGCTGCACATTATACACGGGCTCTGCACATCATATACCAGGCTACACATTATACACCGGGCTCTGCACATCATATACCAGGCTTCACATTATACACAGGGCTCTACACATCATATACCAGGCTGCACATTATACACAGGGCTCTGCACATCATATACCAGGCTGCACATTATACACAGGGCTCTGCACATCATATACCAGGCTGCACATTATACACCGGGCTCTGCACATCATATACCAGGCTACACTTTATACACAAGGCTCTGCACATCATATACCAGGCTGCACATTATACACAGGGCTATGCACATCATATACCAGGCTGCACATTATACACCGGGCTCTGCACATCATATACCAGGCTGCACATTATACACAGGGCTCTGCACATCATATACCAGGCTGCACTTTATACACAGGGCTCTGCACATCATATACCAGGCTGCACATTATACACAGGGCTCTGCACATCATATACCAGGCTGCACATTATACACAGGGCTCTGCACATCATATACCAGGCTGTACATTATACACAGGGCTCTGCACATCATATACCAGGCTGCACATTATACACATGACTCTGCACATCATATACCAGGCTGCACATTATACACAGGGCTCTGCACATCATATACCAGGCTGCACATTATACACCAGCCTCTGCACATCATATACCAGGCTGCACATTATACACCAGCCTCTGCACATCATTAAGGATGAGTTCTGGCGAGTTTGCATACTCCATGTGCAGAGCCCGCCAGGAAGTCGGCACAGCGCTGCGCTAATCACAGGCAGGGAGACATTTCCCGATCTCTGCAGCCGAGCATCGGGACAATGTCTCCCTGCCTGTGATTAGCGCAGCGCCGTGCCGACTTCCTGGCGGGCTCCGCACGTGGAGTAAGCGAACACGCCAGAGCTCATCCCTACACATCATATACCAGTCTGCACATTATACACAGGGCTCTGCACATCATATACCAGGCTGCAAATTTTACACCGATGAAGCTTCAATTTGTTTTAAACCCAGACGATATCTGGAGATCACAGACTAGGAAATGGTTTAAACTTGCATTTTTCTGACTTTATTAACCCATTGCATAGCCTCTCTACAACATTAAACTTTAGACGACAGGGGTTGCATTTAAAAGGTAATTTTGCTTTTGATATGAAAAAATTTAAGTACTACACTACATTTTGTATTTTTACAATTACCTATGTAGTTTCATCTGCTGCCCGCTATGACTCATAAAACTGGCAAATGTTTAAACATGGTGTACATGTAGGGTGGTGTTTTGTACACGGTCAATGTACAGAACACCAACTGTGTTATGTAAGTTTCAATACAAGCAATAACAAGTAGGAAAACACCAGACAGAGGTTGCAGCCCCCCTAAAATCTCCCTAGGGAGAATAGGATATAATATAAAAGAATGGGGTGTTGGCGCTACCTCCCACTATAAAGAGCCACCGGGTCTAAGTGATCTCAAGTAAATGTATAAGGACAGGCTGTACTGAGTACCCGGGTCTGTACACCTACGGTGCCCATTATGCGGGGTTCCCACAATCCCTGTGCAGAGTTTCTGGGTCTGTACACCTGCTGAGCCCATTATGAGGGTTCCTCCCACCATCCCTGTACACCTACTGTGCCTATTATGAGGGTTTCCCACCATCCCTGTACTGAGTTCCTGGGTCTGTACACCTGCTGTGCCCATTATGAGGGTTTCAACCATCCCTGTACTGAGTTCCTGGGTCTGTACACCTACTGTGCCCATTATGAGGGGTTCCCACCATCCCTGTATCGAGTTCCTGGGTCTGTACACCTGCTGTGCCCATTATGAGGGTTCCCACCATCTCTGTGCTGAGTTCCCGGGTCTGTACACCCGCTGTACCCATTATGAGGGGTTCCCACCATCTCTGTGCTGAGTTCCCGGGTCTATACACCTGCTGTGCCCATTATGAGGGGTTCCCACCATCCCTGTACTGAGTTCCTGGGTCTGTACACCTACTGTGCCCATTATGAGGGGTTCCCACCATTTCTGTAATGAGTTCCTGGGTCTGCACACCTGCTGTACCCATTATGAGGGTTCCCACCATCCCTGTGCTGAGTTCCCGGGTGTGTACACCTGCTTTGCCCATTATGAGGGGTTCCCACCATCCCTGTGCTGAGTTTTTGGGTCTGGACACCTGCTGTGCCCATTATGAGGGGTTCCCATCATCCCTGTGCTGAGTTCCTGAGTCTGTACACCTACTGTGCCCCCCCCATCTGTCTACTAATCTCTGCATTCTTATCTCCCATCAGTACAACTCTGCCCCTAACTCATCATCTGCTAACCTCTGTCCCCCAAACCCCTACTTTGCTAACCTCTGCAATCCAACCCTTCCTTCCCATCCACTCTGCACCTCTGTACACCACCTCTGACTGCACACCTCCTCTGCTCACCTCTGCACCTCAAGCCCCCCTTTTTGATTACCTCTACATGCCTCCTATGCTCGCCTGTATGCTGTCTAGGTGGGCGGCATGCATTGGGGCGAGATTGGCCGCCGCGATTCATATGCAAATCTAATTTCCATAACAATGCCCACGCGATTTACATGTGAATAATGTTAATTTAAGAACAATGCATTTTGTTTCTCTATAGCAGCTGAAGGCAGGGGGGAAAAGGGAAGGTGTACAGACTTGCGTTACATGGAGAGAGGTGAAGTAAAGTTGGAGATTAAAATGCTGCTTTACAGTCTCTCAGGACACAGTGATAATAGCCCCTTCTGCCCCCCTCCCCCTCCAGTCCTGCCATGTAGAAATGTACCTGAAGTTTTCTGTGCGATCCCTCTGTGTGCATTGCTGGATGCCGAGTCTGTGTCACAGGGAGATGAATGGAGCTGCCTCTGCACATCGCTCCCTGTCTGCCCTGACCAGTTCTCTTCTGCTGGTGATTTCCCCCTCACTTACTGAAGGAGACGGGCAGCCTGTGAACCAATGACACTGCAGGTCTGATTAAAGCCCCACCCTATGGACCCAATCAATTACAAGCACTGGAAACCTAATGCCAGAGCCTAGAGGTGGAGTTTTCGTGGCTGCAAGCGTTGCGCCCCGAACACACTCTAAACTACGCCAATAGAGCTTCTTAGCCCCAATCAAGTGTTTACACACGGGTCATGCCTCCAATAGCACCCTGTGTCCGGCGCCCTTAACACACCCACTTAAAGGGACACTTTAAAAAAAGTAGCTTTGGGGGGGCGGTGCCCCTGCGCCCCCTATTGACGGGCCGCCACTCCCTGCATTGTATGTAATATCAGAAACCTCAGCATGAAGTGGGGTTTAAATAAAATGAGACCTGGCCAGTGAGGTGAGGAGGATTCTGGGAATGTCATTTAATTTTACTATTTGTGTTCATCTCTAGAGTTTTCCTCCTGTGAAGTCTGGCGATCATATGACCATCACATTGCCTCCACCTCCCTCCCTGATAGAATAGAGAAATACAAAGAAGATTCTAGAAGTCACCAGAGAGATCATCGAGCTGCTGACAGGAGAGGTGAGCGGTGCCGGGAAGGATGTCATGATGGAGAATCAGCCGCCCCTCACATCACCGGGTAAGAGGAGACTTTATTGTAAAGGAGAGAGCAGTACGAAGGCTCCACCTAGATCCCCCGTCATCTGATAAACACGTAGAAACAATGTATTCAGTCAGTGTGTGTGTTTCCTACAGATGGATCCAGTAATGGGAACCCACCAGAGAGATGTCCCCGTCCTCTGTATTCCCGGGATTCCACACAGGAAGATGACAACTACGGAAAACTGTATGAGGTAGGTTATCAAGACAAATTGGTAGTTATGATTTTAATTCCTAATTGTGTTACAATTAATGTTTTATTATATATTTAGAGTGGAAACTTTGGCGATTATAATATTGTTGTTAAAGAAGAGTATAATGAAGAGGATGAGGAGTATGGTGTGATGAAGGAGCTCTCTGAAAGACACAAGGATCTCTACAAGGACATTATGATGGAACCTCCTAATACCAGGAACCCACCAGAGAGATGTCCCCGTCCTCTGTATTCCCGGGATTCCACACAGGAAGGTCACACCATCCCCCACCATCATCAGGTAGATGAGGAACAATCACTGATAGTATCATTAGGATCTGTACATTATCTGCATTGTTACAATTGGTGTCATTTTTATTATATATTCAGAGTGGAAACCTGAGAGATCCTAAAGTTGAGGTTAAAGAAGAGATAAAAGAGGAGGATGATGAGGATGTGGTGATGGAGGAAGAACACAAAGATCTGTACCAGGACACCATGGAGGAGTCATCCAGCTACAGAAACCCACCAGAGAGATGTCCCCGTCCTCTGTATTCCTGGGATTCCACACAGGAAGGTCACACCATCCCTCACCATCATCAGGTAGATGAGGAACAATCACTGATAGTTATGATTTATACAGAAGCATGTTTGTTACAATGAATGTTTTATTATATATTCAGAGTGGAAATCTCAGGGATGATAATATTGATGTTAAAGAAGAGTATAAAGAGGAGGATGAGGAGTATGGACTGATGAAGGAGTTTACAGTGGAACACAAGGATATGATGGAGCCACCTAATACCAGGAACCCCCCAGAGAGATGTCCCCGTCCTCTGTATTCCCGGGATTCCACACAGGAAGGTCACACCATCCCTCACTGTTACAAGGTTGGTGGGACGGAGCATCTAGAATATGGACTTCTGGAGAGGATGTGTTTTATTTTTTTATGTGATGTCACAATAATAAAGCTTATATCTTACAGATGATATTTCTCTCTCATTTTCTTGGTTTAGAGTGGAGATCCAATCGATATAGAATTTGAGGTGAAATCAGAAGAAGAAGAGAGGTATGTGAGGGATGATCAGCAGTCTATGGAGGAGGATGGAATAACGGGGACATTTATAGAGGAGGACACTCCTACAGAGATCAGCACAGGTGGGTCATTAACACTAAATCCATTCCTCCACCCATACTGCTCACTGATTGGTCCAGAGTAGGGTGGGGACTGGGTGATATCAGCCTGTAATCCCCTGGTCACTTTCCTGAGCTGTGTTCCCCGTCCTGTATTCCTGTATTTCTCTCCGATAATCTTCCTTCTCTGTGCTGCAGACACAATTTATGTCTCTAGACTGGATTTATGGAGATTCTGGGGTTCAGCTGGCAGCAAAATGTTGATTTTCACCATAGGCGTTGCTTGATTTACACACTTGTGCTTTGAGTTTTCCAAACCATGTCCCGGATCTAACAAGACCTCTGATAGAACAATTTTCCCGGGGTTACTTGCTCTGTTATTTGCTGGCTGTGCCGGGTGGAGGGATATGTCTGTATAGTCTCAGACCCAAGTCACTGAGTGCAGTCTCAGGAGATGGGAGGCAGCGTTGTGGGACCTCTGCTACTTTAATAGATAATTTGGATTGTACATTATATACTCCTGACCCCTGCACTATATCCTCTATGTTGTACATTACATACTCCTGACCCCTGCACTATATACTCTATGTTGTACATTACATACTCCTGACCCCTGCACTATATACTCTATGTTGTACATTACATACTCCTGACCCCTGCACTATATACTCTATGTTGTACATTATATACTCCTGACCCCTGCACTATTTACTCTATGTTGTACATTATATACTCCTGACCCCTGCACTATATACTCTATATTGTACATTACATACTCCTGACCCCTGCACTATATACTCTATATTGTACATTACATACTCCTGACTTCTGCTCTCTCCCCTTCGCCCACTGCTATACAGTGGGGCAAACAAGTATTCAGTCAGCCACCAATGGTGCAAATTCTCCCACTTAAAAAGATGAGAGAGGCTTGTAATTGTCATCATAGGTATACTTCAACTTTGAGAGACAAAATGTGGAAACGAATCCAGATAATCACATTGTCTGATTTGGAAAGAATTTATTTGCAAATTATGGTGGAAAATAAGTATTTGGTGAATATTATAAGTTCATCTCAATACTTTGTTATATATCCTTTGTTGCCAATGACAGAGGTCAAACGTTTTCTGTAAAGCCTCGTCCACACGGCCGAGATTCTCATCAGGAAAAAAACCCGTCGTTTTTCCTGACGAGAATCTTGACAAGAATCTTGTCTCAGCCGAGTGTACACACGTACGATTCAAAAGAACCAAAAATTTGTAAACTACAACAAGTAAACTTGTCAATTACTAAAGCAGCGCTTAGTGGTCATAATGAATATGGCAACTCTATCATATGGAAGTCCATAAGCGTAAATCAAGAAATAAAGAAATAAAACTCTATATGTATATAAAGCCGCTCAATAGAGTTCTGGTAGCAAGGATAATAGTGTCCCAACTGCCAAAGGGGTGGTCTATGAGGCTTGATAAGCTTCACATCTCGCTGCAGCTTCCACTATATTCACAGCTCCACAATCCTCCTTTCTTATAAGAGTTTGCCCCTTAGGGGTTCCTACTCACCAGATGGCTGAAAAAAACAGGCGCTGTAAATCAATCATCCGATCGTCCTCCTCCTTTTTATCACTCTGGGACCTCCAACGCTTCTCCTTACAGCTAGGGAGGTAGATCTCCCACTGCTCACACTGGTTCAAAACGCTGGGTACTCCCCCTGGTTTCCTCAGAGTAATAAGTAAAGGCAGGAGATAGTGTAGTCCCATTTCACCATTTATTCATAACTTTTCTTAACTTATTAAAATCAATTTACATTGTACAGCTGGTCAGTATATGCGTTCACGCGCTGTTCCAGGCATCCATGCACAGGAGGGTGTATGTGCGTCAGTCACGTCCACCGTAGGACTTCAACACTCACCTCTTCCTGATTGTTGGAGCGCAGATGGAATGCAAACACGCAAGCACGTCTCTTCCTGTTGCCGTGAGGTCACGCCCTGACGTTTCGTCCTTTCGACTTCCTCTGAGGAAAGGACGAAACGTCAGGGCGTGACCTCACGGCAACAGGAAAAGAGTTTTATTTATTTATTTATTCCTTGATTTACGCTTATGGACTTCCATATGATAGAGTTGTCATATTCATTATCACCACTAAGCGCTGCTTTAGTAATTACTTGTTGTAGTTTACTATTTTTTGTTTGTGTGCACTGTGCACTTTATAAAGCGGCTGCTGACCTGTTTATTATAAATGTCATATGGTAAACATTTGAACATTTAGTGATATCTGCTAAAGACAATTTATTAAGACCATAGCGCCGAGATAGTGAAAGAAGGCCTTGAACTTCACTATTTTTTGTAGATTCAAAAGAACCGCCGTTCTTTTGAATGGCACGAACGCGGTGACGACTACGACGAGCATGCGCTCGTCACATTCGATGCGGGCGTTGTCGCCGCCATCTTGCTACACCCTACCTATGCCTAGGAAGCTACCGCGCATGTGTCAAAGTCATTTCGAGCATGCGCGGGTTTCCACGGCGACAGGTAAGTGTAAACACTCTCGGGTTTCTCGTGAATCCCGATGAGAAAATAGAGAGCAGGTTCTCTATTTTTCTCATCGAGATTCTAGGCAGTTTTCTTGACGAGAAACCTGAAAGCCTTGTACACACGCACGGTTTTCTCGGCAAGAAAGTTTTCTTGTCGTTTCTTGACGCGAAAACCGTCCGTGTGTACGAGGCTTAAGTCTTCACAAGGTTGTCACACACTGTTGCTGGTATGTTGGCCCCATTCCTCCATGCAGATCTCCTCTAGAGCAGTGATGTTTTGGGGCTGTCGCTGGGCAACACGGACTTTCAACTCCCTTCAAAGGTTTTCTATGGGGTTGAGATCTGGAGACTGGCTAGGCCACTCTAAGACCTTGAAATGCTTCTTACGAAGCCACTCCTACATTGCCCGGAAGGTGTGTTTGGGATCATTGTCATGCTGAAAGACCCAGCCATGTTTCATCTTCAATGCCCTTGCTGATGGGAGGAGGTTTGCACTCAAAATCTCACGATACATGGCCCCATTCATTCTTTCATGTACACGGATCAGTCGTCCTGTTCCCTTTGCCGAGAAACAGCCCCAAATAATGATGTTGCCACCCCCATGCTTCACAGTAGGTATGGTGTTCTTTGGTTGCAACTCGGCATTCTCTCTCCTCCAAACACGACGAGTTGTGTTTCTACCAAACAGTTCTACTTTGGTTTCATCTGACCATATGACATTCTCCCAATCCTCTTCTGGATCATCCAAATGCTCTCTAGCAAACCTCAGATGGGCCCGGACATGTACTGGCTTAATGTTATTTTGATAATAATGTGATAACATCCTCCAACTTTGGGACCTTAAACGGAAAGTGATAATGAGGGAGGAGTCAGTAACCCAATGATGGTGGTCTTCAGGATCAGTCCAGTCTTCATCTTGGTTGTTCTCCCCCATCCTCACTCTCTGACCTCTGGTGGGGCTCAGCCCCGCTGTTATTCATGACTAAATCATGTACTAAATAAGGAAGTGCAGGACTTCTTGTGTTGGGAAGATGGCAATGAGTGATAGAGGGGGTGGGGACACTCGTCCTATAATCCCCTCATCACTGTCACTCCTATAAAAGACAGTTCTCGTTGTTTCCTCACTCTCTGACTAAGGTCCATGAATAAAGAAATGATCTGGTAGGAGATCAGAGGACCCATTTACTAGTTACCTTGAGGGGGGAATTGTAAGATCCTCAGAGACAAAGCTGCCTGATGTGGGCGGAGTCCTGGTTTAGGGGAACCAATCAGCTCATGTCTAGTAATAATCTTTGTATTTCTATTTTAGTAGATGGACGGGAGATGAGGAAAACCTCAGAGGATTGTCTCACTTTGTCTCCAGACTGTAAAGTAGAAGATGAGGACATCACACAGTATAGTCCAGGAGAAAACCCGACTACCTCAAATGTCCATCCGGCACCACACAGTGTAGATGGACCATCGTATTCCTCTTATCCCGAGGAACCTCAGACTGTGCGGGACGGTGCCGGACCATCGTATTCCTCTTATCCCGAGGAACCTCAGACTGTGCGGGACGGTGCCGGACCATCGTATTCCTCTTATCCTGAGGAACCTCAGACTGTGCGGGACGGTGCCGGACCATCGTATTCCTCTTATCCTGAGGAACCTCAGACTGTGCGGGACGGTGCCGGACCATCGTATTCCTCTTATCCTGAGGAACCTCAGACTGTGCGGGACGGTGCCGGACCATCGTATTCCTCTTATCCTGAGGAACCTCAGACTGTGCGGGACGGTGCCGGACCATCGTATTCCTCTTATCCCGAGGAACCTCAGACTGTGCGGGACGGTGCCGGACCATCGTATTCTTCTTATCCCGAGGAACCTCAGACTGTGCGGGACGGTGCCGGACCATCGTATTCCTCTTATCCCGAGGAACCTCAGACTGTGCGGGACGGTGCCGGACCATCGTATTCCTCTTATCCTGAGGAACCTCAGACTGTGCGGGACGGTGCCGGACCATCGTATTCCTCTTATCCTGAGGAACCTCAGACTGTGCGGGACGGTGCCGGACCATCGTATTCCTCTTATCCTGAGGAACCTCAGACTGTGCGGGACGGTGCCGGACCATCGTATTCCTCTTATCCTGAGGAACCTCAGACTGTGCGGGACGGTGCCGGACCATCGTATTCCTCTTATCCTGAGGAACCTCAGACTGTGCGGGACGGTGCCGGACCATCGTATTCCTCTTATCCCGAGGAACCTCAGACTGTGCGGGACGGTGCCGGACCATCGTATTCCTCTTATCCTGAGGAACCTCAGACTGTGCGGGACGGTGCCGGACCATCGTATTCCTCTTATCCTGAGGAACCTCAGACTGTGCGGGACGGTGCCGGACCATCGTATTCCTCTTATCCTGAGGAACCTCAGACTGTGCGGGACGGTGCCGGACCATCGTATTCTTCTTATCCTGAGGAACCTCAGACTGTGCGGGACGGTGCCGGACCATCGTATTCTTCTTATCCTGAGGAACCTCAGACTGTGCGGGACGGTGCCGGACCATCGTATTCCTCTTATCTCGAGGAACCTCAGACTGTGCGGGACGGTGCCGTCCTTCCAACAGATAAGAGGTTTCCCTGTACTGAGTGCGGGAAGTGTTTTTCTTTGAAGTCCAGACTTACCACACATCAGAGATTGCATACAGGGGAAAAGCCGTATTCCTGTCCTGAGTGCGGGAAATGTTTTTCAGAGATGTCCAATTTTATCACACATCAGAGATTGCATACGGGGGAAAAGCCGTATTCTTGTACTGAGTGCGGGAAATGTTTTTCACAGATGTCCACTTTTTCCTATCATCAGAAATTGCACACGGGGGAAAAGCCGTATTCCTGTCCTGAGTGCCGGAAGTGTTTTTCATTGAAGTCCAGTCTTACCACACATCAGAGATTGCATACGGGGGAAAAGCCGTATTCCTGTCCTGAGTGCGGGAAATGTTTTTCAGAGATGTCCAATTTTATCACACATCAGAGAATGCATACGGGGGAAAAGCCGTATTCCTGTCTTGAGTGCGGGAAAAGTTTTTCACAGAAGTCCAGTCTTACCACACATCAGAGATTGCACGCGGGGGAAAAGCCGTATTCCTGTCCTGAGTGCGGGAAATGTTTTTCATTGAAGTCCAGTCTTAACACACATCAGAGATTGCATACGGGGGAAAAGCCGCATTCCTGTCCTGTGTGCGGGAAATGTTTTTCATTGAAGTCCTGTCTTACCACACATCAGAGATTGCACACGGGGGAAAAGCCGTATTCCTGTCCTAAGTGCGGGAAATGTTTTTCAGAGATGTCCAATCTTACCACACATCAGAGATTGCATACGGGGGAAAAGCCGTATTCCTGTCCTGAGTGCGGGAAATGTTTTTCATTGAAGTCCAGTCTTACTATACATCAGAGATTGCACACGGGGGAGACGCCGTATTCCTGTCCTGAGTGCGGGAAATGTTTTTCACAGAAGTCCAGTTTTTCCTATCATCAGAAATTGCACACGGGGGAAAAGCCGTATTCCTGTCCTGAGTGCGGGAAATGTTTTACAGTGAAGTCCCATCTTTCCAGCCATCAGAGATCTCACTCGGGGGAGAAGCCGTATTCCTGTCCTGAGTGTGGAAAATGTTTTACAGAGAAGTCCCATCTTTCTAGACATCAGAGATCTCACACGGGGGAGAAGCCGTATTCCTGTCCTGAGTGCGGGAAATGTTTTCCAGTGAAGTCCGATCTTACCAAACATCAGAGATCTCACATGGGGGAGAAGCCACTTTCCTGTCCTGAGTGCAGGAAATGTTTTTCATACAAGTCCAGTCTTATCAGACATCAGAAATTGCACACGGGGGAGAAGCCGTATTCCTGTCCTGAGTGAGGGAAATGTTCCTCACTGAAGTCCTGTCTTCCTGTATATCAGGGGTCCCACACAACCCTCGAGGTGTATTAGTGAGTGCGGGAAATGTCTTGTATATGAATGTTGCTGGACATGTGGGGAAGAAGCACACCCTGATATACACCTCAGATATACTCCATGGCTGATCTTCATCATGTAAGAAACAGTTGATAAGGAGTTCAGAGATCACCAAAGACATGGATGAAGTGTTGTACCGTGTTGGCCATTGATAGCAGGAGAAAAATAAAAATGGAGTCATTACCTCTCATTGGCTGAGTACATTTTGTGGTGAAAACTCTTGCAAGAGGTCTGTTTTCTCAAGTCGTCTTTCAGGACGAAACGCGTTAACCTCACCACTTAAATGGCGGTCCTCTAGGCTTTTTAAAATAAAAATGGAGTCATTACCTCTCATTGGCTGAGTACATTTTGTGGTGTAACCGTTCACAAACACTTACAGGTCTGTTTCTATAAACTTTGTAGAATGAATGTGTAAAGGAAATGTGTAAGTTCTGTATAGAATTGGATTCTATTTTGTATGTATTGCACACGGCACTAATAAAGTTTTCATTCCATGTTTGCATTCTTTCCAGTCCTGATTAGAATTCGCCTGCCTATGTTACGCCCCTTGTTACCATAAAAGTACAATTGTGATATTAATGTGATAGCTACGTAATCATGTGTATAAAAACCTTCCATTGTGTCAGAATAAAACACAACAGTTATTTGGGAAGATGCGGAGTGTATCTTTTGTGTCTGTTCCCTCCTGCAGTAGTTATTTATTTGGAACCGCCAATCAATATGAGGATAGGAGTTGCCTGTGACGTCATACGGGGGCGGGGTCACTGGGTGGCATCACCCGGTGACCACGCCCCATGCCTACAAAAAACATTGCGCACCCGGCATTACAGCGGGAGGCAGCGTCGTGTCAACATCGAAGAAGAGAAGAGTGAAGAAGACTACAGAGAAGACCGGGCTGCCGCTAGCAAAAGAGCTGGAAGAAGATAGCAGAGGCTCCCGGCAGAAGGAAGAAGGCACCAGAGAGCGGGAGAAGAACCAGAGAGCACGGAGACGATACCGGAGAGCGGAAGCAGACCCCCCGGAGCTGCCTACTAAATTACTTTAAAAACCTGTGTAGTGTGTTTATTGACATTTTTTTTCCACTAGGTGAATGAGCAGGGGTGCGATGTAGGGTGGGGGGCCGGCATCTGGGGGCCCCCCTTATTAAAGGGGGCTCCCGGATTCCGATAAGCCCTCGCCCGCAGACCCCGACAACCAACGGCCAGGGTTGTTGGGTAGAGGCCCTTGTCAACATGGGGGCAAGGTGCTTTGGGGCAGGGGGGCCGCAGGGTGCCCCCTGCCCCAAAGCACCCACCCTCCCATGCTGAGGGCATGCGGCCTGGTACGGTTCAGGAGGGGAGGCACTCGCTCGTTCCCACCCCCTTTCCTGACCGGCCAGGCTGCGTGCTCGAAAGAGGGTCTGGTATGGATTTTGGGGGAACCCCCCGCGCCATTTTTTCGGCGTAGGGGTTCCGCTTAAAATCCATACCAGACCTAAGGGCCTGGTATGCTCCTGGAGGGGAACACATGCCGGTTTTTATTTAAAATTTGGCGTGGAGTTCCCCCCACATGATAACAGCGGCTTCTCTCCTCTCCCAGGTCAGCAAATCCGCAGCTAAAACGCAGACGAACCGCTGATTGATATCTTGCCAAAGACTCCGGAGCTCAAAAACGCAACACACAAGTGTGAATCCAGCCTAAAGGTATTGGAATGAGATTGGACACTGGCAGGATTTTGAGGACACGCCCTCTCGGGAACATTCCCTGTAACCCTCCCCCACTCAGTGAGTCCTCAGTTTTCTGCTGGTGTCTGAAGGTGATGGACCTCTTCTTCTCCCTCACGGAGAAATCAGCTTCACTGGTTTCTTATTTATTTGAATTATTCCATCAACACCTCTCCGTCTTCTAACACCTTAAGAGAAGCAATGTGTCTGGATTGGGGCAGCTTCAGTCGGGAGTCATACCTGGACCCCATGCTGTGAAGACGGCCTGTAATGTTGCTTCAGGCACTGGATCCTGCGTGGGACGCTCACACTGGCATTTGATGCAACTCGATTTAGCTGCAGGTTGCTATACAGGTCCAGGGTGATGGTCCATCACTATGGAACCCAATCCCTGAGGATATTCCCACCGTGATTGATGAAGCTTGGACTTTATATATAGTCCACCATATTGGACAAGTAAGACAGGGTCACCCTCTACCTCCGACCATTACTCTACAAACAGGACTGTGTCTGGAATGTATTCACTTCACAGTGTAAAGTTTTCAAACTTGGCGCTAAATTTTAACCACTCAGATCTCAGTCTCAGGTGTTACATCACACCATTGGTTACACCCTTTAAAGCCACATCCACCTAGAGCCCTTATAAGGTACTTCCTGCCACCGACTAGGATTCATTGCAGGACACCTGGGTTACCGTGTACTCCTTCCAGACACCTAACCTATCTCCCACACCCTACTCCATGAGTACCCCACAGGGGGATCCCCTCACTTGTATCTATGTGTAGCGACCTCACCCCTCTCACCCCTTCTCATTCACGGCTTGTCTCTCTCGTCTAGGGGTTAACACTGGGGGGAGGGATGAGATGGCCCATGTCCTCCAAGGTGTAGAGGTGAAGGCCAGAACTATCGGGTTTTGTGTATGTGTCCCAGAGTCCAATCCTCTCCTCGGATTGACTCCCCTTTGCTCCTAGTAACCAGAGTTCCACACACTGAATAGGTCCAACTCGTATTTATTCTTCTCAATAAATAGTCATACAGCACAGACAGGTTGAGACCCATGTAACACTTAAGTATTTGTGGGGAGTAGGCCAAGGCACAATTCTTTTAGATAAAGCTAACCACTGTGGTATCACCAGTGGTGAATAGTCATTGCCACTGACTATATAGAACAGAACATGGATTACCTTCGCTATCATAGCCCCTATCAGGGGAAGGACATCCGTCCAAGACAGTTACCAGAGGCCTCTCCGTCACCAGCAATGCTGCGCTGGACTCTCCGGAGAGGTTCCGCTCACCGGCCTCCTCGTCTCAGACACGGGCACCCAAGGAGTTAGGGCCCCCTCGGATTCCTCCACCCTAGCGGAACTCAGTCGAAGGTACTGAGCTCCAGGCTTCCGCCATAGTACCTCACCCCAGGCTAAAGGTGCCTGAGACGGACTCCATCTCTCGCTCCGGCCAGGTCAAGGGCACCTGGGCCCGGAACGCCAGCACCCAAGCTGAAGGTGCCTGGGTGCGGCCGCGTCCTCCGACTCTGAACCCCAAGGTCAGGGCGTCGACCCCTTTTATCCCCTCGCCCTTTGCGTCACAGCAGGTTCCCAGCCCCGCGGTACCAGCGCCAGGAAAGGACAAAAAGGCAAGCAGTCTTGCGGTGAGTGTTTAACTCCGGCCCAGGGCGACAGCGCCACCTGCAGGCCACAGGGAACCTCACACCACCAGAGTCCTCCAAGAACCACAAAAGGGTCTCAGATTCCCTGACAATCAATGCATCTGGGTTACACTACCACCCAGATGCCTCCCCTAAATTCAAATACCCGCTACATATGGTAGAGACCAGGAGAAAGGGAGCCAATTCTAAATCACAATTACAAAAAGACAAACCATGAGACTGTTTATAGGAGCCGGAGTGAATGGACAGTTGCTTGCGTGACTCTGTACTGTATGGGAAAGAACCAGTTATCATCAGTGGCTCCTGCGGGGGGGAGCACTACACATCTATAAGGATTTACAGTACATAGACACACAGCACAAGGCCGTGTTCACACTACTACGAGACGTTTCTTGTGTAGCGGGTATGTACTTTCCCGGGTGTATTTTAGAATCTGGCGCTGACACCAGTGGTGTGTGTTCCCTGCGGCCCACCAGGTGGCGCTGTCACCGTGGGCTGAGGGACGAATATCACTGTGTGCCGAGCCTCCTTTTTGTCCTCTCTCGGCAGCGGTATGGTGGGGCGGGGAACCCTCCATGCTTGCTGGGAGAGGGTATAAAGGGGCCGGCCATTTTTGTCACGGGGTTCGTAGTCCCAGGCACCTTCAGCTTGCGGACGGTGGTTCGTGTCGGTCCTCTAGGCGGCCTAGAGGACAACCGGAGATCGTGTTCCATCCCAGGCACCTTTAGCCTGGGGTGAGGTACTTGGACGGAGGTCCGGAGCTCAGTGCCCAACACTGAGTTCCGCGAGGGAAGGATCCTAAGGTACTCCGGGGATGGATGCCTGAATCCAAGGTGGGCGTAATGGACCGGGGAGAGCTCCTCACCTGAAGACCCGGTGCAGCATACTGCTGGTGACGGGTGAGTCTCTTGTCGGAGACCGTCCGGAAGGAAAATTTCCCTCGTGCGGAGACCAGAGCCCACTCTCCAGGAGGAGAGTGGAGGACTGAATTGTGTCTGGGCCTATTCGCACCCACACCTCCTTTCCTGTTCTGTCTTCAAGGGAGTCCATGTTATGTTCTAAAATAAAGGAGTGTTGGACTTTAATGGTGTGGGGCTCAGTTCCTAGCAGACGAAGTTCACGGTGACTCTTGGAGGGAGGATCCCGATGCACAGCACAGACCCGAAGGTAAAGAAACAACAGAGACATTGCTAATACCACATGTACACCTGTGGTGGAAGCCAGGCATAGCTCACCCGCTCCCTCCCCTATCAAATACCCCTAGACCAGAGACATTGCGAGCCGAATTCAAGAGGGGAGGGGAGAGGGGTCCGCTACACGATCTGCAGTTCCTCTGAGCTCCACAAGGTGGTGATCTTCTCACTTCTACCTAGACAGGAAGTCTCTATGGAAGATAGGAAGTGATGTCAGAGACAAACAGGAAGTGAGGTCATATAAGGACAGGAAGTTCCGGGTGAGAGGTGAGTCGGGAGGAAGTAGAGAGGAGACATTGCAGGAAGTGGCAGCAGAGGAGGTAATAAGATCTTATTTTTTATTTACACCCAGTAACCCCCCCCCCCCCCCCCTGTCATGTCCGTCCTCTTCCTCCATAGTCACTGTGATGTCTTTTATCTCCAGCAGATGATGATACACACATATATTATTATTATACAGGATTTATATCACGCCAACAGAGAACCCTGCTTGTTAGAGCTTACAATCTAAGACAGTGGTTCTCAACTCCTGTCCTCAGGACCCACTAACAGGCCAGATTTTAAGTATTACCTTGGTGAGATGCAGACTAGAATACTGCAATCCCTGAGCAGCAAATTATATCACCTGTGATGCATTTCAGTTATCTTGCAAACCTGACCTGTTAGTGGGTCCTGAGGACTGGAGTTGAGAACCGCTGATCTAAGAGGATACAAAAGGTAATAACTGTGGGGGGTGGGCTGATGGAGGAAATAGAAGTCCAGTTGTTAGTTGGGGTAGGGTGACCAGACATCCCCGGTTTCCGGGGACAGTCCCCGGATTGAGGACACTGTCCCCGGACCAAGTCTGTCCCCGGATTGGATTTGAACAGGGGCTGGGGCAATTTTAAAAACAGTCAGTGCAGAATTTAAAAAAAAATCGGAATTACACACCCCCGCTCCTACTAGCTTAGGGGGGTGTATTTTTTTCCATTATCTGTGCCCCTTTCTGATGATCATGTGCTGGTCGGAGCGGAGGGATTATTTCTTCAGTTTCGGGTGCCCATTCAGCTCCGCTCGCATGTTCTTCTGCCTTGGCTCAAGTCCCGGCCAGCCGCCTGCCTGCTCATCTTCTTGCCTTCCCTGGCAGACTGATCTTTCTCCCCACCCAGTAGTATCCGGGCCCAAGACAGCATGACTTAACAGGCTGTGGGGCGGGCGGCGGCGATGGACAGAGTCGCTGATGCCGCCATTACTAATAAAAAATAAATTAAAAAATGTCCCCGGATTTTATTTAAAAAATCTGGTCACTTTAAGTTGGGGGTATGAAGGGTTCTCTGAAGAGAAGAGTTTTCAGGGATTGTCTAAATATGGACAGAGTAGGAGATAGTCAGACAGGGCTCTGCACATCATATACCAGGCTGTATATTATAAACAGGGCTCTGCGCATAATATACCAAGCTGCACATTATACACAGGGCTCTGCACATCATATACCAGGCTGCACATTATACACAGGGCTCTGCACATCATATACCAGGCTGCAAATTATACACAGGGCTCTGCACATCATATACCAGGCTGCACATTATACACAGGGCTCTGCACATCATATACCAGGCTGCAGAATATACACTGGGCTCTGCACATCATATACCAGGCTGCACATTATATACCAGGCTGCACAACATACACAGGGCTCTGCACATCATATACCAGGCTGTACATTATACACAGGGCTCTGCACATCATATACCAGGCTGCACATTATACACAGGGCTCTGCACATCATATACCAGGCTGCACATTATACACCGGGCTCTGCACATCATATACCAGGCTGCACATTATACACAGGGCTCTGCACATCATATACCAGGCTGAACATTATACACAGGGCTCTGCACATCATATACCAGGCTGAACATTATACACAGGGCTCTGCACATCATATACCAGGCTGCACATTATACACAGGGCTCTGCACATCATATACCAGGCTGCACATTATACACAGGGCTCTGCACATCATATTCCAGGCTGCACATTATACACCGGGCTCTGCACATCATATACCAGGCTGCACATTATACACAGGGCTCTGCACATCATATACCAGGCTGCACATTATACACAGGGCTCTGCACATCATATACCAGGCTGAACATTATACACAGGGCTCTGCACATCATATACCAGGCTGCACATTATACACAGGGCTCTGCACATCATATACCAGGCTGCACATTATACACAGGGCTCTGCACATCATTAAGGATGAGTTCTGGCGTGTTCGCATACTCCACGTGCAGAGCCCGCCAGGAAGTCAGCACAGCGCTGCGCTAATCACAGGCAGGGAGACATTTCCCGATCTCTGCAGCCGAGCATCGGGACAATGTCTCCCTGCCTGTGATTAGCGCAGTGCCGTGCTGACTTCCTGGCGGGCTCTGCACGTGGAGTAAGCAAACACGCCAGAGCTCATCCCTACACATCATATACCAGTCTGCACATCATATACCAGGCTGCACAATATACACCGATGAAGCTTCAATTTGTTTTAAACCCAGACGATATCTGGAGATCACAGACTAAGAAATGGTTTAAACTTGCATTTTTCTGACTTTATTAACCCATTGCATAGCCTCTCTACAACATTAAACGTTAGACGACAGGGGTTGCATTTAAAAGGTAATTTCGCTTTTGATAAGAAAAAATGTAAATACTACACTACATTTTGTATTTTTACAATTACAATTACCTATGTAGTTTCATCTGCTGCCCGCTATGACTCATAAAACTGGCAAATGTTTAAACATGGTGTACATGTAGGGTGGTATTTTGTACACGGTCAATGTACAGAACACCAACTGTGTTATGTAAGTTTCAATACAAGCAATAACAAGTAGGGATCTGCAATGACATTTGCCAACTTACAACCTGGAAATATGCTTTGTTTTAGGTCCAAATGCAGGCATAAATTTGGGTCCGATTGATCCCTGAAATGGAGAACAGGGACGCACCGGACCCCTGCTGTGAGCCTCTCTGCACAAGTGTGAATCTAGCCTGAACGGGGCCTTAAACTTACTCTGAAGCAAGAATCGGACTGATGGTCTATCAAGCACAGAGACTTGTGATGATCGCTTAGGAATATGGCTACATGAGATTACAAAGGGCTCCGACTAAAGCTTAAAAAATACCAGCATTTGACATTTTTTTTCTCAGTCTGTAAAAGCACCTGTATGTTAGCTTATCTGTCCATGTGCACACAGGCGTTTACAGACATATTAGAAGCAGAGCAATTACAGTCTTAAAAAAAAAACCCCCATGGAAAGCACGTTTAGGAGAGGAGGTGAAGCGCAGAAAAAAGCTAAACACACTGAAACGCTAGACGCATTTTGGCGCATTTGGGAGGTAATGCATTTAAATGGCCAGAACAAATAAATATTTTGGCCAATAGGATACATTTACGATAAAACGCATGACGCGCCTGCAGTGGGCTTTTCTCCTGCCAGGAGTTCTGATGTTTAGAGGAGCAAAGCAAACACCCTGTGTGCATGAGGTCTATTGGGTAGATTATGAAATTTTATGGACATTAGACTATTATTAAAGAAGTAGGGAATCCGCGCTCAGGAAAACACTAGACAGAGGTTGCAGCCCCCCTAAAAACTCCCTAGGGAGAATAGGATATAATATAAAAGAATGGGGTGCTGGCGCTACCTCCCACTATAGAGACCCACCGGGTCTAAGTGATTTCAAGTAAATGTATAAGGACAGGCTGTACTAAGTTCCCGGGTCTGTACACCTACGGTGCCCATTATGAGGGGTTCCCACCATCCCTGTACTGAGTTCCTGGGTTGTACACCTACTGTGCCCATTATGCAGGGTTTCCACCATCCCTGTGCAGAGTTCCTGGGTCTGTACACCTGAGGTGCCCATTATGAGGAGTTCCCACCATCCCTGTACTGAGTTCCCAGGTCTGTACACCCGCTATGCTCATTATGAGGGTTCCTCTCACCATCCCTGTACACCTACTGTGCCTATTATGAGGGGTTCCCACCATCCCTGTACTGAGTTCCTGGGTCTGTACACCTGTTGTGCCCATTATGAGGGTTCCCACCATCTCTGTGCTGAGTTCCCGGGTCTGTACACCTGCTGTGCCCATTATGAGGGTTCCCACTATCCCTGTACTGAGTTCCAGTGTCTGTACACCTACTGTGCCCATTATGAGGGGTTCCCACCATCTCTGTGCTGAGTTCCCGGGTCTGTACACCTGCTGTGCCCATTATGAGGGTTACCACCATCCCTGTACTGAGTTCCCGGGTCTGTACACCTACTGTGCCCATTATGAGGGGTTCCCACCATCCCTGTAACGAGTTCCTGGGTCTGTACACCTGCTGTGCCCATTATGAGGGTTCCCACCATCCCTGTGCTGAGTTCCCGGGTCTGTACACCTGCTTTGCTCATTATGAGGGGTTCCCACCATCTCTGTGCTGAGTTCCTGGGTCTGGACACCTGCTGTACCCATTATGAGGGGTTCCCATCATCCCTGTGCTGAGTTCCTGAGTTTGTACACCAACTGTGCCCCCCCATCTGTCTACTAATCTCTGCATTCTTATCTCTCATCAGTACAACTCTGCCCCTAACTTATCATCTGCTAACCTCTGTCCCCCAAACCCCTACTTTGCTAACCTCTGCAATCCAACCCTTCCTTCCCATTCACTCTGCACCTCTGTACACCACCTCTGACTGCACACCTCCTCTGCTCACCTCTGCACCTCAAGCCCCCGTTTTTGATTACCTCTACATGCCCCCTATGCTCACCTGTATGCTGTCTAGGTGGGCGGCATGCAGTGGATGGGGCGTGATTTGCATATGAATCACGGCGGCCAATCTAATTTGCATAACAATGCCTTTTGTTTCTCTATAGCAGCTGAAGGCAGGGGAGAAAAGGGAAGGTGTACAGACTTGCATTACATAGAGAGAGGTGAAGTAAAGTTGGAGATTAAAATGCTGCTTTACAGTCTCTCAGGACACAGTGATAATAGCCCCTTCTGCCCCCCTCCAGTCCTGGCATGTAGAAATGTACCTGAAGATTTCTGTGTAATCCCTCTGTGTGCACTGCTGGATGCCGAGTCTGTGTCACAGGGAGATGAATGGAGCTGCCTCTGCACATCGCTCCCTGTCTGCCCTGACCAGTTCTCTTCTGCTGGTGATTTCCCCCTCACTTACTGAAGGCGACAGGCAGCCTGTGAGCAAATGATGCTGCAGATCTGATTAAAGCCCCACCCTATGGACCCAATCAATTACAAGCACTGGAAACCTAATGCTAGAGCCTAGAGGTGGAGTTTTCGTGGCTACAAGCGTTGCGCCCCGAACACACTCTAAACTACGCCAATAGAGCTTCTTAGCCCCAATCACGTGTTTACACACTGGTCATGCCTCCAATAACACCCCGTGTCCGGCGCCCTTAACACACCCACTTAAAGAGACACTTTAAAAAATTCTTATCTCCCATCAGTACAACTCTGCCCCTAACTCATCATCTGCTAACCTCTGTCCCCCAAAACCCTACTTTACTAACCTCTGCAATCCAACCCTTCCTTCCCATCCACCCCACCTCTGTACACCACCTCTGACTGCACACCTCCTCTGCTCACCTCTGCGCCTCAAGCCCCCCTTTTTGTTTTTAATAAGTAGCTTTGGGGGGGCGGTGCCCCTGCGCCCCCTATTGACGGGCCACCACTGCCTGCATTGTATGTAATATCAGAAACCTCAGCATGAAGTGGGGTTTAAATAAAAAGAGACCTGGCCAGTGAGGTGAGGAGGATTCTGGGAATGTCATTTAATTTTACTATTTGTGTTCAAACCTAAAGTTTTCCTCCTGTGAAGTCTGGCAATCATATTACCATCACATTGCCTCCACTACCCTCCCTGATAGAATAGAGAAATACAAAGAAGATTCTAGAAGTCACCAGAGAGATCATCGAGCTGCTGACAGGAGAAATCAGGAGAGGTGAGCGGTGCCGGGAAGGACGTCATGATGGAGAATCAGCCACCTCTCACATCACCGGGTAAGAGGAGACTTTATTGTAAAGGAGAGAGCAGTACGGAGGCTCCACCTAGATCCCCCATCATCTGATAAACACATAGAAACAATGTATTCAGTCAGTGTGTGTGTTTCCTACAGATGGATCCAGTAATGGGAACCCACCAGAGAGATGTCCCCGTCCTCTGTATTCCCGGGATTCCACACAGGAAGGTCACACCATCCCTCACCATCATCAGGTAGATGAGGAACAATTATTGGTAGTTATGATTTATACAGAAGCATGATTGTTACAATGAATATTTTATTATATATTCAGAGTGTAAACCTCAGGGATGATAATATTGTTGTTAAAGAAGAGTATAAAGAGGAGGATGAGGAGTATGGAGTGATGGAGTTTTCAGAAGGACACAAGGATATGATGGAGCCGCCTAATACCAGGAACCCACCAGAGAGATGTCCCCGTCCTCTGTATTCCCGGGATTCCACACAGGAAGGTCACACCATCCCTCATCATCATCAGGTAGATGAGGAACAATCCCTGATAGTATCATTAGGATCTGTACATTGTCTGCATTGTTACCATTGAGGTAATTTTTATTAAATATTCAGAGTGGAAACCTGAGAGATTCTAAAGTTGATGTTAAAGAAGAGATAAAAGAGGAGGATGATGAGGATGGGGTGATGAAGGAAGAACACAAAGATCTGTATCAGGACACCATGGTGGAGTCATCCAGCTACAGAAACCCACCAGAGAGATGTCCCCGTCCTCCGTATTCCCGGGATTCCACACAGGAAGTTCACACCATCCCTCACTGTTACAAGGTTGGTGGGACGGAGCATCTACAGGTAGAACATGGACTCATGGAGATGTGTGGATTTTTTATGTAAGCTTATATTTTATAGATGATATTCTCTCTCATTTTCTTGGTTTAGAGTGGAGATCCAATTGATATAGAATTTGAGGTGAAATCAGAAGAAGAAGAGACGTATGTGAAGGATGATCAGCAGTCTATGGAGGAGGATGGAATAACGGGGACATTTATAGAGGAGGACACTCCTACAGAGATCAGCACAGGTGGGTCATTAACACTAAATCCATTTCTCCACCCATACTGCTCTCTGATTGGTCCAGAGTAGGGCGGGGACTGGGTGATATCAGCCTGTAATCCCCTGGTCACTTTCCTGAGCTGTGTGCCCCGTCCTGTATTTCTCTCGGATAATCTTCCTTCTCTGTGCTGCAGACACAATTTATGTATCTAGACTGGATTTATGGAGATTCTGGGGTTCAGCTGGCAGCAAAATGTTGATTTTCACCATAGTGTTGCTCAGCCTAGACACCTGGGGTATTCATCCTTGAGTCTTCTGCCCGATGCCCGGGTCTACCAAGATCTCTGACAGAACAATCCTTCCGGGTTACTTGTTCTGTCATTTGCTGGCTGTGCCGGGGGGAGGGATATGTCTGTATAGTCTCATGCCTCGTACACACGACCGGTTTTCCCGGTAGAAAAACTGCCATGAGAGCTTTTGGCCGGGAATCCCGGCCGTGTGTATGCTCCAATGCTGTTTTCCCGACAGGAAAACTACAGGGGAAAAAAAGAGAACATGTTCTCTTTTTTCCCGCCGGGATTCCCAGCCGTCTTTTTCCTGGCAGTTTTCCTATGGGAAAAGCTGCGATGGAGCATACACACGGCCGGGATTCCCGGCCAAAAGCTCTCACCGCAGTTTTCCCGGCGGAAAAACCTCTCGTGTGTACAGGGGGAAAGTTACCGAGCAGGTTCTCGGTTTTCCCCTCGGGATTCCCGGCGGACTTTTTACCGCCGGGAATCCCGTACGTGTGTACGAGGCCTCAGATCCAAGTCTCACTGAGTGCGGTCTCAGGAGATGGGAGGCATCGGTGTGGGACCTCTGCAACTTGTCTCCAGTAATCATTTCAGCTTCTACTGATTACTGATCCCCAATATTAGGGGGAAAAGAAAAGAAAAAGTTTGGTGGGACTTTAAATGAGGCGCGTCTGTGCATTTAATAAATGAGATAAATGGTGTATTTTCAATAGTAAAATGTAATATTGGTATAATGTTATTTGGTGGCTCCGCAAATAAATGTAGAGCCAACCTCATGCATGGGACCAATGCATATAAATCGTTTGATTATAATAATTAGAGATTAATGGTAGTGATAGCAAAAATGCATCACCACTAATAATGTTAATACTCATGATAATTGTAATAATATTAATGATACTCATAAAAATATGATAATAACATTAACTCTAATATCAATATGCTTTAATCAAAGACACATTAATTCGTAGTCAAATGATAAGAGGCATTAATAGGTACAGAAATGATACATTGATAATCAAAAGAGGGCATATGTAAAAATCACATAGACATGATCAACAACGCAGATACATGATCACATAATACATCCAATATACACCTCGATATTAATAATAACATTGTGGTAAAAATATTACATTAAAAATCCATGGTTATGAAAAGCTTGTCAGGGCACCCTTATTGTAGACTCTACGCGTTTCGTAGCCCAAAGCTACTCATCAGGAGTATGATGCCAAGTAGACATGTGCACAACATAAAAATTGGTTTAGTTTGGTTTTGTTTCTGTTGATTCGTAACGATTCATAATTTCGGAAGACGTGGGTTATCGTATTCGGACTCTTTCGTATTTCCGTAAGTGTTATTTTTCCATTGATTCGTTTTTCCGTTAGTCTAATTTTCGTTGATTCGAAATTCGTATTTACGTTATATTTTATATTCGGCCGCGTTCGTATTTTCGTAAGAACTATATTTTCGTTGATTTGCAATGTGTCGTGGCAAAATTGGTTGTTTGCAGAGCACACAGCCATTTTTGCCTTGTGCTAAATAAGCACCCACTTCATCTTATTGTAATAATGCTTCTTAAACTAAGATTCACTCACCATTCATTCGAACCCCATTCATTCAAAGAAGGAAGCATCACCAGACTGGTCTTATCATCAAGGCATCCCAGCATCAACTGCCTGTCGACGCCCACAAAAGGTTATTTTTTTAAACTCCCAGCCGGAAGTGATGTCCCAACATGTGACCTCCTCCATAGGAAGTGAGCTCACAGGGTGTGAGCTCCACCCAGCAGATGACCACATAAGGATATCCCTTCCAACAGGGTTATTTAAACCAATTACAGACATGTATACATTCAAATAGACTAGCAGTGTCATGTACTGCTTCCAACGACGGGAACCATACGACAATTATGACTCAATGGACCACAATTGTCGTATAGTTATGCTATAGTTCCTGTGGACGCAGATCTGTCCCCTCTGAGTCATTCAATGCCAACGTCAAGAAGTGGCCAGTCCCTTGGCGAGGCATAAAACAAATATCCCTAAAAGTAGCAAACATCGCTGTGTCCACAGGAAGGTTTTTCCCGCCACCGGTCTTCCACCAACGTCTGTATGTGCGAATACGTTTAAAAAAACGCATTACAGCAAAACCGACGCTGGGGGACAAATGACAACATACATTTAATAACATTTTCCACAACAAATGATTCGTATTTTCCTGTCTAATTTCCGTTGACTGGAAAATCGTACTTTTGTCGATTTAATTACATTCGTACTTTCGTTAGAATACATTTTCCGTTTATTCGAAACACTACTCGTCGTAATTTTGTAATTCGTACTTTCGTGAGATTGACCGGCTCATTTATTCGTACTTTCGTAACATTGTTTTCGTAGATTAGTAATCGGGGCATAATTCGTAATTTTACATAATGTGTCCGAATAGGAGAAAACAAAAATATGTCAGAGATATTACAAAATACAAATATAGAAATTAGAATCTAGACAGAGAATGCTTAAGAAACAAAGAATTTCTCTCTCACAAGTCACAACTTTACTCACAAATCCAACAGAACAGTGCCACCTACTAGACTTGTGCACAACGGAAAAATTTGTTTAGTTTCGGTTCGTTTCTTTTCGGTCCTGTTGATTCGTAATCGTTCGTAATTTTGCTAGACGGGATTTTTCGTGTTCGGACTAATTCGTATTTTCGCAAGCGACATTTTTCGTTGAATCGGAATGATTGGTATTAATGTAAGCCTTATTTTTCGTTGATTTATAATTCGTACTTTCGGTAGAGTACATTGTTTTTCGTTGATTCTGGACACAACTCCTACTTTCGGAACTTTTTTTGGGTTCGTTGATTCGTAATTTTCCGTGTCTCTCTCACAACGACGCTGCCTATTATGCCTAATGTGCTTCGAATGGATTTGTACTTTTCTAAATACATTGTGGTTATTTGTAACGATTCGAAATCTCGTATTTTACTTTCGTTTTTTACATGCGGCTATAGCCTCCGCCCCCTGTACACCATTTTGAGAGGGAGTTCAGCACGGTGAGGGAGGAGCAGAGAGCAGAGCAGAGTGTTATTGTGCTTCGAATGGATTCGTACATTGGTAACTTTTTTCATAACGAATTATACCGAAGACATTCGGGCATTCGCTATTTGCGATATAATTTATTTCGGATTCGGTTTTATTCGTAATTGCTTTGTTCGGAAATTCGAATGCTTCCGAATGTCCGAAAGTTGCTAAATTCGGATGAATTTCGATTCGTTACGAAACGAATTGCACAAGCCTACAACCTACCCAACCACAACCTATCTGGACTCTGGATGGAATGCACTGCAGTCTAACACAGAAAAACACACAAGGGAATAAGAAACAAGCTCATTGGGGGGAAGAGACAACCTCTTCAGGGGAAGGGACACGCTTATTGGCCATTGGCCAACGTCCAGAACTAATTCAGATGTAACGAAATAGAATTTAAGTTTTTTCGAATTTTCGTTGTTTTGATTTCCGTTTTCCGAAGACTCCTTTTTTTTTTTTTTTCGTTCATTTTGATTTTCGTTAATATGGATCTTTGTTCGTTATTTTCGTTTGTTTTGTTTTACCTTTTCCGAATATTCGTAATTTCGCGTTTTCGTTAATTTCTCGTTTTCGTTATTTTTTGATCTTTGGTCGATATTTTCATTGTTTTTATGTTTTAGTTTTTTTACTTTTTCGTTTCAAATTGACTAAATTCGTATTTTCGTTGTTTTCCATATTCGTTCTTTTCGATAAATTCGTTGTTCGTTTGTAATTTTATCAAACCGTTCGTTTATTCGTATGTTTACGAATCAACGAATATAACGAATTTTAACGAATAACGAATTCATAACTAAACGAATTGCACATGTCTAATGCCAAGATTGAACTATGATTAAAAAAGAGGGGGACCGTTAACATAGAATGTCCTAGAGGGGGGCACAACTATGGAAAAGGGACCCGAATTTATTAATCAAACACTTAGGATTTAGGCTCATGGACTGGGTCCACATCCAAGGTGGAAAGACCAGGGATCCGGAGAAAATGACTCACCCGGGGGTTGAGATGGGGTGACCCCACCCCCATTCCCCAGGTAGAATCGGGGGAAAGTTCTGATGTTAAACCGGGAAAAGGCAAGAGATCTAAGACCGCCACACCACAGCAACCCCTGCATGTATACATCAATTATGTGTTATGACTGGTGATTAGCCTAAAAAATGAAAAAGAAAAAATTATAACAAAGTGAAGGTGTAAAAAATGAAATTAAATAAATATAAAAAATAATAAAATAAATAAAAAATGTGTATATGTATGTGGAGGATGTGAGAGTGTGTGATGTGTATCTAAAATCCTGGATGGATGTGTGGTGAAATGAGTGACGACTAAATGTTTACTGAGAGGGCGTAATTACATGACGTCGAGGTGTCGAGATCCGACTCCACCCCCGTCAAGGAGGAGAGGGCGCTGGGCGCCTCGCGACCCCGGAAATTGAGACCGGAAAGCCGGACACCCTGGCGGTGAGCAGCGGCTCACCAGCAGTGGTGGGGACCAATAGCTGAGACAAAGCTGACTGATGTGGGCGGAGTTATGGTTTAGGGGAACCAATCAGCTCATGTCTAGTAATAATCTTTGTATTTCTATTTTAGTAGATGGACGGGAGATGAGGAAAACCTCAGAGGATTGTCTCACTTTGTCTCCAGACTGTAAAGTAGAAGATGAGGACATCACACAGTATAGTCCAGGAGAAAACCCGACTACCTCAAATGTCCATCCGGCACCACACAGTGTAGATGGACCATCGTATTCCTCTTATCCCGAGGAACCTCAGACTGTGCGGGACGGTGCCGGACCATCGTATTCCTCTTATCCCGAGGAACCTCAGACTGTGCGGGACGGTGCCGGACCATCGTATTCCTCTTATCCTGAGGAACCTCAGACTGTGCGGGACGGTGCCGGACCATCGTATTCCTCTTATCCTGAGGAACCTCAGACTGTGCGGGACGGTGCCGGACCATCGTATTCCTCTTATCCTGAGGAACCTCTGACTGTGCGGGACGGTGCCGGACCATCGTATTCCTCTTATCCTGAGGAACCTCAGACTGTGCGGGACGGTGCCGGACCATCGTATTCCTCTTATCCTGAGGAACCTCAGACTGTGCTGGACTGTGCCGGACCATCGTATTCCTCTTATCCTGAGGAACCTCAGACTGTGCGGGACGGTGCCGGACCATCGTATTCCTCTTATCCTGAGGAACCTCAGACTGTGCGGGACGGTGCCGGACCATCGTATTCCTCTTATCCCGAGGAACCTCAGACTGTGCGGGACGGTGCGGGACCATCGTATTCCTCTTATCCTGAGGAACCTCAGACTGTGCGGGACGGTGCCGGACCATCGTATTCCTCTTATCCTGAGGAACCTCAGACTGTGCGGGACGGTGCCGGACCATCGTATTCCTCTTATCCTGAGGAACCTCAGACTGTGCTGGACGGTGCCGGACCATCGTATTCCTCTTATCCTGAGGAACCTCAGACTGTGCGGGACGGTGCCGGACCATCGTATTCCTCTTATCCTGAGGAACCTCAGACTGTGCGGGACGGTGCCGGACCATCGTATTCCTCTTATCCTGAGGAACCTCAGACTGTGCGGGACGGTGCCGGACCATCGTATTCCTCTTATCCTGAGGAACCTCAGACTGTGCGGGACGGTGCCGGACCATCGTATTCCTCTTATCCCGAGGAACCTCAGACTGTGCGGGACGGTGCCGGACCATCGTATTCCTCTTATCCTGAGGAACCTCAGACTGTGCGGGACGGTGCTGGACCATCGTATTCCTCTTATCCCGAGGAACCTCAGACTGTGCGGGACGGTGCCGGACCATCGTATTCCTCTTATCCCGAGGAACCTCAGACTGTGCGGAACGGTGCCGGACCATCGTATTCCTCTTATCCTGAGGAACCTCCGACTGTGAGGGACGGTGCCGGACCATCGTATTCCTCTTATCCTGAGGAACCTCAGACTGTGCGGGACGGTGCCGGACCATCGTATTCCTCTTATCCTGAGGAACCTCAGACTGTGCGGGACGGTGCCGGACCATCGTATTCCTCTTATCCTGAGGAACCTCAGACTGTGCGGGACGGTGCCGGACCATCGTATTCCTCTTATCCTGAGGAACCTCAGACTGTGCGGGATGGTGCCGGACCATCGTATTCCTCTTATCCCGAGGAACCTCAGACTGTGCGGGACGGTGCCGGACCATCGTATTCCTCTTATCCTGAGGAACCTCAGACTGTGCGGGACGGTGCCGGACCATCGTTTTCCTCTTATCCTGAGGAACCTCAGACTGTGCGGGACGGTGCCGGACCATCGTATTCCTCTTATCCTGAGGAACCTCAGACTGTGCGGGACGGTGCCGGACCATCGTATTCCTCTTATCCTGAGGAACCTCAGACTATGCGGGACGGTGCCGGACCATCGTATTCCTCTTATCCTGAGGAACCTCAGACTGTGCGGGACGGTGCCGGACCATCGTATTCCTCTTATCCCGAGGAACCTCAGACTGTGCGGGACGGTGCCGGACCATCGTATTCCTCTTATCCCGAGGAACCTCAGACTGTGCGGGACGGTGCCGGACCATCGTATTCCTCTTATCCTGAGGAACCTCAGACTGTGCGGGACGGTGCTGGACCATCGTATTCCTCTTATCCTGAGGAACCTCAGACTGTGCGGGACGGTGCCGGACCATCGTATTCCTCTTATCCTGAGGAACCTCAGACTGTGCGGGACGGTGCCAGACCATCGTATTCCTCTTATCCTGAGGAACCTCAGACTGTGCGGGACGGTGCCGGACCATCGTATTACTCTTATCCTGAGGAACCTCAGACTGTGCGGGACGGTGCCGGATCATCGTATTCCTCTTATCCTGAGGAACCTCAGACTGTGAGGGACGGTGCCGGACCATCGTATTCCTCTTATCCTGAGGAGCCTCAGACTGTGCGGGACGGTGCCGGACCATCGTATTCCTCTTATCCTGAGGAACCTCTGACTGTGCGGGACGGTGCCGGACCATCGTATTCCTCTTATCCTGAGGAACCTCTGACTGTGCGGGACGGTGCCGGACCATCGTATTCCTCTTATCCTGAGGAACCTCAGACTGTGCGGGACGGTGCCGGACCATCGTATTACTCTTATCCTGAGGAACCTCAGACTGTGCGGGACGGTGCCGGATCATCGTATTCCTCTTATCCTGAGGAACCTCAGACTGTGAGGGACGGTGCCGGACCATCGTATTCCTCTTATCCTGAGGAGCCTCAGACTGTGCGGGACGGTGCCGGACCATCGTATTCCTCTTATCCTGAGGAACCTCTGACTGTGCGGGACGGTGCCGGACCATCGTATTCCTCTTATCCTGAGGAACCTCTGACTGTGCGGGACGGTGCCGGACCATCGTATTCCTCTTATCCTGAGGAACCTCAGACTGTGCGGGACGGTGCCGGACCATCGTATTCCTCTTATCCTGAGGAACCTCAGACTGTGCTGGACTGTGCCGGACCATCGTATTCCTCTTATCCTGAGGAACCTCAGACTGTGCGGGACGGTGCCGGACCATCGTATTCCTCTTATCCTGAGGAACCTCAGACTGTGCGGGACGGTGCCGGACCATCGTATTCCTCTTATCCCGAGGAACCTCAGACTGTGCGGGACGGTGCGGGACCATCGTATTCCTCTTATCCTGAGGAACCTCAGACTGTGCGGGACGGTGCCGGACCATCGTATTCCTCTTATCCTGAGGAACCTCAGACTGTGCGGGACGGTGCCGGACCATCGTATTCCTCTTATCCTGAGGAACCTCAGACTGTGCTGGACGGTGCCGGACCATCGTATTCCTCTTATCCTGAGGAACCTCAGACTGTGCGGGACGGTGCCGGACCATCGTATTCCTCTTATCCTGAGGAACCTCAGACTGTGCGGGACGGTGCCGGACCATCGTATTCCTCTTATCCTGAGGAACCTCAGACTGTGCGGGACGGTGCCGGACCATCGTATTCCTCTTATCCTGAGGAACCTCAGACTGTGCGGGACGGTGCCGGACCATCGTATTCCTCTTATCCTGAGGAACCTCAGACTGTGCGGGACGGTGCCGGACCATCGTATTCCTCTTATCCCGAGGAACCTCAGACTGTGCGGGACGGTGCCGGACCATCGTATTCCTCTTATCCCGAGGAACCTCAGACTGTGCGGGACGGTGCCGGACCATCGTATTCCTCTTATCCCGAGGAACCTCAGACTGTGCGGGACGGTGCCGGACCATCGTATTCCTCTTATCCCGAGGAACCTCAGACTGTGCGGGACGGTGCCGGACCATCGTATTCCTCTTATCCTGAGGAACCTCCGACTGTGAGGGACGGTGCCGGACCATCGTATTCCTCTTATCCTGAGGAACCTCAGACTGTGCGGGACGGTGCCGGACCATCGTATTCCTCTTATCCTGAGGAACCTCAGACTGTGCGGGACGGTGCCGGACCATCGTATTCCTCTTATCCTGAGGAACCTCAGACTGTGCGGGACGGTGCCGGACCATCGTATTCCTCTTATCCTGAGGAACCTCAGACTGTGCGGGACGGTGCCGGACCATCGTATTCCTCTTATCCTGAGGAACCTCAGACTGTGCGGGATGGTGCCGGACCATCGTATTCCTCTTATCCCGAGGAACCTCAGACTGTGCGGGACGGTGCCGGACCATCGTATTCCTCTTATCCTGAGGAACCTCAGACTGTGCTGGACTGTGCCGGACCATCGTATTCCTCTTATCCTGAGGAACCTCAGACTGTGCGGGACGGTGCCGGACCATCGTATTCCTCTTATCCTGAGGAACCTCAGACTGTGCGGGACGGTGCCGGACCATCGTATTCCTCTTATCCTGAGGAACCTCAGACTGTGCGGGACGGTGCCGGACCATCGTATTCCTCTTATCCTGAGGAACCTCAGACTGTGCGGGACGGTGCCGGACCATCGTATTCCTCTTATCCTGAGGAACCTCAGACTATGCGGGACGGTGCCGGACCATCGTATTCCTCTTATCCTGAGGAACCTCAGACTGTGCGGGATGGTGCCGGACCATCGTATTCCTCTTATCCCGAGGAACCTCAGACTGTGCGGGACGGTGCCGGACCATCGTATTCCTCTTATCCCGAGGAACCTCAGACTGTGCGGGACGGTGCCGGACCATCGTATTCCTCTTATCCTGAGGAACCTCAGACTGTGAGGGACGGTGCTGGACCATCGTATTCCTCTTATCCTGAGGAACCTCAGACTGTGCGGGACGGTGCCGGACCATCGTATTCCTCTTATCCTGAGGAACCTCAGACTGTGCGGGATGGTGCCGTCCTTCCAACAGATAAGAGGTTTCCCTGTACTGAGTGCGGGAAGTGTTTCTGTTCTAAATACAATCTTAATGTACATAAAAGATCTCACACGGGGGAAAAAACGTATTCCTGTCCTGAGTGCGGGAAATGTTTTTCACAGAAGTTCAGTCTTATCACACATCAGAGATTGCACACGGGGGAAAAGCCGTATTTCTGTCCTGAGTGCGGGAAAGGTTTTTCAGAGATATCCAGTCTTACCACACATCAGAGATTGCATACGGGGGAAAAGCCGTATTCCTGTCCCAAGTGCGGGAAATGTTTTTCACAGAAGTCCAGTCTTACCAAACATCAGAGATTGCATACGGGGGAAAGCCATATTCATGTCCTGAGTGCGGGAAATGTTTTACAGAGATGTCCAGTCTTACCAAACATCAGAGATTGCATACGGGGGAAAAGCCATATTCCTGTCCTGAGTGCGGGAAATGTTTTACAGAGAAGTGCAGTCTTACCAAACATCAGAGATTGCATACGGGGGAAAAGCCGTATTCCTGTCCCAAGTGCGGGAAATGTTTTTCAGAGATGTCCAGTCTTACCAAACATCAGAGATTGCATACGGGGGAAAAGCCGTATTCCTGTCCCGAGTGCGGGAAATGTTTTTCAGAGATGTCCAGTCTTGCCAAACATCAGAGATTGCATACAGGGGGAAAGCCGTATTTCTGTCCTGTGTGCGGGAAATGTTTTTCATTGAAGTCCAGTCTTTATGTACATCAGGGGTCCCACACAACCCTTGAGGTGTATTAGTGAGTGCGGGAAATGTCTTGTATTTGAATGTTGCTGGACATGTGGGGAAGAAGCACACCCTGATATACACCTCAGATATACTCCATGGCTGATCTTCATCATGTAAGAAACAGTTGATAAGGAGATCAGAGATCACCAAAGACATGGATGAAGTGTTGTACCGTGTTGGCCATTGATACCAGGATAAAAATGAAAATGGAGTCATTACCTCTCATTGGCTGAGTACATTTTGTGGTGTAAACTCTTGCAAGAGGTCTGTTTTCTCCAGTCGTCTTCCAGGACGGAACGCGTTAACCCCACCACTTAAAAGGCGGTCCTCTAGGCCTTTTAAAATAAAAATGGAGTCATTACCTCTCATTGGCTGAGTACATTTTGTGGGGGAAGATTTCACAAACACTTACAGGTCTGTTTCTATAAACTTTGTAGGCTGTACTGACGGGCACTGATAAGGCTGCATTGATGGGCACTGATGAGGCTGCATTGAGGGGCACTGATGAGGCTGCATTGAGGGGCACTGATGGTTGGCAATGGTGGGAGGCAGTGATGAGCACTAATAGGCAGCACTGATGAGGGGACACTGACAGGCATTACTGATGGGCACTGATTGCCATCCCTGGTGGGCACTTGTGGGCATCCTTGATGGATCTGCACTGATAATCAATGCACTGATTATCAGCGCAAACCCCCCTTGTCAGGAGAGCCGGTTATCAGCTCTCCTCTACTCGCACCTTGTCAGCACGAATAGAGGAAAAGCTGATAATGGCACTTCCTGGTTTCAATGTGATCAGCTGTGATTGGTCACAGTTGATCACATGGTAAAGAGGCTATGTCATAGGCTTTTTACCAAGATCACAGATGGAGTGTACCACTCTGACTGATGAGGGGCACTGTTGAGGTGGGACTGAGGAGGTGGCACTGATGAGGCGGGACTGATGAGGTGGCACTGATGGACACTGATGATGAGGCACTAATATGCAGCACTGATAGGTGGCATTGATGGGCACTGATGGGTGGCAATGATGGGCAGCACTGATGAGGAGGCACTGACAGGTATTACTGATGGGCACAGGTTGGAATCCCTGGTTGGCACTTGTGGGCATCCTTGATGGGTCTGCACTGGTAATCAACTAAAGATGTCTAAAGCACTTAAAATTAGGTTCAGCCCAGCGGTCACAAGACCAAACCACCACATACACAACTCCGCTTCAGGGAATGCAATGGTTATTTTCTGCCAATAGGGGGATCCGAAGCAAGGTCACATTCTCATAAGAAGCCTTGTGTTACCACAAATAAGAAGAGGATCCATAAAACTGCTCTTTCATTAAATCTCCATGTACTCACAAAGAGAATGTATTCAATCGCAAGTACAATACAGCATGCCGCCCATCATGGCACAAATGTGTGAGGACGTCAGCGGCAAAACTCTGCCCCTACGTGTTTTGTCCTGGTAGAAGTTCTGAAAGGAAAGTGGAGATCTCCATCCTTCTTATACATGTAGCACCCCCCTGACCTACAGAGGCGTGGTGGCACATGACTGGAGAGGGAAAGAAGAAGATGTCTCTAAATTCCAGATGATCTGTGAGTTCAAGGGGGGAAATTCAGCCCCAGAGCTGCCATCTTCTCAAGGAAAATGTTTCCCAGCACAGAACGGATTAACAAGGAAGCGTCCAAGCTTCTCTTGTGCACTACCCTTGTGATGTGATCATGCATGTTGATCCATGGTGTGCTGGCAAACATTTTCCTTGTGACTCCATAACCAGTTCCCAGCTGGTTGTTGCTGCAGCACCCAAACCCTTGAGAGCTTTTCCAGGAACGTGTGTAATACTAATATGGAGGAATCCCATCTTCTCAGACACCCTCCCCTCAAGAACTCCCCCCTCCTCCCCAGACCTCCTCTCTCCTCCTCAGACCCTTCCTAGAGATTCTCTCTCCTCCTCAGACCCTTCCTAGAGATTCTCTCTCCTCCTCAGACCCTTCCTAGATATTCTCTCTCCTCCTCAGACCCTTCCTAGACATTCAATCTCCTCCTCAGACCCTTCCTAGACATTCTCTCCCCTCCTCAGACCCTTCCTAGACATTCTCTCTCCTCCTCAGACCCTTCCTAGACATTCTCTCTCCTCCTCAGACCCTTCCTAGATATTCTCTCTCCTCCTCCGACCCTTCCTAGACGTTCTCTCTCCTCCTCAGACCCTTCCTAGACGTTATCTCTCCATCTCAGACCCTTCCTAGACATTCTCTCTCCTCCTCAGACCCTTCCTAGACATTCTCTCTCCTCCTCAGACCCTTCCTAGAGATTCTCTCTCCTCCTCAGACCCTTCCTAGACATTCAATCTCCTCCTCAGACCCTTCCTAGACGTTATCTCTCCATCTCAGACCCTTCCTAGACATTCTCTCTCCTCCTCAGACCCTTCCTAGACATTCTCTCTCCTCCTCAGACCCTTCCTAGACATTCTCTCTCCTCCTCAGACCCTTCCTAGAGATTCTCTCTCCTCCTCAGACCCTTCCTAGACATTCTCTCCCCTCCTCAGACCCTTACTAGACGTTCTCTCTCCTCCTCAGACTCTTCCTAGATGTTCTCACTCCTCCTCAGACCCTTCCTAGACGTTCTCTCTCTCCTCCTCAGACCCTTCCTAGACATTCTCTCTCCTCCTCAGACCCTTCCTAGACATTCTCCTCCTCAGACCCTTCCTAGACATTCTCTCTCCTCCTCAGACCCTTCCTAGACATTCTCTCTCCTCCTCAGACCCTTCCTAGATGTTCTCACTCCTTCTCAGACCCTTCCTAGACGTTCTCTCTCCTCCTCAGACCCTTCCTAGACATTCTCTCTCCTCCTTAGACTCTTCCTAGACATTCTCTCTCCTCCTCAGACCCTTCCTAGACATTCTCTCTCCTCCTCAGACCCTTCCTAGACATTCTCTCTCCTCTTCAGACCCTTCCTAGATATTCTCTCTCCTCCTCAGACCCTTCCTAGATGTTCTCACTCCTTCTCAGACCCTTCCTAGACATTCTCTCTCCTCCTCAGACCCTTCCTAGACATTCTCTCTCCTCCTCAGACCCTTCCTAGACATTCTCTCTCCTCAGACCATTCCTAGACATTCTCTCTCCTCCTCAGACCCTTCCTAGAGATTATCTCTCCTCCTCAGACCCTTCCTAGACATTCAATCTCCTCCTCAGACCCTTCCTAGACGTTATCTCTCCATCTCAGACCCTTCCTAGACGTTATCTCTCCTCAGACCCTTCCTAGACATTCTCTCTCCTCCTCAGACCCTTCCTAGACATTCTCTCTCCTCAGACCCTTCCTAGACATTCTCTCTCCTCCTCAGACCCTTCCTAGACATTCTCTCTCCTCCTCAGACCCTTCCTAGACATTCTCTCTCCTCCTCAGACCCTTCCTAGACATTCTCTCTCCTCCTCAGACCCTTCCTAGAGATTCTCTCTCCTCCTCAGACCCTTCCTAGACATTCTCTCCCCTCCTCAGACCCTTCCTAGACGTTCTCTCTCCTCCTCAGACCCTTCCTAGATGTTCTCACTCCTCCTCAGACCCTTCCTAGACGTTCTCTCTCTCCTCCTCAGACCCTTCCTAGACATTCTCTCTCCTCCTCAGACCCTTCCTAGACATTCTCCTCCTCAGACCCTTCCTAGACATTCTCTCTCCTCCTCAGACCCTTCCTAGACATTCTCTCTCCTCCTCAGACCCTTCCTAGATGTTCTCTCTCCTCCTCAGACCCTTCCTAGACGTTCTCTCTCCTCCTCAGACCCTTCCTAGACATTCTCTCTCCTCCTTAGACCCTTCCTAGACATTCTCTCTCCTCCTCAGACCCTTCCTAGACATTCTCTCTCCTCCTCAGACCCTTCCTAGATGTTCTCACTCCTTCTCAGACCCTTCCTAGACATTCTCTCTCCTCCTCAGACCCTTCCTAGACATTCTCTCTCCTCCTCAGACCCTTCCTAGACATTCTCTCTCCTCCTCAGACCCTTCCTAGACATTCTCTCTCCTCCTCAGACCCTTCCTAGACATTCTCTCTCCTCCTCAGACCCTTCCTAGACATTCTCTCTCCTCCTCAGACCCTTCCTAGATGTTCTCACTCCTTCTCAGACCCTTCCTAGACGTTCTCTCTCCTCCTCAGACCCTTCCTAGACATTCTCTCTCCTCCTTAGACCCTTCCTAGACATTCTCTCTCCTCCTCAGACCCTTCCTAGATGTTCTCACTCCTTCTCAGACCCTTCCTAGACATTCTCTCTCCTCCTCAGACCCTTCCTAGACATTCTCTCTCCTCCTCAGACCCTTCCTAGACATTCTCTCTCCTCCTCAGACCCTTCCTAGACATTCTCTCTCCTCCTCAGACCCTTCCTAGACATTCTCTCTCCTCCTCAGACCCTTCCTAGATGTTCTCACTCCTTCTCAGACCCTTCCTAGACGTTCTCTCTCCTCCTCAGACCCTTCCTAGACGTTCTCTCTCCTCCTCAAACCCTCCCTAGACATTCTCTCTCCTCCTCAGACCCTTCCTAGACATTCTCTCTCCTCCTCAGACCCTTCCTAGATGTTCTCACTCCTTCTCAGACCCTTCCTAGACATTCTCTCTCCTCCTCAGACCCTTCCTAGACATTCTCTCTCCTCCTCAGACCCTTCCTAGACATTCTCTCTCCTCCTCAGACCCTTCCTAGATGTTCTCTCTCCTCCTCAGACCCTTCCTAGACGTTCTCTCTCCTCCTCAGACCCTTCCTAGACATTCTCTCTCCTCCTCAGACCCTTCCTAGATGTTCTCACTCCTTCTCAGACCCTTCCTAGACGTTCTCTCTCCTCAGACCCTTCCTAGACGTTCTCTCTCCTCCTTAAACCCTCCCTAGACATTCTCTCTCCTCCTCAGACCCTTCCTAGACACTCTCTCTCCTCCTCAGACCCTTCCTAGATGTTCTCTCTCCTCCTCAGGCCTCCGCCAGACTTCTTCTCTTATCCTCAGATCCCCTGTCCTTCTCCGACCCGCCCCCCTCCTCAGATTACTCCTCAGACCCCCACATATAGCTGAATGACAGCTACAGTGCAGCCGGCCAGTTCTGGAATGCCGCCATATGATGTCCTGTGATTGCGGGGGGCACGTTCTGTGATCGCTGCTCCTCCGGACACAGCTGATCACAGATCAGGGTGAGCCAATCAGTGGCTCTTTACCACATGATCAGCTGTGTCCAATCACAGCTGATCACGGATGTAAACACAAGACGATTATCAGCATTCCTTTCCTCATGCTGACAGCGCGAGGAGAGGAGAGCCGATAACTGGTTTGTGTGAAAGGGACATTGGCACTGATAAACAGGGCACTGATTATAAGTATCCTGATTATTAGTGCAGTCTCAGCAGAGCCCACCAGTCCTGCCAATCCATGCCCACCAGTCCTGCCAATTGGTGCTCATCAGTGATGCCAATCCGTATCACCTATCAGTGCTGCCTATCATTTACTATCAGTGACCATCGGTGCCACCTATCAGTGCCACCTATCAGTCCCACCTATAAGTTCCCATCAGTGCCACTTATCAGTGCTCATCAATTCTGCCTATAAGTGCAGCTGACAATCAGTGCCGCCTATCAGTGCCACCTATCAATGCCCAACAGTGTCGCTTATCAGTGCCCATCAGTGTTGCCTATCAGAGCCCATCAGTGATGGAGAAAAATTACCTGTTTGGATTTTTTTTTAACAAACTATGAAAAATGGGATTGTTTTCAAATTTTTTTTTATCTTTTTTTCTTTATTTAGCAAAAAAAAAAACAGTTGTGATTAAATACCACCAAAAGAAAGCGCTATTTATGTGATAAAAATGTCATATGGGTATCGTGTGGCATGACCGCGCAATTGTCATTCAAAGTGTGACAGTGCTGAAAGCTGAAAATTGTCCTGGGCAGGAAGATGGTGAAATTGCCCGGTAGGCAAGGGGTTAATGTTGCTAGCAGTTTTGGAGTATCCCAAACCCCGAGTTCTACAAACAATTCATTACAAAAAGACAAACCATGAGACTGTTTATTGGAGCCGGAGTGAATGGACTGTTGCTTGGGTGACTGGGGGGCCTCTGTAGTGTTTGGGAAAGAACCAGTTATGATCAGTGGCTCCTGCGGGGGGGAGCACTACACATCTATAAGTATATACAGTACATACACACACAGCACAAGGCCGTGTTCACACTACCGAGATGTTTCTCGGGGCTGCAGTTCCTCTGAGCTCCACAAGGTGGTGATCTTCTCACATCTACCTAGACAGGAAGTCTCTATGGAAGACAGGAAGTGATGTCAGGGAAAAAAACAGGAAGTGATGTTAGATAAAGACAGGAAGTTCCATGAGGTACGAGTAACAGAGGAGACATTGTTGGAAGTGGCAGCAGAGAAGGTAATAAGAACTTATTTTCTATTTACATCCAGTGACTCCCGTCATGTCCGTCCTCTTCCTCCATAGTCACTGTGACATCTTTTATCCCCAGCAGATGATGATACACACATATATATTATTATTATACAGGATTTGTATTGTGCCAACAGTTTGCACAACATGTAGACATCTCAAGTTTCCCCGCGAGTCGCATTTGACTACATGCTCCTGGACACCCACGAGCGCCGGGTGATCTCCTGGCTGTGCCTGTCGTTCAGCAACAGACAGAGCAGCCCGAGCGGCCAAATGGAGTACGACTGCTTGGGCTGCTCTGTCTCCTGTCTGAGTGACACGCACGGGGGTGTCTGAAACCCCCCCCCCCTGACCAGAGCTTGCGCCGTTCCAAAGCTGGCCGCGCTTGACCGGGAAACGGGCACAGTGACGTCTTGGCGCCAAAATTCAGCAGGGCCGGCCGGGGGAGCTAGGGGGACTTATGAGTGAAAGCGGCCGCTTCCTGACTCCTTCAGCCGGCTGGTGTTTCTGCTCTCCACCGTGCCTTGTCTCTCCTACCTGCAGATCAGCCTGGCGGGCCCCCGGACTCAGAGACTTTAGTATTTCACGATCCGTTATGCTCCCTTCTGCCCCTGAATGCAGAAGCACACGCAAGCACTAGATGTATTCTGTAGTTTGAGGAGATTGAGAGGTGTGCAAGGTGTGTTTTATTCACTGTTGTGGCTCGGCTTCATTCACTGCTTCTCCCTCTTCATGTCTGCATTCCCCGGCTACATGTGCTACATGTGTCCCACGGTGAAGCCTGTTGATTTACTGCCTGCTGCTGCGATAAGCCTAAGTGTGTTCCCGAGGCATGTGTAGGAGGTTGAGAAGCGTTACGAGCCAGATAGTCGCTTTTGACAGGGAGAAGCAATAAGCAGTGCAATTCATATCTATGTTTGCATTCCTAGGCTGCATATACTGTGCTCTGTGGAGAAGTCCTGATAACTCTTCACTTGCTGCCACCTAACTGCTCTACTACCACTACCTTCTATTCACTTTGTAGCCTGCTCACACCCAAGCATAGTGAGGAGGAGTGACTGTATGTGAACAATTTTTAATCAGTTTTTTGATATTACCAGCCCTAAATGGACATTCACCAATGGTCACGTGTACTTTTTGAACAATTCATTTAGGTAGGTACAGTCACTATCTAGTGATGTATACGTAGGTGTGTCATTTATAAAGGGGTTGTAAAGCTTTGTGTTTTTTCACCTTAATGCATCCTATGCCTATGCTTACAAGCCCCCCCCCCCCCCCCCCCCCGTTTACTTACCTGAGCCCTCGAAAGTCCCACATCATGAACGCGCTGGCTTCTCGTCCCAGGCTTCTCGGCACATCATTGGATAGATTGATAGCAGCGCAGCCATTGGCTCGTGCTGCTGTCAATCAACTCCAATGACAAGAGGGCCGGGGGTGAGGGGGCCGAGTCCTGTAGTTGGCGGCAAGGTAACCCCCTTGGAAAAGTGCTTCCTATGGGGGTTAGCTGATGTAGAGAGGAGCCGAGACAGCCGCCGAGGGACCCCAGAAGATGAGGATCGGGGCCACTGTGTTCAAAACGAGCTGCACAGCAGAGGTAAGTATGACATGTTTGTTATTTAAAAAAAAAAAAAAAAATACTTTTAGCACCCCTTTAATTTCTCTTCTTGCAGCTTGTGTTCTGGGTACTTCTCTTTGATTTATGTGACCCTCCTATGTAGTGGTACTGCCCCCAGCAAATGCATAATTTAACCACTTGCCGACCAGCGCACGCACTTCTACGTCGGCAGAACGGTACGGACAGGCAAATGGGCATACAGGTACGTTCCTTTAAATTTGCCGCCGTGTGGGCACATGCATGCTCCTGCCACGAGCTCCGTGACTGTGCCCGTGGGTCCCGCGGACTCGATGTCCGCCGGTGTCCCTCGATCGTGTCACGGAGCTGTAGAATGGGGGGATGCCTGTGTAAACAAGGCATTTCCCTGTTCTGCCTAGTAAAAAGGACACTGATCGTCACCGGGAGCAGTGATCAGTGTCGTGTCACTGGTAGCCCAGCCCCCACCCAGTTAGAATCACTCCCTAGGACACACTTAACCCCTTCCTAGCCCCCTACTGGTTAACCCCTTCCCTGCCAGTGTCATTTACACATTAATCAGTGCATTTTTATAGCACTGATCGCTGTATAAATAATTGTAGTCCCAAAATAGCGTCAAAAGTGTCCGATGTGTCCGCCATAATGTCACAGTCACAATAAAAATCACAGATCGCTGATTACTAGTAAAAAAAAAAAAAAAAAATTTATAAAAATGCCATAAATTTTTCCCCTATTTTGTAGACGCTATAACTTTTGAGCAAACCAATCAATAAACGCTTTATTGCAAAGTTTTTTTTTATATATTTTTTTTATTTATTTTTTTTACAAAAATATGCAGAAGAATAGGCATCGGCCTAAACTGAGGAAAAAAATATTTTTTTTTAATATATATTTTTTGGGGATATTTATTATAGCAAAAAGTAAAAAATATTGCTTTTTTTTTCAAAATTGTCGCTCTATTTATGTTTATAGCGCAAAAAATAAAAAGCGCAAAGGTGATCAAATACCACCAAAAGAAAGCTCTATTTGTGGGAAAAAAAGGACGTCCGTTTTGGTTGGGTGCAACGTTGCATGACTGCGCAATTGTCAGTTAAAGAGACGCAGTGCCGAATCGCAAAAAGTGGCCCGGTCATTTGGCAGCAAAATACTCTGGGGCTGAAGTGGTTAAGCCTTCATTGGCTGTTACAGGTCCAGGCCATTAGGCTGGTTCTCTGTGCCATTGTCAGGAATTTGCTGCTAATCCAAACAAATACGGCATTCGGTATTTAACTCCAAATTCTTAGTGAGTTGAACACTTGCACAATTGTTACCGCATGCCGTATTTTACTGTATAATATTAGCCATTGTTTAACTCTTAGGGAATTGACCCCTTAGTCTTAAGCCACAGGCTTCTGGTGTCATCTGTTTTCCAAGGTTGTAGGGGTCGGGGCCTGATTCTGTGTGTAGTGAGGGGGGCGAGCTCATCCAAGGCGGAGGACAGGGATCTAGTGTAGACAGAAGTGGCTAGGTTGGGGCCGGACAGGGGGGAGAGTTGGTCATAGAGGTGGTCAGTAGAAGAGAAGGGTTAAGGTGGGTTAGGTGGCAAAGGTTTCTACGGGTAACTGTTAGATGGCTGTGACGGAGAGGAGGTGGAAGACAAGGAGAGAGTGAAATGAATAAGGTGGTGATCAGAGAGAGGAAAAGGATTGTTGCATGGAGTGCATAGGTAGGAGAATACAAGGTCAAGGGTGTTGCCATCAGAGTGAGTAGAAGCGTGTATCCATTGCTTCAGGTCAAAAGATGAGGTTAGACTGAAAAGTTTAGAAGTAGCAGGAGTGTTGGTATTAACAGGGATGTTGAAGTCCTCAAGAATGATTGTGGGGATTTCAGAAGCGACAAAGTAGGGTTGCCAGGCACAGAAGTCATCAAGAAAGGTTGATACTGGTCCAGGCCGATAGCACAGCATTTCATAAAGAAACTGGAGAAAATAGATAAATACAATGTGCCTCAAATGAGGAGAGTGACAGAGAGGGAGGTGGGTCTGAGGGAGTGAGTCCAAAGAAGGCCATGAAGGGAGAGGGAAGCAGGAGAAGCAGTGTTGGATTCATGAAGCCAGGTTTCAGTAACAGCAAGTAGTTGGTGATAAAGAGGTCATGGACAGAAGTGAGTTTGTTATAGACAAAGCAGGTGTTCCAAAGGGCGCAAGAGAAGGGGAGGCTGGTTTGAGTTAGAAGAGGGATAGAAACTGGATTGCAGCTGCTGCCAGAGGGCATGGGGTGATGGGAGATTTGGGTACAGTTAAATGATGGAGGTCCAGAGTTTGGGGTTTAATCTCCAGAGGTTAGGAGAAGCAGAAGGGTGAGGGAGGTAATATGGGATTATGATTTATATGAAGGAACATACCTCAGCGTCCTGGAGGTTTTATTAGCATGCAGGTTTAGAATTAGCAGGAGTTGGTGAGTGCAGTAATAGGGAGAGGACAGAAGTGAGGGTGATATATACAGGCTGTGGGGTGGAGAAGGGTGAGGGAAAGAGAGATTAAGGAGAGAGGACACAACGGTCAGAAGGATTGGTAGAAAGCACATGTTACAGAGAGGAACGAGAGCTGAATGGGGAATATGATGTGTCCTGGCAAAGCCCAAAGGCAACGTTCATCCTTCAGTTTAGGAGAGGAGGGACGCACCCGGGAGAAATGATTCTGTGTACAGAAACTTCACACAGCACTCCCCACAGCTCCCCCTCCCAATGTCCCTCCAATCAGAGTTGGAGAATCCTGTTACATCACACTGATCTCACAGCTCCTCCTCTTAATATCCCTCTATCCGACTCATTTTACTCCTTCGTTCATGGACGGACACAGCTTCAATCTTGACAAGTGGGTATTAGCCTTCATTTAAGAGTGACTAGGCAGAAAAAGTGTTAACAACTTCAGAGCTGAACGGACCCACCCAGGGGGCAGTCCTACTGGCTATATCCCCTCAGCCTGCACTAAGCAGATCAGTTTTTTTCTGCCTAGCATAGGAGAAGGACATGGCTCCCTTCGGGCCCATAGATCCATGGGTTTTTTTCTACGTTTTTTTTTTCCTGCGATCTTCGATCAACTGCCGACTGGGTGACAGGCTGGATGCCAGATCCTTGTAGTCTCCCCAGTTTCGGCCATCGAGCGTGTGTCGACCCTAGCTACGCGCTGGGTTTTCCACGACATGCCCGTCGCTCCACGGGTGGCCGGTGAGCTTTATGCTCCAGGGCATGCATATGATCGGTCTCTATGGCTCAATCACAGCATGCTGGGCCGACAGTCACCTCCGTAACTGCGCAGAAGATGGTCTGTCCGGAATGTCTTCCAGCATAATCCACGCAGGAAGGGTAAGTAGCTTCCCCTGCTTCGGCAGGTGGACTTGGCTGGACATTCCTGGAGAGATCAAGTGGGTTTTGCCCTTTCTTGCCCCTCTCCCTGCCTTCCCTCCTCCCTGGGCTCTGCAAGCTGCTGCTGGGTGCTGGGGGGGTCACCTGGGGGGCTCCATCTGGAGCGGGAACTGCGCTGTATGAATGTCAGTTTTTCTGCTTAACTGTGTGTTTCTCCCTCCATGCTGTCGCGGCCATTTTCTTGTGGCCCACGCCTGTTTTGGCCTCTATCGCTCGGCGGCCATTTTCTTGTGGTCCTCGCCTGCTAGCTCTGTCTACCGCTCGGCGGCCATTTTCTTGTGGTCCGCGCCTAAATGGATCTATCGCCGCTCGGCGGCCATTTTCTTGTGGTCCGCACCCGCTTTGGCCTCTGCCGACTGCTCGGCGGCAAATTTCTTGTGGTTCACGCCGTTCTTCTATCTGATCTTCCACAAGGATAGGTGGTGCTGCGTCCGCAGCATTCTTTTCTTCCTAAGGTCCATCTCAAGGAAGACATTGTACTGCCATCCTTGTGTCCTCATCCGTCGAATCCTAAGGAGATGACGTTTTAGTTTTACTTCTTGGACACTGTCCGAGCTCTGAGAGCATCAAGCGTCTGTTTCCTAGGTGTGTAAGGCAGTGACCGGATGTTGAGGTGCGAGGGCGGAGGTTGCCATAGCCCGAACCTCACACCCGCAGCCATGACACTCGCTAAGCGAGGAAGGAAGGAGAGACGGGGAAGGAGACCGGGCTAAACAGCTCTAACCGCCGACTGGGCCTGCGCGATCCCCATTCCACCCCAGGACACCAACGGCTGAGGTGACGTCAGCGGCGCTGATGGGACGAGCGGCGCCGCAATAGACATTCTACAGTCCAAAGGACTATAGGAACAGCGGAGGAGGAGGAGCCATCCATGAAAGCAATCTTCCAAGCAATCAACAACTGTAAGTCATCATTATCTGATATATTTGGTCAACTGAAAGATATTAAAGAGGATATGTCTGTACTTAAACATGATGTACAGGGGATTGGTATACGGACCTCTGTGCTAGAGGAGAGAATTAGCCAATTGGAAGACAAAGTCAGTCCAATGAAAAAAGAGATAAAAGTAATGAGAGACCAGCTGATTATGTGCGTCAGTAAAATTGATGATATGGAAAACAGATTACGTAGGAAGAATATAAGGGTAGTAGGCCTCCCCGAGAGAAGGTAACCATCCCACAAAATTTATGGAAGACTGGCTTAAAAGTGTGTTTGGCGATGCAAGTTTATCAAAGTTTTTTTTCAATTGAGTGTGCCCACAGAGTCCCTTTCAGGGCCCCAGCTAAAGGAGGTCCACCAAGGCCAATGCTTTTTAAACTCTTACATTTTTCTGATAAAATTATCATTCTCCAAAAGGCAAGAGAGATGAAGGAAATAAAACACAAAGGTGCAAGAATTTCAATATATCTGGATTTTTCCCCCGAACTACAGAGACAAAGGGCAGGATTTACTGAATGTAAATGCAGACTATTGCAAAATAGAGTTAAATATGCAATGTTCTACCCGGCACGTTTGCGGGTAACAGTAAGGGGGGAAAATATGTTTTTTAGCACACCGGCTGAACTGACATTATAGCTGGACGCGAATGAGGGGAAATTACAGTAGGAAGTTTTTACAACCTTTTTCTCTCTCATCTCCTTTTCCCTTTTTTTTTTGTTTTTTTCTCTTTTTTTTTTTTCTCGATACACATTTGGACACTGGGGAGCGGGTGGGGGAGTGGTGATGGCAAAGGTAATGGGGTTGATCAAAGTGTATTTTTTTTAATGAATTTTTTGGGGATTTGCACAAAGATGGGGACATAAGAATGTATATTATCGTGAACGGTTGGAAGATGTGATAGGATATGATATCCTAAATACACTAAAGGTGGGGTCAACTGGGGAGAAGATAGCAAAGCACATCTCAAAGGGTAGATACGTTCACTCAAGGAGCCCCCAAAATGGGTCCCAAGAAGGGCAAGGATGGGGGGAGGAGGGTGGGAGGGAGTGTAAGGTGTGGGAATGGGGGATGAGGTGCGATTGGGGGGGGGGGAGGGGGGGTGGAAGAATGCTGGGTAGGGGCACAAGCACAGATAAGTGGGAATCCACAAGTAGTATATAATTTCTTGAAGGGGAACATCAAAAACACGAAGCGGAAAGCATGCTTAGGTATATGGAGGTACACGGCAAAAATAGGGATAAAAGGGGCAGATGACAGATAGTAGAGATAATAGGAGGAATACCCTAAACCTAGCCAGAAGCATTAAAGTGGATGTAAAGCCACTCTCATCCTTTCTAAACTACTGCCATAGTGCTGATCTATAAGGATATACATGCCTCTTGCATGTATCCTTATCTGTCATATGTCTCCCCTCTCTCTGTTATGAGACCTGAAAAACTGCAGATTCTGTGGATGGATCTGTTGTCTGGAGCTCGGTGGGTGGAGTCGTGATGTCAGTAGACTCCCCGCCCACCTCTACACTCCCCTTGTCAACATGCATTTTCTCCTGTGTATTCCTTCTGCTATGATCACCAACATCCAGTCAAAATCCAGAAAAGTAACCACATGACTTCAGAAAAGGAGTGGGGGTGGGAATTAAAAAATAATGCCTGTCTAAAGCTAGTGCACAAGATATGTAAATATTACGTGTCACTCAAAGCAAGGGGGCGGAACGGACAAAGGTTTTCCTCTGTTTGTCAGTTTTTTTTATCTCACTGAACAATAAGAGGATTGCTCAGAGCTGGATTAACTCTTTGTGGCAAGACCTGACACAAATGATAGGAAATCTTATACACTACATTGTGACAGCAAAAAAAATTTTTGGGTTTAAATCCACTTTAAGGTGTGCTCATGGAATGTTCGGGGGGGTGGTTAAAGATCCGGTCAAAGGACAAGCAATTTTTTCAACGATGGAAACGGGCAACATTAAGATGCTGTGCCTGCAGGAGACGCATCTGGACAGGGATACTATCAGTATATTAAAGCATAGGAGATACCGAGTACAATACCATTCCACTTACACCTCCTATTCAAGGGGAGTATGAGTACTGGTGGATTCTGGACTGGTGTTCTCCTGCAGGCAGAGTAGGGTGGACTCGAAGGGGCGGTATATATTCCTTTTTTGCCAGATAGAGACAAAGGATTATGCGGTGGGCAATTTTTTTATCCCTCCCCCGTTCAGTACAGAAATACTTTGGGAGTTAATGGAATTTGTTATGGACAAGGCGGACATACCGTATATACTTGAGTATAAGCCGACCCGAATATAAGCCGGGGCACCTAATTTTACCATAAAAAAACTGGGAAAACCTATTGACTCGAGTATAAGCCTAGGGTATCCATCTGCATGCCTCACTGTGTCCATGTGCATGCCTCACTGTGTCCATGACTTGACTGATGTTTAACATGGGAGTCTATTGAAGGGGTGCCCGGCTTTGAAAAATCGGTGCTCCCCGGCCATAGGTCCCCCAGACTAAAAAAATTGCACACTTTTAGAGGAGAAATGGGGCTACATGTCTGAAAAGTTTCGGGTCCAGGGGACCTACGAACAGCCGGTACCGGGTCCCCAAAATCACCAGAGAAATTACCATTTAACATGGGAGTCTATGGGAGGGGTGCCCGGCTTTGAAAAATTGTTGCTCCCCGGCCGTAGGTCCCCCAGACAAAAACTTTGCACACTTAGAGGAAGAGTGGGGCTACATGTGTGCCAAGTTTGGGGTCCAGGGGACCTACGGCAGGCCGGTACCGGGTCCCCAAAATTCAGGAGATCAGGCACAAAAAGGTGGCTTGAGTATAAGCCGAGGGGGGCATTTTCAGCACAAAAAAATGTGCTTAAAAAATCGGCTTATACTCGAGTATATACGGTACCTGTTATAGTGGCGGGGGATTTTAATATGACGATGAATAAAAACTTGGATAGATTCCCGGCCGGGACCTTCGCCGCCCGCAGCCCCCTTCTCCAATTTTGCAGGGAGACGGGGCTGGTGGACGTGTGGAGGGGAAGACACCCGGGGGAAAGACAGTTCTCCTGCCACTGAAGGACGCATGCGACATTGTCTAGGATAGATCTTGTACTTTGCAATGAAGAAGCCCTGGGAGAGGTGGGTGGGGTGGAATATGAACCCAGAAGTATCTCGGACCATTCATTAGTGATTTTTTAAATTAAGCTAGGCAGTGGCCACAGCAAAAAGGATTGGAAGATAAACCCATTTTGGTTTACGTTTAAGTAATTAAAGAGCCGGGGGTAATGATTGCCAGCATAAAGGAGTTTATAACACTGAACAAAGGCTCAGCCTCGAGGGGGGGTTATATGGGAAACCCTGAAAGCATTCCTGAGAGGAGTTTTAATTGAGAAAATCTCACTCATTAAAAAAACAATCACGCGCCAAGGAGGTTGCAGTAAGGGAAATGTTGAAAAGGGCAGAGATTAGCTATGTGGAAAACCCAACCTTGGAGAAAGAATGTCAGGAAGAGTATAAAAAGCTGCTATTGGGAAAGGAAGGAAAATAAAAGGCTATTCCAAAAGCAGACCTTCTTTGGGGAAGGTGAGGGAGTGGGTAGAATTTTGGCTCAGATAACCAGGGCCAATGCTCGCCTATCTGTCATTCCAGCAATTTGTGACGAGGATGGGGAAATCAAGAGCGGCACCCCTGAAATAACAGAGGTTTTTAGAAAGTTCTACCAATTAGTTGTATAGTAGCATACCGCATAGCAGTGTAGAAGGAGAAATGGAGACCTTCTTTGAAGGACTACAGATTCCCCAGTTATCAGAGGGAGGACAAAGAGAGATTGGAGGCACCACTCACGCTGGAAGCGTTACAAACGGTGATAGCCGGCATAGCAGGCCACAAGGCCCCAGGGCCAGATGGTCTGCCAATCGAAATATATAAAACCTACAGCGAGGCGTTGCTCCCGGGACTCCTGGAGGTATTTAATTGGGTGGCAGAGGGGAATTTACCGGAATCCATGACAGAAGCAACAATTATTGTCCTATTAAAAGAGGGGAAAAACCAACTTGAGACAGCCTCGTGTGGACCGATATCTCTCTTGTGCTCAGATGTAAAGATCTTGGCTAAGACATTGGCAATAAGGCTAAATAAAATAGTCTCAAAACTGGTACATCCAGACCAAACTGGATTTATCCCGGGCAGATCCACAAGTACTAATATAAGAACATATTTAAATATACAGCTGCCAAAAGAGGAAGAGGGGTCGAGCTGACCTGTCCGTAGACGCAACTAAGGTGTTTGACAGCGTGGAGTGGCATTACTTGTGGAGAGCGTTGGCGGAATTCCAGTTTGGCCCCAAATTTATTCAATGGATTAAAATTACATGAAAGTCCCAGGGCGAAAGTAAGGATAAATGGCAAGTGCTCGGAGTGGTTCCAGTTGGAGAGGGGGACAAGGCAAGTGTGCCCGTTGTCACCCCTGCTCTTCGCTCTCGCATTGGAGCCACTGGCTATTGCCATAGGGGCATCCTCAGAAGTACAGGGTTTCAAGAGGAAACTGGGGGAGGAGAAGATCGCAATGTATGCGGATGACATATTACTTTTTCTGGGGGACACGCAGTCTTCCCTGGAGACAGCAATGGGTATAATAGGGGCATTTGGTAAATTCTCGGGGTTGACAATCAATTGGGATAAATCTGCACTTTTGCCAATAGACCCATTGTTACGGCAGATAGCTCAAGTGAAAGTTGTGAGCCAAATGAAATATTTGGGAATAACTGTTACAAGAGATCCAGGGCAGTACATAGAGGGAAATCTAGTACCTCTATTGACAAAGTTGAGACAGAAGTGTAGAGTTTGGAACCGGCTCCCACTCTCCGTGGCTGGCCGGTGCAACTTGGTGAAGATGGTTTGGATGCCGCAAATCCTGTATATTTTGCACAACTCCCCAGTATGGATTCCCAAACACTGGTTTAAAAAGCTGGATAGTTTATTTAGGGAATTGATCTGGAGCAGTGTTTCTCAACTCCAGTCCTCAAGGCGCCACAACAGGTCATGTTTTCAGGCTTGCCATTGTTTTGCACAGGTGATTTGATCAGTTTCACTGCCTTAGTAATTACCACAGCTGCTTCATCTTACGGAAATCCTGAAAACATGACCTGTTGGGGCGCCTTGAGGACTGGAGTTGAGAAACACTTATCTGGAGGAGGGGAACAGCTAGGATCCGCCTCCGAATTTTAGAGCAACCAAAAGAGAAGGGGGGGAGTGGCACTTCCAAATCCAAGACACTATTTCCTGGCCGCACAAATGCAGCATATGCGGCGTAGTAATCTATCAGTAGGCAGCGAAGCTGTAAAGGGGTTAATTCTGAACGACCCTAGCCATGACACGGTAGTTGAGGCAGTGGAGGCGGATTCCTTTTGTTCTAGGTCAGGGGTCTTCAAACTACAGCGCTCCAGGTGTTCAGGAACTACAATTCCCATCATGCCTAGTCATGTCTTTGAATGTCAGAGTTTTACAATGCCTCATGGGATTTGTAGTTCTGCAACAGCTGGAGGGCCGTAGTTTGAGGATCCCTGGTCTAGGTGCCCCACGGCTCAGCTAATGGTAAAATGCTGGGAGACCACTAAGAAGACGTTGGGATGCAGCGGATTTTTTGAATTTTCCCCTGTATGGGATAACAATAACCTAAAACAATTTAAAGCCATGGGGAGAATTGAAGAATGGGACAGAAGTGGAATACATCTACTAGCACACATTTTCCAAGCAGGGAGAATAAAATCATTCCAAGAGATAAGGGAAGAATATGCAGTCCCAAATAGATCCTTCTACAGATATCTGCACTATCGGGATGCGGTGAACGCACAGTTTGGACAGGGATCACCAGCATGGAATGATATGCCCCTTCTCCGTAAATTAGTAAACGCAGAGGGATGATCTCAGAGATGTACGGGCACATAGAGGCGGATCAGGGAGCGGGACCAGACAATAAAAAACAAGGACAAATGGGCGAGGGATGTGGGTCCACTGTCACCGGAACAGTGGAAACGCGTATTAGAAGCAGGACCCAGAGTGTCATTGTCCCCCTCGCAGATACTGTCCCACCTTTTTCTGATACACAGAGTATATTATACACCCAAAAGGATGTTCCAGTTCGGTAGGAGGCAGGACGCAAGATGTCAGAGATGAGGGGATGACAGGAGAGACCTAATACACATGTTCTGGAGGTGTCCCAAGTTATATCAGTATTGGAAAGAGATCGTAGAAAAGATAAATGTGGTATTCGGGACAGCTCTGCAACCGGAGGTTAGAATGTGTGTATTGGGCCTCCGGGAAGAAAAGAGGGCTTCAGGAGACATAAGCACGGCAATTATAAGGTGTCTGTTTCAGGGCAGGAAACTCATTGCGCAGAAGTGGCAAGCGGTAACCCCCCCCCCCCCCCCCACAGCGTTAGAATGGAGGAAGGTGATAGAGGATATGATCACTAAAGAGGAATTTATATACACTAAGAGGGGAACCAAAAGAAATTTGAAAATATGTGGAGGGGGTGCATTGTGGAACCTGGACTTGGGGCGGCAGGGAGAGCAAATCCGGCCTTGCTGGCCGCCCTCTCACTTCCTCCGCCCTGGCAAGGCTGCAATTTGGGGCACAGTGAGGTTGCAATTTGGGGCACAATGAGGCTGAAATAGGGGCACAGTGAGGCTGCAATTTTTTTGGCCAATCCGAAAAATTATCCGATCCGTGACTCTGATCCGAGGAACGATCCGAACCGTGAGTTTTTTGATCCGTTGCACCCCTAACGTTAAGGGTGGGAGATTGAAAGTGAAGTCGGTGAAAGGATAAGGGGGAATGCAAGGGGGATATGTGGTATTTCCTATTGTGTTATACGATTTATGCATTATGTACAAAGGAAAATGGTTGAATTTTATATGCGATACAAAACAAGAATAAAGAAGATTTGAATCAAGGCGGCGACTTGGTCGTCCGTTCACACTTTCACTAAACTTTACAAGTTGATGTGTGTGCATCTTCGGATGCTTCTTTTGCCCGCAAGGTATTGCAGGCGGCTGTTTAGAGTTGCAACTCTTCCGTTGAGGAGCTCTGTGTGGTTTTGGGGTTAAGTTGTTTTAATGCTGTTCCCACCTCTCGTTTTTTGACACTGCTTTGGGACGTCCCACTTGTCAAGATTGAAGCTGTGTCCGTCCATGAACGAAAGAGTAAATAGGATTTTTGTACTCACCATAAAATCCTTTTCTCTGAGTTCATGGACGGACACAGCACCCATCCCTCGTTTTTAAGTTTGTACTGCTTTTTGACAAACTGATCTGCTTAGTGCAGGCTGAGGGGATTTAGCCAGTAGGACCGCCCCCTGGGTGGGGCTGTTCAGCTCTGAAGTATTTAACACTTTTTCTGCCTAGTCACTCCTAAATGAAGGCTAATACCCACTCGTCAAGATTGAGGCTGTGTCCGTCCATGAACTCGGAGAAAAGGGTTTTATGGTGAGTACAAAAATCCTATTTTTCTCAAGTCGTCTTCCAGGACGGCACAATGAGAGATGACTGGCTCCACCTGACAGGAAACACAATCAATTCAAAGAGGTTAAAGCACCCGCCCCTCCCCGTGCTCCTCAGTTCTTGATTGTGTTTCCCCACAGCGAAACCGTTTATTTATTTTTTCCACAGACTGAAGGCCTGGGGCTGGAAGCCCCCCCCCCCCCCGGGAGCTGAGCCGCATGCCTGGGAAGCCTCTGGGCCTAGCAGGACTCTATTTGTCCGTCCTGGGGGGTATCCCATTCCTTCTCAGGGAGGGCAGTTGAAGAGCCTCCCTGAGCACTGAAGCTCCCTAGGTGCGGGGCTGTACCCGGGACTTCAGGGGCCAGATATCCTCCTTCCTCCCTCCTACCTGTTTGGGTGTCCATCCTGGAGGGGGGGGCTGGCAGGTTCCTCCGTCCGCTCGCGCGGTCCGTTTGCTTAGGGCGCCGCTTTATGCAGGTGCATAGCATTGCGGCGCCATTTTCCCGGCATCTAGGACATTCGTCCTCTAGCGTCAAGGATGACGCCATCGCATGCCGCGTCATTTCCGGTTCCGGTCTCCGGCAAAATGGCGGCGGCCGGCATCTGTTACCGCATTAAAAAACTGAGAGACGCCAGGAAGGAGGCGCCCTTTTTTTCTCCTCCAGTGGAACTGCGATCGGGAGCAGAGCATCTCACCTACATGGAGCATGAGGAGAGGCCGACTACGGCCGCGGCTACAGAGGAGACCACAGGGGGTGAGTCAACCCAGCCAGCAGGGGTCATGATGGGGGATGGTACCCCGACTCTTTCCCCTTGCCTGTCACAGGGTTCTTTTTGGTTGTTAATGTATTCCTGTGTACCCTTACATTGCAGGAGAGGACGTCACTGCCCAGGGGGTTGCCAGTCGTTCCTCTAGAACCCCTGCCCGCTCCAAAAGATGCGGTTACTGTAACGAGAAATTACCCTCAACCCATTCCAAGCCCTTCTGCTTCAAATGTGTCCAGAAGCTGGCTGGGAAGGAAACATCTCAGGTGATGAGAGACTTTCTCTCTGTCCAAACCCAGATGCTTGCCACCCTTAAGGATTTTCAAGCCTCCCTTAAAGCTAAGGAACCAGAGCCCCAGACAAGCAGGGAGGGCCTTTCCTCACAGGAGTTTTTCTCCTCAACCAGGGGGAGAGGACACCCAGAATCCCTGAGATCCCTCCTGTCTCAGGACTCAGAGGCAGAAGAGGATTTGGAGATCCCTGATCAGGGACTATCCGATGAGGGCCTGATAGTCAGGCTGAGGAGGAGGAAGAAGGCTCTAGGTCAGGAAGACACATCTTCTCAACTGACGACATGGAAGGCCTCCTTGGTGCAATCTACGCCTCTGAAGAAATTCAGGAGCCGACGGAACAGGTATCCGCACAGGATAGATTGTACCGAGGCTTGGTAAGGGCCCAACCCAGAACCATCCCGGTTCACCAGGCTCTCCATGATGTGATTCTTAGAGAGTGGAAGGAACCTGAGAGGAAGCTTCTGAAATATAAAACTTGGAAGCGTAGGTGCCCTTTTAAGGGGGAGGATGAGGAGAAACTCTTTAAGATTCCCAGATTGGACGCCTCTTTGGCACAGGTGTCAAAGCAATCCGACCTCTCCTTCGAGGACGCAGGTAATATCAAGGATCCTATGGATCGCCGTACTGAGACGACCTTGCGTAGAGCCTGGGAAGCCAATGCGGCAGCAATGAGCCCCACGTTGGCTTCAGCTTGTATAGCTAGGAACGTGGATACATGGATAACCAAACTAATAGAACATGTTTCCCGTGTGTCCAAGTCCAGGGAAGTCCTAGACTCTCTACAGGTAATAGGTAGCGCAGTGGCATACCTAGCAGATGGTGCAGTTGAGACCGTGCGAACCACCGCAAAAATGGGTGCCCTCGTAAACTCGGCTCGCAGAGCCGTATGGGTCAAAACATGGGATGGGGATAATGCATCCAAGACCCGCTTATGTGGACTCCCATTTGAGGGCTCACTCCTTTTTGGTACAGGGCTGGACCAAGCCCTGTCAAGATCTACCGAAAAGGGCAAAAAGTTCCCCACTAAACCTAAAAGGGACCAAAAAAGATTTTTTCGAGGCCCCCAGGGTAGAAACCGTTTCTCGAGCAAGAAGCCTGCCGGTAATAGGAAGTGGGGCGTTGGAAAGGATAAGCAAAAAGGAGGTATCCTCTTTTCCAACCAAAAATCAAATGAAAAAGACTTTAAGTGACGTAAGGGTAGGGGGAAGACTTTCCCAATTCCTTTCCAGGTGGGAGAGTATTACCCAGAGCCCTCATATTCTCAACATTATAAAGGAGGGCTACAGGCTGGAGTTTCTTCACCCCCTCCCCTCAAAGTTCCTAGTAACGCATCTCCCCAGGGACCCCCTCAAGGCAGCAGGTCTTCTGAAAAACATTTCAGAACTAGCAGAACAGGGAGTTGTAGTCCCGGTACCTGCGGGACAACGCGGACTGGGGGTCTACTCCCACATCTTCGTTGTCCCAAAGCCGTCAGGCAAGTACCGGTTGATAATAAACCTGAGACCCCTGAATACCTCCTTGCGTCACAAGAAATTTCGCATGGAAAGCATATACACCCTCAGAAGACTCCCTTCTGAAGGAGGTATACATGGTAACGATCGACTTAAAGGACGCCTACCTTCACGTCCCGATCTTTCCAGGACATCAAGCCTTCCTCAGATTCGCAATCGGGTCTCCTCAGGGGATTCAACACTGGCAGTTTGCTGCCCTCCCCTTTGGACTGGCTTCCAGCCCAAGGGTATTTACAAAAATCGTAGCAGAGGTGGTTGCCTTCCTACACCTAGAGGGTATAACGATAGTCCCTTATCTCGACGACCTTTTACTTTACAACCAGAGTCGAGATCTCCTCCTCGCAGACCTGGCCAAGGTTGTGAGTACCTTGGAATCCCTGGGTTGGATCATCAACCGAGAGAAGTCCTCGATGATCCCGGACCAAAGAAAGATTTACCTGGGTTTCCTGATAGACTCCTTACAAAGGAAGCTTTGTTTACCCCAGGAGAAGGTCCAGGGCCTCATGACAGCGGTCAGGTCTCTGTTGGAGGTAAGGGAGTCCTCTTTCAGAGGCATCATGAGGGTACTGGGTCTAATGACCTCTTGTATACCTGCGGTTCCGTGGGCTCAGCTCCACTCCAGACCCCTCCAACAATTCCTCTTATCCTCCTGGGACGGAACAAGAGGAACATTAGACCACAGAATCTCCATCCCAGAGGTAGTAAAGGACTCTCTGAGCTGGTGGCTTCTTCCTCAGAAGTTGCAGGTGGGTCATCTATGGACTCAGACAGACCCCCTCAGGATAACGACGGACGCAAGCTCCTGGGGTTGGGGGGCCCACTTAGGCGAACTCCGAGCCCAGGGTTCCTGGAATCAGGATCAGAAACACGCCTCCTCAAACTTCCGGGAATTATTGGCGGTCGGGGAGGCCCTAAAAGCGTTCGAGGAAAGGATCCGAGACCGGGAGGTCCAGATCCTCTCCGACAATGCGACCACGGTGGCCTTCATAAATCATCAGGGGGGAACCAGGTCTCCCTCCCTGCTGACCTTGTCTCTAGGAATTCTGGGCTGGGCAGAGCTTCGGATTGCCTCTATTACGGCAGTACACATAAAGGGAAGGTACAACATAGAGGCGGACTATCTAAGCCGTCATCGGATTCTCCAGGGGGAATGGGAGCTGAACCGAGAGGTGTCCAACCTGGTGTGCCAACATTTTGGAAGGCCAGAAATAGACCTCTTTGCCCGCAAGGAGAACAGGAGAGTAAGAAGATTATTTTCCCTGTCCTGGGAGTGGGGCTCAGGGGGGGTGGATGCATTAGCTCAGGTATGGAGTTTTCACCTGGCTTATGCTTTTCCCCCTCTGAGTCTCATTCCAAGAGTCCTACAAAAACTAGGTCTCTCAGAAACCAGACTCATTCTAATTGCTCCTTGGTGGCCCAAGAGAGCCTGGTTTCCCGCTCTACAGAACTGGTCCGTAGCACCTCCCCTCCATCTACCAGTTCGGGTGGACCTTCTTCGGCAGGGACCAGTCTTTCACCCAGATCCCAGCTTCTTCAAGCTGACGGCCTGGTGCTTGAGAGGCAGAACCTGCGGGAAAGGGGATGTTCCGAGAGAGTGATTAACATTCTCCTCTCAAGTAGAAAAGAAGTCACCAGACGTATCTACAGGAAGGTGTGGGGAGTCTTCTCTCACTGGTGTCTAGTGAGAAAGGTATCCCAGCAAGAAACCTCGGTCATCCTGGACTTTCTCCAGGATGGCGCCGACTTAGGTCTCGCTACCAAGACTCTAAGAGTACAGGTAGCAGCCTTATCGTATTTTTTGGACAAAAAGTTATCACTGGACCCTCTAGTTAAAAGATTTCTAATGGCCAGGGATAGATTGTCCCCGGTGCGGATCTCTAGAGTCCCGCCCTGGGACCTTACGTTAGTTTTGGAACAATTAACTAAGGCTCCGTTTGAGCCACTAGAAGATATTTCAGTTAAATTACTGACATTTAAGTTTGCTTTTCTTCTGGCAATTACTACAGCCAGAAGAATAGGCGACATGCAGGCTCTGACGATTAAAGAGCCTTTCTTTAGTTTATTTGAGGACAGAGTTATTCTTAGGCAGGACCCCCTGTACCTCCCTAAGGTAGTGTCAAAGTTTCATAGATCACAAGAAATTATTCTTCCTTCCTTTTGTTCAAATCCACAAAATGAAAGAGAGGCCTCCTTTCATTGTCTGGATGTCAGACGGTGTCTGCTAGCTTATCTGGATAGAGTGGGTGAATTTAGGAAATCCAGCCATTTACTAATTAATTTTTTTGGACAGAAAAAGGGCCAACAGGCATCTAGAGCATCCATATCTAGATGGATCAGACAGACAATCTCCATAGCTTATGACCAGGCTGGTAAGACAGCCCCGAAAGTTAAAGCTCATTCTACTCGCTCTTTGGCAACCTCCTGGGCAGAAAGAGCCGGAGCTTCGGTGGAACAGATCTGTAAAGCGGCGACTTGGTCAAGCCAGAATACATTCCTAAGGCATTATAGAGTGGAGTTGCTGTCACCTCAGGACCTGTCCTTTGGTAGAAAGGTCCTGCAAGCAGTCGTCCCACCCTAAGGTAGGCCTGAAGCTACTTGCTTCTCTCTCATTGTGCCGTCCTGGAAGACGACTTGAGAAAGTGACCAGTTACACTTACCGGTAACGGTGTTTCTGGGAAGTCTTCCAGGACGGCAGGCCTACTTCCCACCGCTTTGGTTGATACATTGGTTTGTATAGAGTTATTTGGGTGTGTGTGTTTTCTCTCTCGTGCACTGGTGTGGGTCTGTACTTTATCATAACTGAGGAGCACGGGGAGGGGCGGGTGCTTTAACCTCTTTGAATTGATTGTGTTTCCTGTCAGGTGGAGCCAGTCATCTCTCATTGTGCCGTCCTGGAAGACTTCCCAGAAACACCGTTACCGGTAAGTGTAACTGGTCACTTTCTGATGCTCTTAGGATGTGGGCCGGCCTCTGGCCTCCTTACTTTCAAAATAGAGCTGTTGGACCTGCATTGTATGTAATATCAAAAACCTCAGCATGAAGTGGGGTTAAAATAAAAAGAGACCCGACCAGTGAGGTGAGGAGGATTCTGGGAAATACAGTTGATTTTATTATTTGTGTTCAAATCTAGAGTTTTCCTCCTGTGAAGTCTGGAGATCATATGACCATCACATTGCCTCCACCTCCCTCCCTGATAGAATAGAGAAATACAAAGAAGATTCTAGAAGTCACCAGAGAGATCATCGAGCTGCTGACAGGAGAGGTGAGCGGTGCCGGGAAGGACGTCATGATGGAGAATCAGCCGCCCCTCACATCACCGGGTAAGAGGAGACTTTATTGTAAAGGAGAGAGCAGTACGGAGGCTCCACCTAGATCCCCCATCATCTGATAAACACATAGAAACAATGTATTCAGTCAGTGTGTGTGTTTCCTACAGATGAATCCAGTAATGGGAACCCACCAGAGAGATGTCCCCGTCCTCTGTATTCCCGGGATTCCACACAGGAAGGTCACACCATCCCCCACCATCATCAGGTAGATGAGGAACAATTATTGGTAGTTATGATTTATACACAAGCATGTTTGTTACAATGAATGTTTTATTATATATTCAGAGTGGAAACCTAGGGGATGATAATATTGATGTTAAAGAAGAGTATAAAGAGGAGGATGAGGAGTATGGAGTGATGGAGGAGTTTTCAGAAGGACACAAGGATATGATGGAGCCACCTAATACCAGGAACCCACCAGAGAGATGTCCCCGTCCTCTGTATTCCTGGGATTCCACACAGGAAGGTCACACCATCCCCCACCATCATCAGGTAGATGAGGAACAATCACTGATAGTATCATTAGGATCTGTACATTATCTGCATTGTTACCATTGATGTCATTTTTATTATATATTCAGAGTGGAAACCTGAGAGATTCTAAAGTTGAGGTTAAAGAAGAGATAAAAGAGGAGGAGGATGAGGATGGGGTGATGGGGGAGTCATCCAGCTACAGGAACCCACCAGAGAGATGTCCCCGTCCTCTGTATTCCCGGGATTCCACACAGGAGGGTCACACCATCCCTCACTGTTACAAGGTTGGTGGATCGGAGCATCTGGAACATAAACTTCTGGAGAGGATATTTTTTTTAATTATTTTTTTATGTAATCTCACCATTATAAAGCTTATATCTTACAGATGATATTTCTCTCTCATTTTCCTGATTTAGAGTGGAGATCCAATCGATATAGAATTTGAGGTGAAATCAGAAGAAGAGAGGTATGTGAGGGATGATCAGCAGTCTATGGAGGAGGATGGAATAACGGGGACATTTATAGAGGAGGACACTCCTACAGAGATCAGCACAGGTGGGTCATTAACACTAAATCCATTCCTCCACCCATACTGCTCACTGATTGGTCCAGAGTAGGGCGGGGACTGGGTGATATCAGCCTGTAATCCCCTGGTCCCTTTCCTGAGCTGTGTTCCCCATCCTGTATTCCTGTATTTCTCTCGGATAATCTTCCTTCTCTGTGCTGCAGACACAATTTATGTATCTAGACTGGATTTATGGAGATTCTGGGGTTCAGCTGGCAGCAAAATGTTGATTTTCACCAAAGGCATTAGCCTAGACACCTGGGGTATGTACCTTGGGTCTTCTGCCCCATGCCCGGGTCTAGTGAGATCTCTGACAGAACAATTCTCCTCCCCGGGTTACTTGCTCTGTTGTCTGCTGGCTGTGCCGGGTGGAGGGATATGTCTGTATAGTCTCAGACCCAAGTCACTGAGTGCAGTCTCAGGAGATGGGAGGCAGCGGTGTGGAACCTCTGCAACTTGTCTCCGGTAAACATTTCAGCTTCTACTGATTACTGAACACCAATATTAGTGGAGTTCTCCTGACCATTACACCGTATACAGTAATTATATATTGCATGTCACATACTCCCGACCCCTGCACTATATACTCTATATTGTACATTACACACTCCTGACCCCTGGACTATATTGTACATTACACACTCCTGACCCCTGCACTATATACTCTATATTGTACATACTCCTGACCCCTGCACTATATACTCTATATTGTACATTACATACTCCTGACCCCTGCACTATATACTCTATATTGTACATTACATACTCCTGACCCCTGCACTATATACTCTATATTGTACATTACACACTCCTGACCCCTGGACTATATTGTACATTACACACTCCTGACCCCTGCACTATATACTCTATATTGTACATACTCCTGACCCCTGCACTATATACTCTATATTGTACATTACATACTCCTGACCCCTGCACTATATACTCTATATTGTACATTACATACTACTGACCCCTGCACTATATACTCTATATCAGGGCTTGACAAATTTGCTTGGAATCTAGGAGCCAGCTAAAAAAGTTAGGAGCCAGGTTTTTTTTTTTTTAACGACCGACAAAGCACTGGGTAGGAAGGGGTTAACACCAACTATGTTCCTAGTAGCGTGTGTTTACTATGTGGTGCTTTACCTAAGGAATGTGACTGCTTTTATTTCCTGCCTTGTAGGGACACAAGACCGCCATATCCCCGCTTAGGCCCCTTCCACATGGGGACAGATCCGCTTGCAGCGCTCCGCCAGCTCAGTGGGAAATCTCTCCGCTGAGCCGGCGGATGACAGGTCCCTCTCTGCTCACTGAGCGGGGGAGGGGCTTGTCCAGCGCCTATGGAGAGATCGGATGAAAACGGACAGCATGTCTGTTTACATCAGATCTCACCCGATCCGATCCGCCATGGACGGATGGCGACGTATCGCCATCCGTCTGATTTTAGCGGATCGGATGTCAGCGGACACGCACGGAGACACAGAATGCCCCAGGCTCCAGGTCGCTAGTTCTAGTCGCAAATGCGACCTGGCGCCCGGGGTTTGTCGAACCCTGCTTTATATTGTACATTACATACTCCTGACTTCTGCCATCTGCCCTCCAACCACTGCTATATATACACATAATATGTATTCTCTTTTGTTACACCCATTTCCTACCAGCTGGACATTTTATATCTGATGATGTGATTGGAGCACAGACTTTTACATGTTGATAATAATGTGATAACTTCCTCCAACTTTGGAATCTTAAACAGAAAGTGATAATGAGGGAGGAGTCAATAACCCAATGATGGTGGTCTTCAGGATCAGTCCAGTCTTCATCTTGATTGTTCTCCCCCCATCCTCAGGCCGGGGTTCACACTTGTGCGACACGACAGCCGTCCGACTTTGGATCCAACTTTGCCCTGCGACTTGAAGCCGACATATGTCCGACTTTCATACCTCCGACTTGGATCCCCGCCAATACCAGGCACTGTGTTTGGTATGAATCTTGAGGGGGTAACTCCACGCCAAATTTTAAATAAAAAACGGGCATGGGTTTCCCTCCAGGAGCATACCAGGCCCTTCGGTCTGGTATGGATTTTAAGGGGAACCCCCCCATAGCCGAAAATACGGCTGGTGGTGGTCCCCCTCAAAATCCATACCAGACCCTTATCCGAGCACGCAACCTGGCAGGCTGCAGGAAAAGAGGGAGGGACGAGAGAGAGGCCCCCCTCCTGAACCATACCAGGCCGCATGCCCTCAACATGGGGGGGTTTGGGGCAGGGGGGGCAACCTGTGGCCCCCCCACCCCAAAGCACTCTGCCCCCATGTTGATGGGGACAAGGGCCTCTTTCCTACAACCCTGGCTGTTGGTTGTCGGGGTCTGCGGGCGGGGGGCTTGTCGGAATCCAGGTGCACCCTTTAATAAGGGGGCCCCCAGATTCCGGTCCCGCACCCTATGTGAATGAGTAATGGGGTACATCGTACCCCTAACCATTCACCTGGTGGAAAAAAATGTCAATAAAAAAACACTACTCCGGTGGTCTTCTTCCGTTTCTTTCTGCCTTCTGCCGGGCGCCTTCGCTATCTTCTTCCAGCTCTTTTGCTAGCGGGGGCCCGGTCGCCTTCTTCTCCTCCTCCTCCTCGATGTTCACTCGTCGCTGCCTCCCGCTGTAATGCTGGGTGTGCGGTCCGCAACGATTTATATAGGCCTCATGACGTCACAGTCACATGCTCCCATGACGTCACAGTCACATGCTCCGGGGCCACCCGGAGCTTGTGACTGTGACGTCATGAGAGGCCTATATAAATCGTTGTGCACCGCACACCCGGCATTACAGCGGGAGAAAGCGACGTGTCAACATCGGAGAGGAGAAGAGGGAAGAAGGCGGCGACGTGAAGACCGGGCCCCTCCACTAGCAAAAGAGCTGAAGGGAAGATAGTGGAGCAGCCCGGCAGAAGGACAACGGAGAGCGGGAGGAGATGACCGCGAAGACCGGGCCCCTCCACTAGCAAAAGAGCTGAAGGGAAGATAGTGGAGCAGCCCGGCAGAAGGACAACGGAGAGCGGGAGGAGATGACCGCGAAGACCGGGCCCCTCCACTAGCAAAAGAGCTGAAGGGAAGATAGTGGAGCAGCCCGGCAGAAGGACAACGGAGAGCGGGAGGAGATGACCGCGAAGACCGGGCCCCTCCACTAGCTAAAGAGCTGAAGGGAAGATAGTGGAGCAGCCCGGCAGAAGGACAACGGAGAGCGGGAGGAGATGACCGGGAAGACCGGGCCCCTCCACTAGCTAAAGAGCTGAAGGGAAGATAGTGGAGCAGCCCGGCAGAAGGACAACGGAGAGCGGGAGGAGATGACCGCGAAGACCGGGCCCCTCCACTAGCAAAAGAGCTGAAGGGAAGATAGTGGAGCAGCCCGGCAGAAGGACAACGGAGAGCGGGAGGAGATGACCGGGAAGACCGGGCCCCTCCACTAGCTAAAGAGCTGAAGGGAAGATAGTGGAGCAGCCCGGCAGAAGGACAACGGAGAGCGGGAGGAGATGACCGGGAAGACCGGGCCCCTCCACTAGCTAAAGAGCTGAAGGGAAGATAGTGGAGCAGCCCGGCAGAAGGACAACGGAGAGCGGGAGGAGATGACCGGGAAGACCGGGCCCCTCCACTAGCTAAAGAGCTGAAGGGAAGATAGTGGAGCAGCCCGGCAGAAGGACAACGGAGAGCGGGAGGAGATGACCGCGAAGACCGGGCCCCTCCACTAGCTAAAGAGCTGAAGGGAAGATAGTGGAGCAGCCCGGCAGAAGGACAACGGAGAGCGGGAGGAGATGACCGGGAAGACCGGGCCCCTCCACTAGCTAAAGAGCTGAAGGGAAGATAGTGGAGCAGCCCGGCAGAAGGACAACGGAGAGCGGGAGGAGATGACCGGGAAGACCGGGCCCCTCCACTAGCTAAAGAGCTGAAGGGAAGATAGTGGAGCAGCCCGGCAGAAGGACAACGGAGAGCGGGAGGAGATGACCGCGAAGACCGGGCCCCTCCACTAGCTAAAGAGCTGAAGGGAAGATAGTGGAGCAGCCCGGCAGAAGGACAACGGAGAGCGGGAGGAGATGACCGGGAAGACCGGGCCCCTCCACTAGCTAAAGAGCTGAAGGGAAGATAGTGGAGCAGCCCGGCAGAAGGACAACGGAGAGCGGGAGGAGATGACCGGGAAGACCGGGCCCCTCCACTAGCTAAAGAGCTGAAGGGAAGATAGTGGAGCAGCCCGGCAGAAGGACAACGGAGAGCGGGAGGAGATGACCGGGAAGACCGGGCCCCTCCACTAGCTAAAGAGCTGAAGGGAAGATAGTGGAGCAGCCCGGCAGAAGGACAACGGAGAGCGGGAGGAGATGACCGGGAAGACCGGGCCCCTCCACTAGCTAAAGAGCTGAAGGGAAGATAGTGGAGCAGCCCGGCAGAAGGACAACGGAGAGCGGGAGGAGATGACCGCGAAGACCGGGCCCCTCCACTAGCTAAAGAGCTGAAGGGAAGATAGTGGAGCAGCCCGGCAGAAGGACAACGGAGAGCGGGAGGAGATGACCGCGAAGACCGGGCCCCTCCACTAGCTAAAGAGCTGAAGGGAAGATAGTGGAGCAGCCCGGCAGAAGGACAACGGAGAGCGGGAGGAGATGACCGCGAAGACCGGGCCTCTCCGCTAGCAAAAGAGCTGGAAGAAGAGACCCCCGGAGTCGGAAGAAGACCCCCGTGGCTGTGTAATAAATTACTTTAAAAACCTGTGTAGTGTTTTTTTATTGACATTTTTTTCCACCCGGTGAATGGTTAGGGGTACGATGTACCCCATACTCATTCACATAGGGTGGGGGGCCGGGATCTGAGGGCCCCCTTATTAAAGGGGGCTCCTGGATTCCGATAAGCCCCCCGCCCGCAGACCCCGACAACCAACGGCCAGGGTTGTCGTGAAGAGGCCCTTGTCCCCATCAACATGGGGGCAGGGTGCTTTGGGATGGGGGGGGGGGCGCAGGTCGCCCCCCTGCCCCAAAGCACCAAACTCCCCATGTTGAGGGCATGCGGCCTGGTACGGTTCAGGAAGGGGGGGCGCTCTCTCGTCCCCCCCCCCTCTTTTCCTGCGGCCTGCCAGGTTGCGTGCTCGGATAAAGGTCTGGATTTTGAGGGGGACCCCCACGCCGGTTTTTGGGCTTAGGGGGATCCCCTTAAAATCCATACCAGACCGAAGGGCCTGGTATGCTCCTGGAGGAGAACCCATGCCGGATTTTATTATTTAAAATTTGGCGTGGAGTTCCCCCTCAAGATCAGCAGAGCACAAGTCGCATGCCAAAGTCGGATCATGTAAGACTGCGGTCCGACTTTGATCCGACTTCAATGATAGTCAATGGGCTGAAGTAGGATCAAAATCAGACCACAAGTAGTACAGGGAGCATCTTCAAAGTTGGACCGACATGTGTCGGACCAGTTAAGACGGCTCCCATAGGGAAACTTTGATTTTCACACGTCATGCGACATGCGCTCCCAATGTCGGAGCGTTTGTTGGACAAGTGTGAACCCGGCCTCACTCTCTGACCTCTGGTGGGGCTCAGCCCCGCTGTTATTCATGACTAAATATTGGACTAAATAAGGAAGTGCAGGACTTCTTGTGTTGGGAAGATGGCAATGAGTGATAGAGGGGGAGGGGACACTCGTCCTATAATCCTCTCATCACTGTCACTCCTATAAAAGACCGTTCTCGTTGTTTCCTCACTCTCTGACTAAGGTCCATGAATAAAGAAATGATCTGGTAGGAGATCAGAGGACCCATTTACTAGTTACCTTGAGGATGGAATTGTAAGATCCTCAGAGACAAAGCTGTCTGATGTGGGCGGAGTCCTGGTTTAGGGGAACCAATCAGCTCATGTCTAGTAATAATCTTTGTATTTCTATTTTAGTAGATGGACGGGAGATGAGGAAAACCTCAGAGGATTGTCTCACTTTGTCTCCAGACTGTAAAGTAGAAGATGAGGACATCACACAGTATAGTCCAGGAGAAAACCCGACTACCTCAAATGTCCATCCGGCACCACACAGTGTAGATGGACCATCGTATTCCTCTTATCCTGAGGAACCTCAGACTGTGCGGGACGGTGCCGGACCATCGTATTCCTCTTATCCTGAGGAACCTCAGACTGTGCGGGACGGTGCCGGACCATCGTATTCCTCTTATCCCGAGGAACCTCAGACTGTGCGGGACGGTGCCGGACCATCGTATTCCTCTTATCCTGAGGAACCTCAGACTGTGCGGGATGGTGCCGGACCATCGTATTCCTCTTATCCTGAGGAACCTCAGACTGTGCGGGACGGTGCCGGACCATCGTATTCCTCTTATCCTGAGGAACCTCAGACTGTGCGGGACGGTGCCGGACCATCGTATTCCTCTTATCCTGAGGAACCTCAGACTGTGCGGGACGGTGCCGGACCATCGTATTCCTCTTATCCTGAGGAACCTCAGACTGTGCGGGACGGTGCCGGACCATCGTATTCCTCTTATCCTGAGGAACCTCTGACTGTGCGGGACGGTGCCGGACCATCGTATTCCTCTTATCCTGAGGAACCTCAGACTGTGCGGGACGGTGCCGGACCATCGTATTCCTCTTATCCTGAGGAACCTCAGACTGTGCGGGACGGTGCCGGACCATCGTATTCCTCTTATCCCGAGGAACCTCAGACTGTGCGGGACGGTGCCGGACCATCGTATTCCTCTTATCCTGAGGAACCTCAGACTGTGCGGGACGGTGCCGGACCATCGTATTCCTCTTATCCTGAGGAACCTCAGACTGTGCGGGACGGTGCCGGACCATCGTATTCCTCTTATCCTGAGGAACCTCAGACTGTGCGGGACGGTGCCGGACCATTGTATTCCTCTTATCCTGAGGAACCTCAGACTGTGCGGGACGGTGCCGGACCATCGTATTCCTCTTATCCTGAGGAACCTCAGACTGTGCGGGACGGTGCCGGACCATCGTATTCCTCTTATCCTGAGGAACCTCAGACTGTGCGGGACGGTGCCGGACCATCGTATTCCTCTTATCCTGAGGAACCTCAGACTGTGCGGGACGGTGCCGGACCATCGTATTCCTCTTATCCTGAGGAACCTCAGACTGTGCGGGACGGTGCCGGACCATCGTATTCCTCTTATCCTGAGGAACCTCAGACTGTGCGGGACGGTGCCGGACCATCGTATTCCTCTTATCCTAAGGAACCTCAGACTGTGCGGGACGGTGCCGGACCATCGTATTCCTCTTATCCTGAGGAACCTCAGACTGTGCGGGACGGTGCCGGACCATCGTATTCCTCTTATCCTGAGGAACCTCAGACTGTGCGGGACGGTGCCGGACCATCGTATTCCTCTTATCCTGAGGAACCTCAGACTGTGCGGGACGGTGCCGGACCATCGTATTCCTCTTATCCTGAGGAACCTCAGACTGTGCGGGACGGTGCCGGACCATCGTATTCCTCTTATCCTGAGGAACCTCAGACTGTGCGGGACGGTGCCGGACCATTGTATTCCTCTTATCCTGAGGAACCTCAGACTGTGCGGGACGGTGCCGGACCATCGTATTCCTCTTATCCTGAGGAACCTCAGACTGTGCGGGACGGTGCCGGACCATCGTATTCCTCTTATCCTGAGGAACCTCAGACTGTGCGGGACGGTGCCGGACCATCGTATTCCTCTTATCCTGAGGAACCTCAGACTGTGCGGGACGGTGCCGGACCATCGTATTCCTCTTATCCTGAGGAACCTCAGACTGTGCGGGACGGTGCCGGACCATCGTATTCCTCTTATCCTGAGGAACCTCAGACTGTGCGGGACGGTGCCGGACCATCGTATTCCTCTTATCCTGAGGAACCTCAGACTGTGCGGGACGGTGCCGGACCAAAACATAAGAGGTTGTCCTGTACTGAGTGTGGGAAGTGTTTCCGTTATAAATCCATGCTTACTAGGCATACAAGAACTCATACAGGGGAGAAGCCGTATTCCTGTCCTGAGTGTGGGAAATGTTTTTCAGAGAAGTCCAATCTTTACACACATCAGAGATCTCACACGGGGGAGAAGCCGTATTCCTGTCCTGAGTGCGGGAAATGTTTTTCACAGAAGTACCATCTTTTTGATCATCAGAGATTGCACACAGGGGAGAAGCCGTATTCCTGTCCTGAGTGCGGGAAATGTTTTTTAGAGATGTCCAGTCTTATCACACATCAAAGATTGCACACGGGGGAGAAGCCATATTCCTGTCCTGAGTGTGGGAAATGTTTTTCACAGAAGTCCGGTCTTTCCTATCATCAGAAATTGCACACAGGGGAAAAGCCATATTCCTGTCCTGAGTGCGGGAAATGTTTTTTACAGAAGTCCACTCTTTGCCTTCATCAGAGATCTCACACGGGGGAAAAGCCGTATTCCTGTCCTGAGTGCGGGAAATGTTTTCAAAAGAAATCCTCTCTTTACCTTCATCAGAGATTTCACACAGGGGAAAAGCCGTTTTCCTGTCCTGAGTGCGGGAAATGTTTTTCACAGAAGTCCAGTCTTTCCCATCATCAAAAATTGCACACGGGGGAAAAGCCATATTCCTGTCCTGAGTGCGGGAAATGTTTTTCACTGACGTCCAGTCTTTACCATCATCAGAAATTGCACACGGGGGAAAAGCCATATTCCTGTCCTGAGTGTGGGAAATGTTTTTCACTGAAGTCCAGTCTTTACCATCATCAGAAATTGCACACGGGGGAAAAGCCATATTCCTGTCCTGAGTGTGGGAAATGTTTTTTACGGAAGTCCAATCTTTACCATCATCAGAAATTGCACACGGGGGAAAAGCCATATTCCTGTCCTGAGTGCGGGAAATGTTTTTCACAGAACTCCGGTCTTTACCATCATCAGAAATTGCACACAGGGGAAAAGCTGTATTCCTGTCCTGAGTGCGGAAAATGTTTTTCAGAGATGTGCAATCTTACCACACATCAGAGATTGCATACAGGGGAAAAGCCGTATTCCTGTCCTGAGTGCGGGAAATGTTTTTCAGAGATGTCCAATCTTACCACACATCAGAGATTGCACACGGGGGAAAAACCGTATTCCTGTCCTGAGTGTGGGAAATGTTTTTCACACAAGTCCTGTTTTATCAAACATCAGAGATCACACACGGGTGAGAAGCCGTTTTCCTGTCCTGAGTGCGGGAAATGTTTTTCACACAAGTCCACTTTTACCGCACATCAGAGATTGCATACGGGGGAAAAGCCGTATTCCTGTCCTGAGTGCGGGAAAAGTTATCCAGGGCTGTCCAGTCTTATCACACATCAGAGAACGCATACAGGGGAAAAGCCGTATTCCTGTCCTGAGTGCGGGAAATGTTTTTCACAGAACTCCGGTCTTTCCTATCATCAGAAAGTGCACACGGGGGAAAAGCCGTATTCCTGTCCTGAGTGTGGGAAATGTTTTACAGTGAAGTCCCATCTTTCCAGACATCAGAGAACTCACACGGGGGAGAAGCCGTATTCCTGTCCTGAGTGCGGGAAATGTTATACAGCGAAGTCCCATCTTTCCAGACATCAGAGATCTCACATGAGGGAGAAGCCACTTTCCTGTCCTGAGTGAGGGAATTGTCAGTCACAGAAGTCCTCTGTTTACAGTCATCTGAGATTGAACACGGAGGAGAATGAACTTTCCTGGTCTGAGTGAGGGAAAAGTTCCTCACTGAAGTCCTGTCTTCCTGTACATCAGGGGTCCCACACAACCCTCGAGGTGTAGTAGTGAGTGCGGGAAATGTCTTGTATATGAATGTTGCTGGACATGTGGGGAAGAAGCACACCCTGATATACACCTCAGATATACTCCATGGCTGATCTCCTTATCAACTGTTTCTTACATGATGAAGATCAGAGATCACCAAAGACATGGATGAAGTGTTGTACCGTGTTGGCCATTGATAGCAGGAGAAAAATAAAAATGGAGTCGTTACCTCTCATTGGCTGAGTACATTTTGTGGTGTAAACTCTTGCAAGAGGTCTGTTTTCTCAAGTCGTCTTCCAGGACGAAACACGTTAACCCCACCACTTAAAAGGCGGTCCTCTAGGCCTTTTAAAATAAAAATGGAGTCATTACCTCTCATTAGTACATTTTGTGGGGGAAGATTTCACAAACACTTACAGGTCTGATTCTATAAACTCTGTAGAATTAATGTGACGCGCATTCCCCCAGCCGTGACCAGTATTGATCATATTTTATTTCAGGGATTTCCTATGATCATTGGCTCCATCTAGTGGCAATAATGAGGCACTGTACATTTTGTGGTGTAAACTCTTGCAAGAGGTCTGTTTTCTCAAGTCGTCTTTCAGGACGAAACGCGTTAACCCCACCATTTAAAAAGGCGGTCCTCTAGGGCTTTTAAAAATAAAAATGGAGTCATTACCTCTCATTGGCTGAGTACATTTTGCGGGGGAAGATTTCACAAACACTTACAGGTCTGTTTCTATAAACTTTGTAGAATGAATGTGTAAAGTGTTGTGATTTCATTAATAATAATACATTGAAGAATTTACTGGCAGAAATTTTAAAGTCCTGTAGGCCTCCAGGGTGAAGTGAACTATTTGTACTTGTGAACCTTACAGAGCAAAACACATGTTTTTCCGATGGTCAATGGATGAGTCATCTCTAACATTTACAAGCCTTTTTTGAGACTTCAGGAAACAATGGTGACTTTCGTCACAAGACAAAGAGATGTTGTCCCAGTTTTAATAGACAAAGAAGAAATGTTTAATATATTGGTTGGTTAGAAGACCTATCATAGAGGACATTTTCCACAGATAACTGACTAAAGCCCCGTACACACGGTCGGACTTTTATCGGACTTTTCCGTGTTTTTTGGTCCGAACGGAGTTAGTCGGGTACACCCATAGCATACACACGCTCGGACTTTTCTGCAAACTTTCCCAAAACTTTTTACAACATCACGTGGTATTTCTGCTCTTTACCGCCACCCTTTGGTCAACTTCTGCTATTGTTGGTTGATTGTAACATTATTTGTTTTTTGTCCATCGGACAAAAGTCCGATGGTTTTCTGTACACACGGTCGGACTTTGCTCCATCGGACTTTTGTTGGCCAAAAGTTTGTCCGTTTTGCAGACCGAACTTTTGTCCGATGAAAACCAAAAGAGTTTGTCCGATGGAGTGTACACACGGTCAGATTTTTGGGCAAACTTGCTGAAAATGAAGTTTGTTGGCAAAAAAACCCGACCGTGTGTACGGGGCTCAACTGTTCTCTGGACTTTGGGATCCTCAAGTAATATCGCTTTCAACCACCGGGGCATAAACTCTAAGTCAATATATTCTATTTTCAGAATGTGTATAAGTTTATGTAACGTTGGGAAGACTATATATTAGACTTTGCTCCATCGGACTTTTGTTGGGCAAAAGTTTGTCCGTTTGCAGACCCAACATTTGTCAGATGAAAACCAAAAAAGTTTGTCCGATGGAGTGTACACACGGTCGGATTTTTGGGCAAACTTGCTGAAAATGAAGTTTGTTGGCAAAAAAATCCGACCGTGTGTACGGGGCTTAACTGTTCTCTGGACTTTGGGATCCTCAAGTAATATCGCTTTCAACCACCGGGGGATAAACTCTAATGCCGCGTACACACGATCATTATTCACGGCGGTTAAAAAACCGCCGTGAATAATGTAATTTAGAACGGGGGAACAGCTTGTTCCCCCACTCACGGTCGTTTTTCACGGAATTTTTTCTCTTGACGAGAAAAACGACCGTCTGTGGGCTCCGCGGCAGTGTTTCCCTATGGGAAACACTGCCGCGGAAAACATGTCGAAAAAAACGACGAGAAAAATTAGAACATGTTCTAATTTTTCTCGTCGATTTTAATGCCGTATTTCTCGTCGAAAAAAACGACAGAAAGCCCACAGACTATCGTTTTTCTCGCCGAATGGGAAAAATGTCGTTTTTTCCGACGAGAAAAACGGCCGTGTGTACGCGGCATCAGTCGATATATTCTATTTTCAGAATGTGTATAAGTTTATGTAATGTTGGGAAGACTATATATTAGACTTTGCTCCATCGGACTTTTGTTGGGCAAAAGTTTGTCCGTTTGCAGACCCAACATTTGTCCGATGTAAACCAAAAAAAAACAAAAAAGTTTGTCCGATGGAGCGTACACACGGTCGGATTTTTGGGAAAACTTGCTCAAAATGAAGTTTGTTGGCAAAAAGTCTGACCGTGTTTTCGGGGCTTAACTGTTCTCTGGACTTTGGGATCCTCAAGTAATATCACTTTCAACCACCGGGGGATAAACTCTTTAAGTCGATATATTCTATTTTCAGAATGTGTATAAGTTTATGTAATGTTGGGAAGACTATATATTAGACTTTGCTCCATCGGACTTTTGTTGGGCAAAAGTTTGTCTGTTTGCAGACCCAACATTTGTCCGATGTAAACCAAAAAAAATTAAAAAAAGTTTGTCCGATGGAGCGTACACACGGTCGGTTTGTTGGTCCAACTTGCTCACCGTGTGTACGGGGCTTAAGCATTTATCCCCTAGAAGAAGTCCCTATCTGAAACAAGCCCATTGTCAGGGAGACTCGTAGTAAGTACCCATGGTGATTCTAGCTGTCTGTAAAACAATGGATGACGTTGACCATCTGTCGGAAGGAAAATACAGCCTACAGTCCAATTCTAACGACAAATGATACAGAGACAACAGGATATGTAAAAGATATCATTTAGACGTGTAATATGTTATGTTGCGATGCATTTCATAAGAATTAATATGTACCAAAGTCCATCTCAACACTTATGCCGCGTACACACGACCGTTTTTTAATGACGAGAAAAATTTAATTTTTTAAAATGGTCATTAAAAACTAGGGTTGTCCCGATACCACTTCTTTAAGACCGAGTACAAGTACCGATACTTTTTTTTCAAGTACTCGCCGATACCGAATACTGATACTTTTTTTTATGTGTCAGTATTTTTTTTTTTTACAATTTTTTGTCCTGTTGTTTTTTTACAATGCTTTGTTGGGGTGGGAGGGGGGGGGGGGGGTCGGGAGAAGCTGTTGGGCTGTATTGAAATCTATACAGGGAGATCGGTGCTTGTAACTCCCCCGCCGCACCGATCATCACTGACTGCCCAAGTATCGGCTGAAGCATCAGAGCATTTTCCCCAAGTACAAGTACTCTGGAAATGCCTGGTATCGGTACTGATACCGATACTAGTATCGGTATCGGGACATCCCTATTAAAAACGATAGTGTGTGGGCTTCAGAGCATTTTTCACGACGTGAAAAACGGCCATGAAAAAAATTGAAACGTGCTCCTAATTTTTCACGTCGTTTTTTTACATCGTCGTTTTTCTCGTCATGAAAAACGGCCGTGTGTGGGCTTTAAAGACGTGGAAAAAAAAATGCGCACACAAGACGGGAGCGCTCGTTCTGGTAAAACTAGCGTTCGTAATGGAGATAGCACATTCGTCACGCTGTAACGGACTGAAAAGCACGAGGCTGAAAAGCGCGAATCGTCGCTCAACAAACTTTACTAACATGAAGTGTGGCGCCATCCGAATGGAACTTCCCCCTTTTATAGTGCCGTCGTACGTGTTGTACGTCACCGCGCTTTACTCGAGCATTTTTTTTCCCACGATAGTGTGTAGGCAAGGCAGGCTTGAGAAGAATCACGTTGAGAAAAATGCCGTGTTTTTTCAATGACATTAAAAACGGTCGTGTGTACGCGGCATTCAAGAAAGAGATGTGAAATGATACAAGTCAGAAACATTTTTAAATAACTACATGTCGTCATAAGACATTTTGAGGTCAATATATATTTTAAATCAAAAAGATGTGAATGGCGATGCAAGTCCAGAGATCTTTTTAAAATACTTACATGTTATATAACTCATCCAAATCATCAAATGACATCTTAGGTCATAGGAAAAAAGTATGATTTTAGTATCTGTTGACCTAGGGACTTTGTTAGAAGAAGAAATATAGATACCAATGTGATTTTATAAATAGAAGTGTTTTAAAGAGTTAATCAGCAGTATGGAAAAACGTTGAATTGCGTGTTTCCCCGAAAGTAAGACCTACCCCGTAAATAAGACCTAGCATTATTTTCCAGGAGGGCTGCAATATAAGCTAGGGTGACCAGACATCCCCAGTTTCAGGGAACAGTCACCGGATTGAGGGCACTGTCCCCGGATTGGATTTGAACAGGAGCTGGGTCAATTTCAAAGACAGTCAGTGCAAAATGTAAAAAAAAAAAAATCTGAATTAAACCCCCCCCCTGGTCTGCCGCTCCTACTATCTTAGGGGGGTGTATTTTTTTACCATTATCTGTGCCCCTCTCTGATGATCATGTGCTGGTCGGAGCGGAGGAAATATTTCTTACGTTTCGGGCGCATGCCCATTCAGCTCCGCTCGCATGTTCTTCTGCTTTGGCTTAAGTCCCGGCCAGCCGCCTGCCTTCTTATCGCCTTGCCTTCCCTGGTGGAGTGATCTTCCTCCGCTCCCCACCCAGTAGTAGCCGGGGCCCAGGGAGTAAGACTTTGACAGGCTGTGAGGCGGGCGGCGGCGACAGGCAGAGAGTCGCTGATTGCCGCCATTACTAGTAAAAAAAAAAAATATGTCCCCGGATTTCATTTTAAAAATCTGGTCACCTTAATATAAGCCCTACCCCGAAAATAAGCCCTAGGTTTAGAATGCTTGTAAAATCCTATAATCCTCTCTATTACAGTGGTATATAACGTACAATGTGTGTCTTTCTGTAATATAAATGCGGGGAAGAGAGCTCCGGCGGGTCACAGAAGCGCAGAGCGGCCCTATAAAGTAGGTGTTTGGCACAATTATATTACAGAAACACAAACATTGTACATTACATACTACTGTAATAGAGTGGATTATAGGATTTTACAAGCATTTTAACACACTGGGGATTCCTGTCAGGCAGGAAGAGAGTGGGGGAGAGAAGACAGCACCATTACATGGTAAGACCTACCCCGAAAATAAGCCCTACTGTGTCTTTTGTTGCCAAAATTAATATAAGACCCTGGCTTATTTTCGGGGAAACTCGGTATAAGAATATAAATAAACCTACGTTTAGAGATTAACACGTATTCAAAATCTATAGATAAATATTTGTGTGTTATATTGATTGACATATAATCTGTACCCTGTTTGGAAAAAACAGCTTATAGATATATTCTTAGACAGAAATATAAAACATATTATGTTATGTGAATGAATCAAAAAGTATATTAGAAGTATGTTATGTATACCGGATTACCAAAAGATAAATATCCATATATAGTAGGGCTGCGGAAATTAACGATTAATTGTTCGAGTGAGCTCCGCGGTCTCGTCCATAGGAAAGGCCACGGCTTCAGCCTAGCTCCGGAGCCACGGCCATCTTGGTCCACCCGGCGGCGGCTTAGTAGCAGTGCGCTGACGTCATCATCAGCCGCCTGCTTGTGCGGACGGTTCTGCCTGGATTTTACGAGATGTGGGCATTACGGAGGCGATGTGGACATTACAGTATGTGGGGAGATGTGGACATTACAGTATGGGGGGGAGATGTGGACATTACAGTGTGTGGGGCAGATGTAGACATTACAGTGTGTGGGGGGGGGGGAGATGTGGATATTACAGTGTGGGGCAGATGTGGACATTACAGTATGGAGGGGAGATTTAGACATTACAGTGTGGGGGAGATGTGGATATTACAGTGTGGGGCAGATGTGGACATTACAGTATGGAGGGGAGATTTAGACATTACAGTGTGGGGGAGATGTGGACATTACAGTGTGGGGGAGATGTGGATATTACGGTATGGGGGGGGATGTGGACATTACAGTATGGGGGAGATGCGGACATTACAGTTTGGGGGGGGAGATGCGGATATTACGGTATGGGGGGGAGATGTGGAAAATTGGAAAAACTGTGTGCGTAATAATTAATTGAAATTAGTCGATTAATCGATTTTAAAAAAATCGATTAATCGAACACGAAAATTTTAGTAAGTAACAGCCCTAATATATAGTCTTCCCAACGTTACATAAACTTAAACACATTCTGAAAATAGAATATATCGACTTAAAGAGTTTATCCCCCGGTGGTTGAAAGTGATATTACTTGAGGATCCCAAAGTCCAGAGAACAGTTAAAGTGGAGGTTCCGCGGTCCATACCTTTTTTTTTTTTTTCTATGCATTCTATGCTACAACGTATGCATTTTAATTACTCACTTCTCCCGCGCTTCACTTCATCCCCTGTCCGTTTTGCGAATAAAAAACACTTTATAAATCTTTTCCTGTATTTCCCATTTTGCTTGTGGGCATCTTGAAGCCCACAAGCATATTCTTCCGGGTAGCGATGAATGCTTGTCTCCCGGCATTCATCGCTGGATCTCGCGCATGCGCAGTGTTGACGGCGAGCAGCGCCGTCAACACTACCTGCGTGCCCTTATTTAAAATGGCGGAATTAGATCCGCCCTCGTCACGTGACCGGGTAGACGAGTCACGTGACGATTAAATTATCGTGATATTTGAAAGGAAGGCGGTACTATATTACTCCTGGGAAGTAGGACAATTTGCTCCCAGGAGACATTGCAGGATAATAGCCCAGCAAAGGACACGCCTACTCCCGCGGGAGGAAATCCCGGAAGTAGGAATAAAGAAATAAGAATAAAGAAAACTGCAGAGAAAAAAAAAAAAAAAAGGTTAGTCTTCTGTTTATATTCATGCTAAGAGGGACTGCTGAGAGTAAACTTAAAAATTTGGGTGAACCTCCGCTTTAAGCCCCGTACACACGGTCGGACTTTTTGCCAACAAACTTAATTTTGAGCAAGTTTGCCCAAAAATCCGACCGTGTGTACGCTCCATCGGACAAACTTTTTTGGTTTTCATCGGAAAAAAGTTCGGTCTGCAAACGGACAAACTTTTGCCCAACAAAAGTCCGATGGAGCAAAGTCCGACTGTGTGTACAGAAAACCATTGGACTTTTGTCCGATGGACAAAACAAATAATGTTAAAATCAACCAACAATAGCAGAAGTTGACCAAAGGGTGGTGGTAAAGAGCAGAAAAACCACGTGATGTTGGAAAAAGTTTGCAGAAAAGTCCTGTGGTGTGTATGCTATGGGTGTGCCCGGCCAACTCCGTTCGGACAAAAATCTAGGGAAAAGTCAGATGGAAGTCCGACCGTGTGTATGAGGCTTTAATCATTAATTTGTCAACCTATAGAAACCAGACACTTTTGGACAGTAACTCCCATATCTGCAGCCACCAATGAGTTGAAGACACACGTCCCTTGGGCAAAACTTAGTATCATTTTTATAATCTTATTGTCCAGAGACAATATTTAAGGGAAGAAAAATTTGATGTAGGACACACTGACTCCCACAGGATGGGGAGACACACTCAGGGACCCACCCTGAGGGCACATTGGGAGATCCACACTCTCAGACAGACTGACACCCATGCATCATGCATGAAGACATATCTTTACACTCGTGAAGATTCCTAGACACCCGATACTTGAAAGCCACGGCAGCCATCTTAACTCTGGTCACTTGCCAGTAGGAAATAGCCATTGTGGAATGGGTAAATATCAAATTTTTGATTTAATTTTGAATTCATTGTTGTTCTCAAAATTATTGAATATTCTGCAATTATGATTTATTCTCATTAACCAACAACTGGTAGATGTTTTTTGTAAAGATTACATTTTTCATTATATTTTTCTTTTTGCCTAGTTCCAATCTTAGTGACAAAACAAACGTCCAATTTATTTCACATTGTTCACCACTTAATTACCTGCAGTATAGTAACGGTCGCCTGTGTGAAATACAGACGTTCTGTTTCATTGTCATTTATACAAGGTCGTTGAACCTATTGAGAATTTATCATGACAGCATTATGTCTAAGGGACTGGATGCCCATTTTGCGGGAACTTTTATTGATTTTCAAGTCGTTCATGTAACAGAATTGGTATTTTAATTTCATGTAAATATTCGCTTTTTGTCAACCAATAAATGTAGCTATTTTGTATGATCGCACGTCTCCGTGAAGAAGTTTCACATTATAGACTGTATCATATAGATTGACTCGTATTCAAAAATATCTTTCGTTAAAAGTTACTCAATAATAAATATTGTGCGGGCAAAACTGTCCCTTGATAAGCACAACAAAAGGAAATGTGTAAGTTCTGTATAGAATTGGATTCTATTTTGTATGTATTGCACACGGCACTAATAAAGTTTTCATTCCATGTTTGCATTCTTTCCAGTCCTGATTAGAATTCGCCTGCCTATGTTACGCCCCTTGTTACCATAAAAGTACAATTGTAATATTAATGTGATAGCTACGTAATCATGTGTATAAAAACCTTCCATTGTGTCAGAATAAAACACAACAGTTATTTGGGAAGATGCGGAGTGTATCTTCTGTGTCTGTTCCCTCCTGCAGTAGTTATTTATTTGGAACCGCCAATCAATATGAGGATAGGAGTTGCCTGTCAATAATATTCCAGAACAAATGTGACGCCCATTCCCCCCACAGCCGTGACCAGTATTGGTCATATTTTATTTCAGTGATTTCCTATGGTCATTGGCTCCATCTAGTGACAATAATGTGGCACTGCAGTATTAATACCGCATTATTGCCCCATAATTGAGATGACGGTGATAGGAAATTGCTGTGATAATGTAAATACGGGCAGAATTTGGCACAGCTGGGTGAATGTTTGTCACATTAAAGGACATAAGATAATTATACCAGAAATATTATACCAACCATTAATGTAATACAGAGAAAACTGCATTTGGCTATTATATGGCACTAAGTATCATAGGCATTAGCTCCATCTAGTGGCCAAATGCAACATTCTCCATTTTAAATCAGGGGAAAACATTCAAACAGAATAGCAAAGGGTCTAATAACATTCATTTTTTACCCCAATTCACAGAGACGAATAGTACGTGCGCTTTCATTGGACCCTGACATTTTTTTTAATGGATAGATCCCTAAATGTCAGGAGACGTTTATATAAAGATGGGAAGTATGGAGCAGATAAATAAATAGACCTACTAGCAATGTTATTACCAGGCTGCAGCTAGGGGGAGCTCTAATGTTTCCAGTGTGACCACAGCAGAGTGATCCCATCTCACTCATATTAACCCTTTCTCTGTCAGAGCTGTTTTTGCATTAATTTTTTTCCCACTCATGTTTTCAATTTGGGCCTGAAGATTATCTAAAACCCCCAAAATATTAATTTTCTGTAGGCAAAGGCCCTGGAGAATAAAATGGTGGAAGTTCCGATGTTTTGTGTCTGATGATGGTAGCCCAACAGTTTATGAAGCAAAATAAAAATAAAAAAATAGAACATTTAAAGTATTGGAATGAGATTGGACACTGGTGGGTTTTTGAGGACACGCCCCCTCTGGGGCACCTTCCCTGTAACCCTCCCCCCACTCAGTGAGTCCTCAGTTTTCTGTTGGTGTCTGAGGGTGATGGACCTCTTCTCCCTCACGGAGAAATCAACTTCACTGGTTTCTTATTTGTAGTTTTATTAGAATCATTCGATCAACACCTCTCCATCTTCTAACACCTATAGAGAAGCAATGTGTCTGGATTGGGGCAGCCTCAGTCGGGAGTCATACCTGGACCCCATGCTGTGAAGACGGCCTGTAATGTTGCTTCAGGCACTGGATCCTGCGTGGGACGCTCACACTGCCATTTGATGCAACTCGAGTTAGCTGCAGGTTGCTATACAGGTCCAGGGTGATGGTCCATCACTATGGAACCCAATCCCTGAGGATATTCCCACCGTGATGGATGAAGCTTGGACTTTATATATAGTCCACCATATTGGACAAGTAAGACAGGGTCACCCTCTACCTCCGACCATTACTCTACAAACAGGACTGTGTCTGGAAAGTATTCACTTCACAGTGTAAAGTTTTCAAACTTGGCGCTAAATTTCAATCACTCAGATCTCAGGTGTTACATCACACCATTGGTTACACCCTTTAAAGCCACTTCCACCTAGAGCCCTTATAAGGTACCAACTAGGATTCATTGCAGGAAACCTGGGTTACCGTGTACTCCTTCCAGACCCCTAACCCATCTCCCACACCCTACTCCATGAGTACCCCACAGGGGAATCCCCTCACTTGTATCTATGGTGGAGACCAGGAGAAAGGGAGACAATTTTAAATCACAGGAGAACATTCGCTCTGCTGATGGTCCGCTCAATACTCAGCCTCAGAGTGACAATGTGTCCCTTGTACCGGAGTAGGACCCTCTTTTACCACCATTGTCCATATCCGGTTCTAGCTCTATCTCAGACACAACATGTAACCTACCTGACAAAAGCACAATCTTCTGTCACCCTTCCTTGGAAAGATTACGGCCACCTTTGTCCAGAGCTCTAAAACTCCCCACCTCTACCCAACCGGAGGCAGATCCCGATGTGCCGGTCCTAGAGGAGGCAGAGACAGGAAGGAATGGAGAGGATATGGATGCTGTACTGGAGGAAGGGGCGGAGGATTTCCCTCCCTCAGATTGTCATTATGATGAAGAAGGAAATTTACACAACATGCTTGCTAACATTGAAAAGCTAATTTTATTTTTGCTAAACAAATAAAAACAACGCAAATAGGGGGGTAGGTGCTGAGACTAGTCTATGGAGTAAAAATTCCCGCATCCCAATAGCTAATTGTGTGGGAAAGGGGGGTTCCTCTTAGGGGACTTTAAAGGGAACTTTACTCGAATAATAAGTTCGTAGTACGTCAATGGAAAGTACAAAGTTATTTTATTCCCACCAGGGTGGTGATAATAGGTAAGATTGTTTTACAAGATATAAAGGAGTTAGAACATGGGAGGGATGCTAACACAACAAACCATATGATACATGAAATACTAATACAATCAGGGACACCATGTGGTTACAAAAAACATAATGGTGAGAGCCGACGCGTTTCGAAAATTTGCAGTTTATTTTCTTCTTCAGGGAGATGATTGTGTCAAAGAGCAGGCATGTTAGTGTGTCTAGAAATTGAAAAAAGACATTAATAAACAACAAACTATACATCAAGGGGGGTAGGTGTATATTGACATTGTTCATATATTGAAATGCTGCTGACCATGTATATATAACTTGGGGATCATAAAGTTGCATCCATGGGGAGGGGATGGAAAGACATAAAATGAGAAAAAAAAACACCAGGGGAGAGAAACCTCTTGTTCCAGAAAGGGCCAGGTCCCACCGGCGTCCAGTGCCCAGGGATTCACCCAAAATGGTGCGTTCACACATCAACCCCAGCAGAGAGGAGGCTCCCCAGCAAGGGGCACGTGGCGCTCAAAGGTCAGAGACCAGTGTGTGGAGTCTGCACTGTGGAGCGGAGAAAAAAAGGGTGGATAAGTATGGACAAAATATCTACAGGCGTCTGCTGTAATGAAAGAGCACTATAGGGTAAACTATGAACCTGTGTGTCCAAAAGAAGGGACACATTGAAGTCCATAGGGTGGTGAGAGCTGTACCTGTGGGCTGATCCAAAAGTGGGAGGCTTGCCGTCATGCACTGATTCCTGATGCTGAGGGATTTTTGAAGGAGCTAGGTTGATGGGTCACCTCCGTTTCAAGTATTGATCGATGGACCATTGGGGTGGAGGGAGGGGGTTGATTTACAGGGTAGATATGTACCCCCTACCGACGGTGCTCATCAATGTGGTTGGAGGAGACGGAAAAACCTTGGCCTGTATGCAAATAATGGTAAGGGATGTAATGGGTTAACAAGGGTTTGTCAGGCCTGTGTAAAAGGCCTGTACTAAAATAATGGGTACTAGGGGTAAGAACAGATAGACTTTCACCTGAGTAGCACTACCCCACTCTAAGAGGGGTGGCCGGGGTGAGAAGACATGATGTGCTTACAAATGATCACATAGTAATATAGGGTAAAATCGGTGATGGGCAATGGATGCTGATACTGGGTTGAAAATACAAGGTGGGCCAAAATGAATGCAGGCAGGTGGAGTACAGAGCAGGCACTAGGCAGCGGGAGACAGTGAAAAAGTGACAGAGCAAAAAAAAAAAAAAGGGGGGGTTTACAGGGATTACCTTGGACAGGATCAGGGAGACAAGCAGGCAGCACAGCAGCGTCTGTTGGGATGCGATCAGCTGGTGATGTGGGGCCAGCTGTGAGCAGTGTCTTATTTAAAGTTAGAGTGGGGGGGGGTGGGGGTCGCGCTAGCCAATCAGGCACAAGCCTAGCAGGTGATGCACAGCCGTGCCTGATGTGCGCGCCCCTCGGGCCTTCGACGCGCGCACCCGCCCCCTATTGCCGTGCCGGTCACCATGGAGATGGGACGCAGCCATGGGAGGCATTGACAAGCGCGCGCCCGACGTCATGCTGACGTCAGGCGCACGAGGCTGGGGGCGTTGACCCGCGGCGCAGAGGGTGGTGGAACGCAGCCGAGGAAAAAACTCCGGCCAGTCCCTCCCACCTAGGAGAAGGTGCCGCCCATGCAACTGACGCATGTGACGGCCCCCCTGCGCCGAGTGGGGAGAGACGCCGGAGGGGAGAGACGGCCCCCCTGCGCCACCTCCTTCCCCTCCGGCGTCTCTCCCCACTCGGCGCAGGGGGGCCGTCACATGCGTCAGTTGCATGGGCGGCACCTCCTAGGTGGGAGGGACTGGCCGGAGTTTTTTCCTCGGCTGCGTTCCACCACCCTCTGCGCCGCGGGTCACCGGCGCGGGTCCACGCCCCCAGCCTCGTGCGCCTGACGTCAGCATGACGTCGGGCGCGCGCTTGTCAATGCCTCCCATGGCTGCGTCCCATCTCCATGGTGACCGGCACGGCAATAGGGGGCGGGTGCGCGCGTCGAAGGCCCGAGGGGCGCGCACATCAGGCACGGCTGTGCATCACCTGCTAGGCTTGTGCCTGATTGGCTAGCGCGACCCCCACCCCCCCCCCCCACTCTAACTTTAAATAAGACACTGCTCACAGCTGGCCCCACATCACCAGCTGATCGCATCCCAACAGACGCTGCTGTGCTGCCTGCTTGTCTCCCTGATCCTGTCCAAGGTAATCCCTGTAAACCCCCCCTTTTTTTTTTTTTTTTGCTCTGTCACTTTTTCACTGTCTCCCGCTGCCTAGTGCCTGCTCTGTACTCCACCTGCCTGCATTCATTTTGGCCCACCTTGTATTTTCAACCCAGTATCAGCATCCATTGCCCATCACCTATTTTACCCTATATTACTATGTGATCATTTGTAAGCACATCATGTCTTCTCACCCCGGCCACCCCTCTTAGAGTGGGGTAGTGCTACTCAGGTGAAAGTCTATCTGTTCTTACCCCTAGTACCCATTATTTTAGTACAGGCCTTTTACACAGGCCTGACAAACCCTTGTTAACCCATTACATCCCTTACCATTATTTGCATACAGGCCAAGGTTTTTCCGTCTCCTCCAACCACATTGATGAGCACCGTCGGTAGGGGGTACATATCTACCCTGTAAATCAACCCCCTCCCTCCACCCCAATGGTCCATCGATCAATACTTGAAACGGAGGTGACCCATCAACCTAGCTCCTTCAAAAATCCCTCAGCATCAGGAATCAGTGCATGACGGCAAGCCTCCCACTTTTGGATCAGCCCACAGGTACAGCTATCACCACCCTATGGACTTCAATGTGTCCCTTCTTTTGGACACACAGGTTCATAGTTTACCCTATAGTGCTCTTTCATTACAGCAGACGCCTGTAGATATTTTGTCCATACTTATCCACTCTTTTTTTCTCCGCTCCACAGTGCAGACTCCACACACTGGTCTCTGACCTTTGAGCGCCACGTGCCCCTTGCTGGGGAGCCTCCTCTCTGCTGGGGTTGATGTGTGAACGCACCATTTTGGGTGAATCCCTGGGCACTGGACGCCGGTGGGACCTGGCCCTTTCTGGAACAAGAGGTTTCTCTCCCCTGGTGTTTTTTTTTCTCATTTTATGTCTTTCCATCCCCTCCCCATGGATGCAACTTTATGATCCCCAAGTTATATATACATGGTCAGCAGCATTTCAATATATGAACAATGTCAATATATACCTACCCCCCTTGATGTATAGTTTGTTGTTTATTAATGTCTTTTTTCAATTTCTAGACACACTAACATGCCTGGTCTTTGACACAATCATCTCCCTGAAGAAGAAAATAAACTGCAAATTTTCGAAACGCGTCGGCTCTCACCATTATGTTTTTTGTAACCACATGGTGTCCCTGATTGTATTAGTATTTCATGTATCATATGGTTTGTTGTGTTAGCATCCCTCCCATGTTCTAACTCCTTTATATCTTGTAAAACAATCTTACCTATTATCACCACCCTGGTGGGAATAAAATAACTTTGTACTTTCCATTGACGTACTACGAACTTATTATTCGAGTAAAGTTCCCTTTAAAGTCCCCTAAGAGGAACCCCCCTTTCCCACACAAACAAATAAAAACAGGCCAAAAATTGAGAAATTTGTTTCTGTTATAAAATGTTGTAAATAAGTACGTTTTCTCCTTCACTGATGAGACTGCACTGACGGGCACTGATGAGGCTGCACTGACGGGCACTGATGAAGTTGTACTGATTGGCACTGATGAGGCTGCGCTGATGGGCACTGATGAGGCTGTACTGATGGGCACCGATGAGGCTGCACTGACGGGCACTGATGAGGCTGTGCTGATGGGCACTAATAAGGCTGTATTGAGGGGCACTGATGAGGCTGTGCTGATGGGCACTAATAAGGCTGTATTGAGGGGCACTGATGAGACTGCACTGAGGGGCACTGATGAGGCTGCACTGAGGGGCACTGATGAGGCTGAACTGAGGGGCACTGATGAGGCTGAACTGAGGGGCACTGATGAGGCTGAACTGATAAGCAGTAAAGAGGCTGCACTGACAGGCACTGATGATGAGGCGGGACTGACAGGTATTACTGATGGGCACTGGTTGGAATCCCTGGTGGCCACTTGTGGGCATCCTTGATGGGTCTGCACTGGTAATAATGATTATCAGCGCAGACCCCCTCTGTCAGGAGAGCCGCTTATCGGTTCTCCTCTACTCGCACCTTGTCAGCGAGAATAGAGGAAAAGCTAATAACCGTCACTTCCTGGTTACAATGTAATTGGACACAGCTGATCACATGGTAAAGAGTCTACGTCATAGACTCTTTACCAAGATTGGAGATGCAGTGTGTCAGAGTGACACACTTCACTACCGATCACTGCGCTGCGTGCCTTCGGGGGGCATGTGTGAGCAGCTTATCCTGCTGGATGTCATGTGACGCCCAGTTAGAATAAGGAAACCACCACCGGCCATCATTTTGCCGGGCGGGATGTGGTTAAATAACATGCTTGGGGGGTGTCCTAATCCTTCCTGTGAAGGGGGACATCTCTGTCGCGGACTTCTCTAATGGTCTGCTATCTATTTTGGAGGGGCCTGTGTGCTGTTTTTTTTTTTTTTGTTAAAGAGTCAGCAATATAATGTCATTTGCAGACTCTTTAAACTCGATCATTTCTTTGTAAATGTAAGTTGCTGTAGCTCCTCCTACAGGAGGAATGTGTACAGTCCCCATCCTACCAACTATCCGCTTACCCTGAAACTGAAGATGTCTAAAGCACTAAAAATCAGGTTCAGCCCAGCGGTCACAAGACCAAACCACCGCATACACAACTCTGCTTCCGGAAATGCAATGGTTATTTGCTGCCAATAGGGGGATCCGAAGCATGGTCACATTCTCATAAGAAGCCCCGCGTTACCACAAATAAGAAGATCATCCATAAAACTGCTTTTTCATTAAATCTACATGTACTCACAAAGTGCATGTATTCAATTGCAAGTACAATACAGCATGCCGCCCATCCTGGCAAATGCGTGAGGACGTCAGCGCCAAAACTCTGCCCCTACGTGTTTTGTCCCGGTAGACGCTCTGAAAGCAAAGTGGAGATCTCCATCCTTCTTATACTTGTAGCACCCCCCTGACCTACAGAGGCGTGGTGGCACATGACTGGAGAGGGAAAGAAGAAGATGTCTCTAAATTCCAGATGATCTGTGAGTTCAAGGGGGGAAATTCAGCCCCATAGCGGCAATCTTTTCAAGGAAAATGTTTCCCAGCACAGAACGGAGCGACAAGGAAGCGTCCAAGCTTCTCTTGTGCACTACTCTTGTGATGTGATCATGCATTAAACAATTCGCTTGGAGGCTTCCTTGTTGATCCATGGTGTGCTGGCAAACATTTTCCTTGTGACTTCATAACCAGTTCCCAGCTGGTTGTTGCTGCAGCACCCAAACCCTTGAGAGCTTTGCTAGGGACACCCCCTCCCTCCAGAACTCCTCCCTCCTCCCCAGACCTCCTCTCTCCTCCTCAGACCCTTCCTAGACGTTCTCTCTCCTCCAACCTTTCCTAGACGTTCTCTCTCCTCCTCAGACCCTTCCTAGACCTTCTCTCTCCTCCTCCGACCCTCCCTAGACATTCTCTCTCCTCCTCAGACCCTTCCTAGACCTTCTCTCTCCTCCTCAGACCCTTCCTAGGCATGCTTTCTCCTCCTCAGACTCTTCCTAGACATTCTCTCTCATCAGACCTTTCCTAGACATTCTCTCTCCTCCTCAGACCCTTCCTAGACCTTTTCTCTCCTCCTCAGACCATTCCTAGGCATGCTTTCTCCTCCTCAGACCCTTCCTAGACATTCTCTCTCATCAGACCTTTCCTAGACATTCTCTCTCCTCCTCAGACCCTTCCTAGACATTCTCTCTCCTCCTCAGACCCTTCCTAGACGTTCTCTCTCCTCCTCAGACCCTTCCTAGACCTTCTCTCTCCTCCTCAGACCCTTCCTAGACCTTCTCTCTCCTCCTCAGACCCTTCCTAGACCTTCTCTCTCCTCCTCAGACCCTTCCTAGACCTTCTCTCTCCTCCTCAGACCCTTCCTAGACGTTCTCTCTCCTCCTCAGACCCTTCCTAGACGTTCTCTCTCCTCAGACCCTTCCTAGACATTCTCTCTCCTCCTCAGACCCTTCCTAGACATTCTCTCTCCTCCTCAGACCCTTCCTAGAAATTCTCTCTCCTCCTCAGACCCTTTCTAGACATTCTCTCTCCTCCTCAGACCCTTCCTAGACATTCTCTCTCCTCCTCAGACCCTTCCTAGACATTCTCTCTCCTCAGACCCTTCCTAGACACTCTCTTCTCCTCAGACTCTTCCTAGACATTCTCTCTCCTCCTCAGACCCTTCCCAGACATTCTCTCTCCTCCTCAGGCCTCCACCAGACTTTTTCTCTCCTCCTCAGATCCCCCTGTCCTTCTCCGACCCGCCCTCCTTCTTAGATCACTCCCCATACCTCCCTCCTCTTCCTCAGACCCCCACATATAGCCGAATGACAGCTACAGTGTGGCCGGCCAGTCCTGGAATGCCGTCATATGATGTCCTTCTGTGATTGCGGCACGCGGGAGGCGTGTTCTGTGATCGCCTGGACACAGCTGATCACAGATCGGGGTGAGCCAATCGGTGGCTCTTTACCACGTGATCAGCTGTGTCCAATCACAGCTGATCACGGATGTAAACACAAGCTGGTTATCGCCATTCCTTTCCTAATGCTGACAGCATGAGTAGAGGAGAGCCGATAACTGGTTTGTGTGAAAGGGACATTGGCACTGATAAACAGGGCACTGATTATAAGTATCCTGATTATCAGTGCAGTGATCAACAGTGCACATCAGTGCCCACCAGTCCTGCCAATCAGTGCTGCCAATCGGTGCTCGTCAGTGATGCCAATCAGTGCCCCCTCATCAGTATCACCTATCAGTGATGCCTATCATTGGCCATCAGTGACCATCAGTCCCACCTATCAGTGCCCATTATTGTCGCCTATCAGTGCCCACCACTGCCACCTATCAGTGCCCATCAGTGAAGCAGAAAAATTACCTGTTTGGATTTTTTTTAACAAACTATGAAAAATGGGGTTGTTTTCAACATTTTCTATCTTTTTTTCTTTATTTAGCAAAAAAAAAACCCAGTGGTGATTAAATACCACCAAAAGAAAGCGCTATTTATGTGATAAAAATGTTGTATGAGTACAGTGTTGCATGACCGCGCAATTGTCATTCAAAGTGTGACAGTGCTGAAAACTAAAAATTGTCCTGGGCAGGAAGTGGGTGAAATTGCCCGGTAGGCAAGGGGTTTAATGTTGCTAGCAGTTTTGGAGTTTCCCAAGCCCAGAGTTCTACAAGCAATTCATTACAAAAAGACAAACCATGAGACTGTTTATTGGAGCCGGAGTGAATGGACTGTTACTTCAGTGACTGGGGGGCCCTTGTACTGTTTGGGAAAGAACCAGTTATCATCAGAGGCTCCTGCGGGGGGGGGCACTACACATCTATAAGTATATACAGTACATACACACACAGCACAAGGTCGTGTTCACACTACGAGACATTCCTCTGGGCTGCAGTTCCTCTGAGCTCCACAAGGTGGTGATCTTCTCACTTCTATCTAGACAGGAAGTCTCTATGGCAGACAGGAAGTGATGTCAGGTAACGGAAGGAAGTGATGTCAGGGAAAAAACAGGAAGTGATGTTATAAAGACAGGAAGTTTCATGAGGTAAGACTAACAGAGGAGACATTGTTGGAAGTGGCAGCAGAGAAGGTAATAAGAACTTATTTTCTATTTACATCCAGTGACCCCGTCATGTCCGTCCTCTTCCTCCATAGTCACTGTGATGTCTTTTATCTCCAGCAGATGATGACACACACATATATTATTATTATACAGGATTTATATTGTGCCAACAGTTTCACAACATGTAGACATCTCAAGTCTCCCGCAAGTTGCATTTGACTGCGGGCTCCCGGACACCCGCGAGTGCCGGTTGATCTCCCGGTCGTGCCTGTCACTCAGCAACAGACAGAGCAGCCCGAGCGTCCGAATGGAGTACGACTGCTTGGGCTGCTCTGTCTTCTGTCTGAGTGAGAGGTGCAGGGGGGGTCTGAACCCCCCCCCCTAGAGCAGAGCGTGCGCCGTTCCAAAGCTGGCTACGCTTGACCGGTAAGCAGGCACAGTGACGTCTTGGCGTCCTTTACAAATTTCAGCAGGGCCGGCCGGGGGAGCTAGGGGGACTCAGGAGTGAGAGCGGCCGCTTCCTGGCTCCTTCAGCAGGATGGTGTTCCTGCTCTCCACCGTGCCTTGTCTCTCCTGCCTGCAGATCAGCCTGGCGGGCCCCCGGACTCACAGACTTTAGTAATCCACGATCCGTCCTGCTCCCCCGACCCTGAATGCAGAAGCACACGCGAGCATTAGAGGTTTTCTGTAGTTTGAGGAGATTGAGAGGTGTGCAAGGTGTGTTTTTATTCCCTGTTGTGGCTCGGCTTCATTCACTGCTTCTCCCTCTTCATGTCTGCATTCCCCGGCTACATGTGCTACATGTGTCCCACGGTGAAGCCTGTTGATTTACTGCCTGCTGCTGACATAAGCCTAAGTGTGTTCCCGAGGCGTGTGTAGGAGGTTGAGAAGCGTTACGAGCCAGATAGTCGCTTTTGACATGAATTGCCCTGCTTATTGCTTCTCCCTATCTATGTTTGCATTCCTAGGCTGCATATACTGTGCTCTGCGGAGAAGTCCTGTTAACTTTCACTTGCTGCCACCTAACTGCTCTACTACCACTACCATCTATTCACTGTGTAGCCTGCTCACACCCAAGCATAGTGAGGAGTGACTGTATGTGGACAATTTTTAACCATAAGTTTTTTGATATTACCAGCCTTATATGGACATTCACCAAGGGTCACGTGTACTTTTTGAACAATTCATTTAGGTAGGTACAGTCACTATCTAGTGAAGTATAAGTAGGTGGGCCATTATTCATTTCTCTTCTTGGAGCCGGTGTTCTGGGAGCTTTTCTTTGATTTATGTAACCCTCCTGTTTATCCGGTATGTGTCTGTGTAGGGGTGCTGCCCCCAGCAAATGCATAATTTAACCACTTGCCGACCAGCGCACACACTTTTACGTCGGCAGAATGGCACGGACAGGCAAATGGGCATATGGGTACGCCCCTTTAAATTTGCCGCCGTGTGGGCAGGCGCGCGCCCCTGCCGCGAGCTCCATAACCGTGCCCGCAGGTCCCGCTGACTCGATCGTGTCACGGAGCTGTAGAACGGGGGGATGCCTGTGTAAACAAGCCCTTTCCCTGTTCTGCTTTGTGAGAGGACACTGATCGTCTGCTCCCTGTCAACGGGAGTGGTGATCAGTGTCGTGTCACTAGTAGCCCAGCCCCCACCCAGTTAGAATCACTCCCTAGGACACACTTAACCCCTTCCTAGCCCCCTACTGGTTAACCCCTTCCCTGCCAGTGTCACTTACACAGTAATCGGTGCATTTTTATAGTACTGATTGCTGTGTAAACGACAATGGTCCCAAAATAGCGTCAAAAGTGTCCGATGTGTCCGCCATAATGTCGCAGTCACGATAAAAATCGCTGATCGCCGCCATTACTAGTAAAAAAAAAAAGAAATTATTAATAAAAATGCCATAAATCTTTCCCCTATTTTCCCCTTTTGCGCTAACCAATCAATAAACGCTTATTGCAATTTTTTTTTTTACCAAAAATATGTAGAAGAATACATAGCGGCCTAAACTGAGGAAAAAATTTGTTTTTTTGTATATTTTTTGGTGATATTTATTATAGCAAAAAGTAAAAAATATTGCTTTTTTTTCAAAATTGTCGCTCTATTTTTGTTTATAGTGCAAAAAATAAAAACCGCAAAGGTGATCAAATACCACCAAAAAAAGCTCTATTTGTGGGAAAAGAAGGACATCAGTTTTGTTTGGGCGCCACGTCACACGACCGCGCAATTGTCAGTTAAATCGACGCAGTGCCGAATCGAAAAAAAGTGGCCCGGTCATTAGGCAGCCAAATCCTCCGGGCCTGAAGTGGTTAAGCTTTCATTGGCTGTTACAGGTCCAAGCCATTAGGCTAGTTCGCTGTGCTGTTGTCAGGTATTTGGCGCTAATCCGAACAAATACGGCATTCGGTATTAACTCCAAATTCTTAGTGAGTTGAACACTTGCACAATTGTTACCGCATGCCGTATTTTACTGTATAATATTAGCCATTGTTTAACTCGCCACAGGCTTCTGGTGTCGTCTGTTTTCCAAGGTTGTAGGGGTCGGGGCCTGATTCTGTGTGTAGTGAGGGGGGTGAGTTCATCCAAGGCGGAGGACAGGGATCTCTTGTAGACAGAAGCGGCTAGGTTGGGGCAGGACACTGGGAAGTGGCGTGACTCCCGCGGGAGTCTATGCCCGGAAGTGGGTGCAAATACCAAATATGACACCGGAGGGGGGAGGGTTCCGAAAAGCGGAAGTTCCATTTTTGGGTGGAACTCCGCTTTAAATGATGGAGGTCCGATGTTTGGGGTTTAATATCCAGAGGTTAGGAGAAGGGTGAGGGAGGTAATATGGGATTGTGATTTATATGAAGGGACATGCCTCAGCGTCCTGGAGGTTTTATTAGCATGCAGGTTTAGAATTATCAGGAGTTGGTGAGCGCAGTAATAGGGAGAGGACAGAAGTGAGGGTGATATATACAGGCTGTGGGGTGGGGGAAAGAGAGATTAAGGAGAGAAGACACAACTATCAGAAGGATTGGTAGAAAGTACATGTTACAGAGAGGAAGGAGAGCTGAATGAGGAATATGATGTGTCCTGGCAAAGCCCAAAGGCAACGTTCATCTTTCAGTTTAGGAGAGGAGGGACGCACCCGGGAGAAATGATTCTGTGTACAGAAACCTCACACAGCGCCCCCCACAGCTCCTCCTCCCAATGTCCCTCCAATCAGAGTTAGAGAATCCTATGACATCACACTGACCTCACAGCGCCTTTTCTTAATGTCCCTCTATCCGACTTTTTTTTTTTCTGATGCTCTTAGGATGTGGGCCGGCCCCTGGCCTCCTCACTTTCAAAGTAGGGCTGTTGGACCTGCATTGTATGTAATATCAGAAACCTCATCATGAAGTGGGGTTTAAATGAAGAGAGACCTGACCAGTGAGGAGGATTCTGGGAATGTCATTTGATTTTACTATTTGTTCAACTCTAGAGTTTTCCTCCTGTGAAGTCTGGAGATCACATGACCATCACATTGCCTCCACCTCCCTCCCTGATAGAATAGAGAAATACAAAGACAATTCTAGAAGTCACCAGAGAGATCATCGAGCTGCTGACAGGAGAGGTGAGCGGTGCCGGGAAGGACGTCATGATGGAGAATCAGCCGCCCCTCACATCACCGGGTAAGAAGAGACTTTATTGTAAAGGAGAGAGCAGTACGGAGGCTCCACCTAGATCCCCCATCATCTGATAAACACATAGAAACAATGTATTCAGTCAGTGTGTGTGTTTCCTACAGATGGATCCAGTAATGGGAACCCACCAGAGAGATGTCCCCGCCCTCTGTATTCCCGGGATTCCACACAGGAAGGTCACACCATCCCCCACCATCATCAGGTAGATGAGGAACAATCACTGATAGTATCATTAGGATCTGTGCATTATCTGCATTGTTACCATTTATGTCATTTTTTATTATATATTCAGAGTGGAAACCTGATAGATCCTAATGTTGAGGTTAAAGAAGAGATAAAAGTAAAAGAGGAGGATGGGGTGATGGAGGAGTCGGAGTATCTAAAAGAACACAAAGATCTGTACCAGGACACCATGGAGGCGTCATCCAGCTACAGAAACCCACCAGAGAGATGTCCCCGCCCTCTGTATTCCCGGGATTCCACACAGGAAGGTCACACCATCCCCCACCATCATCAGGTAGATGAGGAACAATTATTGGTAGTTATAATTTATACACAGCATGATTGTTACAATGAATGTTTTATTATATATTCAGAGTGGAAACCTCGGGGATGATAATATTGATGTAAAAGAAGAGTATAAAGAGGAGGATGAGGAGTATGGAGTGATGGAGAAGTTTTCAGAGAAACACAAGGATATGATGGAGCCACCTAATACCAGGAACCCACCAGAGAGATGTCCCCGTCCTCTGTATTCCCGGGATTCCACACAGGAAGGTCACACCATCCCTCCCTATTACAAGGTTGGTGGGACGGAGATTATAAAACACAGACTCATGGAGACGATGTGCGGATTTCTTATGTGATGTCTCAATAATAAAGCTTATATTTTACAGATGATATTTCTCTCATTTTCTTGGTTTAGAGTGGAGATCCAATCGATATAGAATTTGAGGTGAAATCAGAAGAAGAAGAGAGGTATGTGAGGGGTGATCAGCAGTCTATGGAGGAGGATGGAATAACGGGGACATTTATAGAGGAGGACACTCCTACAGAGATCAGCACAGGTGGGTCATTAACACTAAATCCATTCCTCCACCCATACTGCTCACTGATTGGTCCAGAGTAGGGCGGGGACTGGGTGATATCAGCCTGTAATCTCCTGGTCACTTTCCTGAGCTGTGTTCCCCGTCCTGTATTCCTGTATTTCTCTCGGATAATCTTCCTTCTCTGTGCTGCAGACACAATTTATGTATCTAGACTGGATTTATGGAGATTCTGGGGTTCAGCCGGCAGCAAAATGTTGATTTTCACTATAGTGTTGCTCCGCCTAGACACCTGGGGTATGTATCTTGGGTCTTCTGCCCCATTCCTGGGTCTAGCAAGATCGCAGACCGAGTAATTCTTTCGGCAATACTTGTTATGTTTGCTGGCTGTGCCGGGTGGAGGGATATGTCTGTATAGTCTCAGACCAAGACTGGACGGCAGCCTCAGGAGATGGGAGGCAGCGGTGTGGGACCTCTGCAACTTGTCTCCTGTATATATTTCAGCTTCCACTGATTACTGAACACCAATATTATGAGTCCTCCTGACCCTTCACTATATACTCTGTGTTGTACGTTACATAATTCTGATACTATATAGTCCTATCTGTTGTATCTTATACAATATGTTCTACATTACATACTCCTGACCCCTGCACTATATACTCTATATTGTACATTACATACTCCTGACTTCTGCTCTCTCCCCTCCACCCACTGCTATATATATATATATATACACATAATATGTATTCTCTTTTGTTACACCCATTTCCTACCAGCTGGACATTTTATATCTGATGATGTGATTGGAGCACAGACTTTTACATGTTGATAATAATGTGATAACTTCCTCCGACTTTGGAACCTTAAACAGAAAGTGATAATGAGGGAGGAGTCAATAACCCAATGATGGAGGTCTTCAGGATCAGTCCAGTCTTCATCTTGGTTGTTCTCCCCCCATCCTCACTCTCTGACCTCTGGTGGGGTTCAGCCCTGCTGTTATTCATGACTAAATCATGGACTAAATAAGGAAGTGCAGGACTTCTTGTGTTGGGAAGATGGCAATGAGTGATAGAGGGGGTGGGGACACTCGTCCTATAATCCCCTCATCACTGTCACTCCTATAAAAGACAGTTCTCGTTGTTTCCTCACTCTCTGACTAAGGTCCATGAATAAAGAAATGATCTGGTAGGAGATCAGAGGACCCATTTACTAGTTACCTTGAGGGGGGAATTGTAAGATCCTCAGAGACAAAGCTGCCTGATGTGGGCGGAGTCCTGGTTTAGGGGAACCAATCAGCTCATGTCTAGTAATAATCTTTGTATTTCTATTTTAGTAGATGGACGGGAGATGAGGAAAACCTCAGAGGATTGTCTCACTTTGTCTCCAGACTGTAAAGTAGAAGATGAGGACATCACACAGTATAGTCCAGGAGAAATCCCGACTACCTCAAATGTCCATCCGGCACCACGCAGTGTAGATGGACCATCGTATTCCTCTTATCCTGAGGAACCTCAGACTGTGCGGGACGGTGCCGGACCATCGTATTCCTCTTATCCTGAGGAACCTCAGACTGTGCGGGACGGTGCCGGACCATCGTATTCCTCTTATCCCGAGGAACCTCAGACTGTGCGGGACGGTGCCGGACCATCGTATTCCTCTTATCCTGAGGAACCTCAGACTGTGCGGGACGGTGCCGGACCATCGTATTCCTCTTATCCTGAGGAACCTCAGACTGTGCGGGACGGTGCCGGACCATCGTATTCCTCTTATCCTGAGGAACCTCAGACTGTGCGGGACGGTGCCGGACCATCGTATTCCTCTTATCCTGAGGAACCTCAGACTGTGCGGGACGGTGCCGGACCATCGTATTCCTCTTATCCTGAGGAACCTCAGACTGTGCGGGACGGTGCCGGACCATCGTATTCCTCTTATCCCGAGGAACCTCAGACTGTGCGGGACGGTGCCGGACCATCGTATTCCTCTTATCCTGAGGAACCTCAGACTGTGCGGGACGGTGCCGGACCATCGTATTCCTCTTATCCTGAGGAACCTCAGACTGTGCGGGACGGTGCCGGACCATCGTATTCCTCTTATCCTGAGGAACCTCAGACTGTGCGGGACGGTGCCGGACCATCGTATTCCTCTTATCCCGAGGAACCTCAGACTGTGCGGGACGGTGCCGGACCATCGTATTCCTCTTATCCTGAGGAACCTCAGACTGTGCGGGACGGTGCCGGACCATCGTATTCCTCTTATCCTGAGGAACCTCAGACTGTGCGGGACGGTGCCGGACCATCGTATTCCTCTTATCCCGAGGAACCTCAGACTGTGCGGGACGGTGCCGGACCATCGTATTCCTCTTATCCTGAGGAACCTCAGACTGTGCGGGACGGTGCCGGACCATCGTATTCCTCTTATCCTGAGGAACCTCAGACTGTGCGGGACGGTGCCGGACCATCGTATTCCTCTTATCCCGAGGAACCTCAGACTGTGCGGGACGGTGCCGGACCATCGTATTCCTCTTATCCTGAGGAACCTCAGACTGTGCGGGACGGTGCCGGACCATCGTATTCCTCTTATCCTGAGGAACCTCAGACTGTGCGGGACGGTGCCGGACCATCGTATTCCTCTTATCCTGAGGAACCTCAGACTGTGCGGGACGGTGCTGGACCATCGTATTCCTCTTATCCTGAGGAACCTCAGACTGTGCAGGACGGTGCCGCCCTTCCAACAGATAAGAGGTTTCCCTGTATTGAGTGTGGGAAGTGTTTCTATTATAAATCCAATCTTAATCTACATAAAATAACTCACACAGGTGAGAAGCCGTATTCCTGTCCTGAGTGTGGGAAATGTTTTTCAAAGATGTCCAATCTTACCACACATCAGAGATTGCATACAGGGGAAAAGCCGTATTCCTGTCCTGAGTGTGGGAAATGTTTTTCACACAAGTGCACTCTTACCACACATCAGAGATTGCACACGGGGGAAAAGCCGTTTTCCTGTTCTGAGTGCGGGAAATGTTTTTTACGGAAGTCAAGGCTTTCCCATCATCAGAGATTGCACACGGGGGAAAAGCCGTATTCCTGTGCTGAGTGCGGGAAATGTTTTTCACAGAAGTCCAATCTTACCACACATCAGAGATCTCACGCGGGGAAGAAGCTGTATTTCTGTCCTGAGTGTGGGAAATGTTTTACAGTGAAGTCCCGTCTTTCCAGCCATCAGAGATCTCACATGAGGGAGAAGCCACTTTCCTGTCCTGAGTACGGGAATTGTCAGTCACAGAAGTCCTCTGTTTACAGTCATCTGAGATTGGACACGGAGGAGAATGAACTTTCCTGGTCTGAGTGAGGGAAATGTTCCTCCCTGAAGTCCTGTCCTCCTGTACATCAGGGGTCCCACACAACCCTCGAGGTGTATTAGTGAGTGCGGGAAATGTCTTGTATATGAATGTTGCTGGACATGTGGGGAAGAAGCACACCCTGATATACACCTCAGATATACTCCATGGCTGATCTTCATCATGTAAGAAACAGTTGATAAGGAGATCAGAGATCACCAAAAACATGGATGAAGTGTTGTACCGTGTTGGCCATTGATAGCAGGAGAAAAATAAAAATGGAGTCATTACCTCTCATTGGCTGAGTACATTTTGTGGTGTAAACTCTTGCAAGAGGTCTGTTTTATCAAGTCGTCTTCCAGGACGAAACGCGTTAACCCCACCACTTAAAAGGCGGTCCTCTAGGCCTTTTAAAATAAAAATGGAGTCATTTCCTCTCATTGGCTGAGTACATTTTGTGGGGGAAGATTTCACAAACACTTACAGGTCTGTTTCTATAAACTTTGTTGAATGAATGTGAAGGGCATTCCCCTAGCTGTGACCAGTATCGGTCATATTTTATTTCAGTGATTTCCTATGATCATTGGCTCCATCTAGTGGAAATAATGTGGCACTGCAGTATTAATAAGACAAAAATCTCCTGCGCTCTCGGTGTATCGTCAAATCACGGGTGGTGTGGTTCAGTCTAGAGGCAAAGTCTAAAATCTTGCAGCCCTCCTCAGAACAATGGGTGTTCTACGGCTAGAAAAAGAAAGAAAAAAGGAGGGATCACCGACCTAGTGCATTACCACTTAAAGGTTTATTAAAATATGAATAAAAAGCAATAGTTTTACTGGTCCCACCTAGGCTCTGAGGAAAGGGGTGCGCCCCAGAAACACGTCAGCCATCTGGATGTTTTGGGATATCGTCCGACCCTCTCTGTTGTTGAGTCTAGTCGGTGGATACTGCAGTATTAATACCACATTATTGCTCCATAATTGAGATGACGGTGATAGGAAATTGCTGTGATAATGAAAATACGGGCAGAATTTGGCACAGCTGGGGGAATGTTTGTCACATTAAAGGACATAAGATAATTAAACCAGAAATATTATACCAACCATTAATGTAATACAGAGAAAACTGCATTTGGCTATTATATGGCACTAAGTATCATAGGCATTGGCTCCATCTAGTGGCCAAATCCAACATTCTCCATTTTAAATCAGAAGAAAACAATCAAACAGAATAGCAAAGGGCCTAATAACATTCATTTGTTACCCCGATTCACAGAGACGAATAGTACGTGCGCTTTCATTGGGCCCTGACATTTTTGTATGAATAGATCCCTAAATGTCAGGAGACGTTTATATAAAGATGGGAAGTATGGAGCAGATAAATAAATAGACCTCCTAGCAATGTTATTACCAGGCTGCAGCTAGGGGGAGCTCTAATGTTTCCAGTGTGACCACAGCAGAGTGATCCCATCTCACTCACATTAACTCTTTCTCTGTCAGAGCTGTTTTTGCATAATTTTTTTTCCCACTCATGTTTTCAATTTGGGCCTGAAGATTATCTAAAACCCCCAAACATATATTTTCTGTAAGCAAAGGCCCTGGAGAATAAAATGGTGGTAGCTCTGATGTTTTGTGTCTGATGATGGTATCCCAACAGTTTATGAAGCATAACTTTAAATAAAGTACATTAAAGGTATTAGAATAAGATTGGACACTGGTGGGTTTTTGAGGACACGCCCCCTCTGGGGCACCTTCCCTGTAACCCTCCCCCACTCAGTGAGTCCTCAGTTTTCTGAAGGTGATGGACCTCTTCTTCTCCCTCACGGAGAAATCAACTTCACTTGTTTCTTATTTGTAGTTTTGTTTGAATCATTCGATCAACACCTCTCCATCTTCTAACACCTATAGAGAAGCAATGTGTCTGGATTGGGGCAGCCTCAGTCGGGAGTCATACCTGGACCCCATGCTGTGAAGACAGCCTGTAATGTTGCTTCAGGCACTGGATCCTGCGTGGGACGCTCACACAGGCATTTGATGCAACTCAAGTTAGCTGCAGGTTGCTATACAGGTCCAGGGTGTTGGTCCATCGCTATGGAAACCAATCCCTGAGGATATTCCCACTGTGATGGATGAAACTTGGACTTTATATATAGTCCACCATGTTGGACAAGTAAGACAGGGTCACCCTCTACCTCCGACCATTACTCTACAAACAGGACTGTGTCTGGAAAGTATTCACTTCACAGTGTAAAGTTTTCAAACTTGGCGCTAAATTTCAACCACTCAGATCTCAGTCTCAGGTGTTACATCACACCATTGGTTACACCCTTTAATGCCACTTCCACCTAGAGCCCTTATAAGGTACTCAGGTGCTTCCTGCCACCGACTAGGATTCATTGCAGGACACCTGATCCCGATGTTCTGGTCCTAGAGGAGGCAGAGATAGGAAGGAATGGAGAGGATATGAAGGCTGAACTGGAGGAAGGTACGGAGGATTTCCCTCCCCCACATTGTCATTATGGTGAAGAAACTTCACACAACATGCTTACTAACATTGAAAAGCTAATTTTGTTTTTTGCTAAACAAATAAAAAAAAGGTAAAAAATTGAGAAAAAAAATTATGAGGTTGTACTGATGGGCACTTATGAGGCTGCATTGATGGGCACTGATGAGGCTGCACTGACGGGCACTGATGAGGCTGCCCTAATGAGGCTGCATTGGTGGCTACTGATGAGGATCTACTGACAGGCACTTATAGGTGGCACTGATGATGTAACACTGATGAGGCTGCACTGACGAGGCGGGACTGATGAGGTGGCACTCATATGCAGCACTGATGGGCGGCACTAATAGGCAGCACTAATGAGGGGACACTGACAGGCATTACTGATGGGCACTGATTGCCATCCCTGGTGGGCCCTGATTGGCACTTGTGGGCATCCTTGATGGGTCTGCACTGATAATCAATGCATGGAATATCAGTGCAGAACCCCCCTCCCCCTGTCAGGAGAGACACTTATCAGCTCTCCTCTACTCTTGCCTTGTCAGCACGAATAGAGGAAAAGCTGATAAAGGGCACTTCCTTGTTCAATGTGATCAGCTGTGATTGGTCACAGCTGATCACATGGTAAAGAGCCTGTGTCATAGGCTTTTTACCGAGATCAGAGATGCAGTTGTTTCGCTCTGACTGATGAGGTGGCAATGATGGGCACTGATAGGCAGAACTGATGAGGAGGCACTGACAGATATTACTGATGGGCACAGGTTGGAATCCCTGGTGGGCACTTGTGAGCATCCTTGATGGTAATAATGATTATCAGCGCAGACCCCCTCTGTCAGGAGAGCCGCTTATCGGTTCTCCTCTACTCGCACCTTGTCAGCGAGAATAGAGGAAAAGCTGATAACCGGCACTTCCTGGTTACAATGTGATCAGCTGTGATTGGACACAGCTGATCACATTGGTAAAGAGCCTCTGTCATTCTATTGTTAAAAAAAAAAAAAGAGCCTCTGTCATAGGCTCTTTACCAAGATTGGAGATGCGGTGTGTCAGAGCGACACATTTCACTACCGATCACCTCGGGGGGCATGTGTGAGCGGCTTATCCTGTTGGATGTCATGTGACGCCCAGTTAGGATAATGAAACCACCACCCGACTATCATTTTGCCGGGCGGGATGTGGTTAAATAACATGCCTGGGGGGTGTCCTAATGCTTCATGTGAAGGGGGATATCTCTGTTGTGGACTTCTCTAATGGTCTGTTATGTATTTTGGAGGGGCCTGGGTGCTGTTTTTTTTTATTTTTTAAAGAGTCGGCAATAAAATGTAATTCGCAGACTCTTTAAACTCGATCATTTCTTTCTAAATGTAAGTTGCTGTAGCTCATCCTACAGGAGGAATGTGTAGAGTCCCCAACCACCAACTATCCGCTTACCGGAACATTAGACCCCCCCCCCTAAAACTGAAGAGGTTTAAAGCACTTAAAATTAGGTTCAGCCCAGCGGTCACAAGACCAAACCACGCATACACAACTCCGCTTCCGGGAATGTAATGGTTATTTGCTGTCAATAGGGGGATCCGAAGCAAGGTCACATTCTCATAAGAAGCCCTGTGTTGCCACAAATAAGAAGAGGATCCATAAAACTGCTCTTTCATTAAATCTCCATGTACTCCCAAAGAGAATGTATTCAATCGCAAGTACAATACAGCATGCCGCCCATCATGGTACAAATGCGTGAGGACGTCAGCGCCAAAACTCTGCCCCTACGTGTTTTGTCCCGGGAGACGTTCTGAAAGGAAAGTGGAGATCTCCATCCTTCTTATACACGTAGCACCCCCCTGACCTACAGAGGTGTGGTGGCACATGACTGGAGAAGGGAAGAAGAAGATGTCTCTAAATTCCAGATGATCTGTGAGTTCAAGGGGGGGAATTCAGCCCCAAAGCTGCCATCTTCTCAAGGAAAATGTTTCCCAGCACAGAATGGATCAACAAGGAAGCATCCAAGCTTCTCTTGTGCACTACCCTTGTGATGTGATCATGCATTAAACAATTCGCTTGGAGGCTTCATTGTTGATCCATGGTGTGCTGGCAAACATTTTCCTTGTGACTTCATGACCAGTTCCCAGTTGGTTGTTGCTGCAGCACCCAAACCCTTGAGAGCTTTTCCAGGAATGTGTGCAATGGTAATATGGAGTAGGGATGAGCTTCATGTTCGCGTCAAACCCATGTTTGACTCGAACATCGGCTGTTCGCCGAATTGCGAACATTATGGGCCGTTCGCGCCAAAGGGTGGCTTTGGCCAGTTATGGCTCAGGGGGTTTAGTACACGTCCCACACTATATAAGGCCGCCGGCTTGGCGGCCTTGTGTAGTGTGTTGGAGTTGTTTAATGAGAGATTACAGAGACAGACGGTGTCATTTATATTGAGTTAGATAGAGCAGGCAGGCGAGTCAGTTAGATGCAGTTACAGTGTGTAGAGGATATATATGCATCCTCGGTGTTGTACAGTATATATATTTATACACTGTATTCAGTTTAGCTAGATCCGTTCCTGGTTTTCTCTATACTGTGACAGGCAGGAAGGTGGTTGTGCTAGCTGCAGACAGTCAGTGTTTCACTTAGTGTACTGTGTGCTTTGCATAGCGTTCACCTTAAGCTTACCTGCATACAGTTAGTGACTAATAGTAGTGTCCTCATAATAAAACCACAGGCAGAGAGCTGCAAGTATTTTTAGTTAGTGTACTGTGTCCCTCTCTGCACAGTTTTCACCTAAAACTAACTGAAGACAATTGCTGCTTTTCCCATACTAATACCACAGCAGGCAGTTGATTCTGATAGCTGCATTATCAGTACAGATATATATATATATATATATATATATATATATATATATATATACACATCCCACCTTTGTGCAGCTACATCTCACTGCAGGCCATTAGAATGTCTGGAAGGCAAACAAGGAGAGGCAGACAGTCACGAGGCAATAAAAGAGGGCAAGCAGGCTCTGTGTTTAGAGGCAACAGTGCTGCTGGTCGTGGACACGGTGCATCCTCATCAGCACATGGCCGTGGGACACGCTTGTCCTTCTTTTCGGCAGCTGGCCATGTTGAGCAGCAACATGCCCAAGACTTGGTAGAGTGGATGACCAAGCCGTCCTCCTCGTCCTCTCTCACCCAGGCTCAGGGTACTTTGTCTGGCAAAGCAGCTGCCAAAGCGGCCTCTTCCCTCGGCTCAATGGCATCAGTCACTCCTTCCCTAGCCCCATCATGTCCTCCTGAGGAGTCCCCTGAACTGTTTGACCACAGTGTTGGGTACATGCTCCAGGAGGATGCCCAGCGTTTTGAAGGCTCCGATGATGGAACCCAGCTGGAGGAAGGCAGTAACGTGAGCTCAGAGAGAGGGGGTAGTAACGTGAGCCCAGAGAGAGGGGGTGCCCAACAAGGACAGCTATCTGGCAGTCATGTACCCCCAGCTGCAGCATACTGCCAGATTGGCTCTAGTGATGAGGAGGGAGGGGATGATGAGGTCACTGACTCCACGTGGGTGCCTGATAGGAGGGAGGAGGCACATCTCCAACGAGGCAGGATGCCCTCCAGGGGCCAGCTTAAGGGCAGCACACCGACCGCAGCACACTGCAGAGCTCCACATGTGCAGGGCGCTGCTGTCTCTGCGTGTTATTCCAGAAGTTCTTTGGTGTGGGCCTTTTTTCAGACGTGTTTAGCAGATGGCACCGTTGCCATTTGCAACATATGTCTCAGGCGTATCTCGCGTGGCCAAAACATCAGCCACTTCGGCACCACGTGCTTGACCAGACATATGTCGACCTGCCATGCAGTTCGTTGGCAAGCGTACCTAAAAGACCCACACCAAAAAACAATGCAGACCTCTCCTTGCTCCTCATCAGCTGGGATCTCCAACCCCACTATACCTTCAGGAGGCCACAAGGATGGTGAGCAGTGACAGTGCATGCATCAGTGATACGGTCCCTCTTGTCTACCTGTTGGAGCACACGCTGCGTGGAATAATGGAAAGGGCACTTGAGGCAGAACAGAGAGAGGAAGAGGAGGACTTCCTTACCTCTCAAGGCCCCCTTTATCCAGACAGTATTCCTGCTGGCCCACCGATCTCATAGGAAGAGGAGGAGGAGGATGAGGGTTGTGTCAGCATGGAGGTGGAGCCTAGCACTCAGCATCATGTCATGCCTACGGATCATGTCGTCCTTAGTGACCCAGAGGACTCCGGACCGAATGCCTCAGCAAACCTATGCTGCATGGCCTCCCTGATCCTGCAAAGCCTGCGAAAGGACCCTAGGATTCATGGTATCAAGGAGAGGGATCATTACTGGCTGGCAACCCTTCTTGATCCACGTTACAAGGGTAAGGTTGCGGAACTTATCCAGCCGTTGCAGAGGGAGCAGAGGATGAAACATCTTCGGGAGGCCTTGCAGAAAGGTTTGTGCAACGCATTTTTAGAGACTGGGAGGTTACAATTTCCTGGTCCTGGACAACGTGTTGCTGAGGCTTCGGTCAGTCACAGAAGGAGCGGTGTAGAAGATGGTCGTCTGACCGATGCGATCAGACAATTTTGTAGTCCGCAGCCCCAAGGTCTGATTGGTTCCACTAACCTTCACCAGCATCTGATTTACATGGTGCAGGAATACCTAGGGGCAAGATCAGACTTGGAGACCTTTTCAACCGAAAATCCACTGGGTTACTGGGTCTTGAGGATGGTCACTGGCCAGAACTTGCACAGTATGCAATTGAGCTACTGGCCTGTCCTGCATCCAGCGTTCTTTCGGAATGCACATTCAGTGCTGCTGGAGGCTTTGTAACCAATCACAGAGTGTGCCTGTCCATGACTCGGTTGATCGGCTCACCTTCATAAAAATTGATCAGTCTTGGATCACCAGCTACCAAGCACCTGATGCTGATGTAACCGATTTTATTTTTTTTATGAATGTGAGATCCCTTGAAGACTGCCTATGCTGAGTGACTATCCTATTCCTCCTCAATATTCATGTTGATAGCTTCTAAGAACATTTTTGGTTCTGGGCACCACCACCAGTGGCTAAGGCCCAATTTTTCTGCCCCTGTTAGCGTGTAATTCCATTTTTTGGTGTAATATTTCGCTGCAGGGCCAGTTCCTGCGCCCACCAAGAGTAACTGTGAGGGCTTACAGTGTTGTCGCACCACCACCAAAGGCCCAATTTTTCTACCCCTGTTCAACAGGGGCATGTAATTACAATTCTTGATATAATATTTCACAGCAGGGCCCGTTCCTGTGCCCACCAAGAGTAACTGGAAGGGCTTACAGTGTTCTGGTACCACCAACACCTAAGGCCCAAATTTCTGCAGAGTATATAGGGCAGGCCGTATAGTATATACAGGCGGTCCCCTACTTTCAAACATCCGACTTACAAATGGAGGGAGACAACAGGAAGTGAGAGGAAATCTAGCCCTAGGAAGGGAAATTCTCTCCTGTAATGCCCCATACACACGATCGTTTTTCATGCCGTTAAAAATGCCATTAAAAAAAATGGCCATTAAAAATGATCGTGTGTAGGCTCCAGAGCATTTTTAACGACGTGAAAAACGGCCATTAAAAATTTCGAACATGCTCTCTTTTTTCATGTCGTTTTTTTTAACGACGTGAAAAACGATAGTGTGTATGCTTTAACGACGTGAAAAAAAACGCGCATGCTCAGAATCAAGTATGAGACAGGAGCGCTCGTTCTGGTAAAACTAGCGTTCGTAATGGAGATAGCACATTCGTCACGCAGTCACGGACTGAAAAGCACGAGACTGAAAAGAGCGAATCGTCGCTCAACAAACTTTACTAACATGAAGGGTGGCGCCATTCGAACGGAACTTCCCCTTTATAGTGCCGTCGTACGTGTTGTACGTCACTGCGCTTTGCTTGATCGTTTTTTTAAATGATGGTGTGTACGCAAGACAGGCTTGAGAGGAAACATGAAAAAAAACGACGTGAAAAACGGCAAGAAAAAAAATGGCAAGAAAAACGATCGTGTGTATGGGGCATAAGAGTTAATATGGGAAAAAGGTGTCTCCTCCACTGATGCTTTGTCACCAATCCTTGTTTCCCTAAAAAAACAAATTTTCAAAATCCAATTGTCATTGGGACAGAAAGTGAGGTGAAATCTTCTGAACAGGGGCACAGACAGCAAAACAAATGTTACAGGGGTGATAACCCTTAACTATGTTTTCCAAAAAGCTTAAAAATTGATTTTTGGCTGGAGCTACACTTACAAAATGCACCCGTTCAAAATTACAAACAGATTCTACTTAAGAACAAACCTACAGTCCCTATCTTGTTTGCACCGCCTGTATAGTGCTGTTCAGAATATATAGGGCCTGGGGGCCCCACGCCTTTTCTTTTTTTAATTTGGGTGCAGGGTTCCCCTTAATATCCATACACGACCCATAGGGCCTGGTAATGGGCTGGGGGGGGGGGGGGTACCCATGACATTTTTCTCAATGATTTTCATCCATATTGCCGCAACCTGACATTACATTACAGCCGCAAGCAGTTTTAAATGACTTTCATTCCTTTAGAAATGTCATTTTGTGCAGGGACAGTTCTAAACACGGGAAACATGCGCCACTTTGCAGGCATACTATAGACACACCCCCCAGGTACGATATTTAAAAGGAATATTTCACTTTTATTTTTTTCACTTTGAGCATTATTAAAATCTTTTTTTGCATTGATACATGTCCCCTGGGGCAGGACCCAGGTCTCCAAACCCTTTTTAGGACAATAACTTGCATATTAGCCTTTAAAATTTGCACTTTTGATTTCTCACATTCGAGTCCCATAGACTTTAACGGTGTTCGAATGTTCGGGCAAACGTAAGGTCCGTTTGCATGTTCTGGATGCGAACTGAACCGGGGGGGTGGGGTGTTCGGCTCATCCCTAGTCACAAGTCAGATCATTAGGACAAGGATCTGACTTCAATGATATTCAATGAGCTGAAGTAGGACCAAGGTAGTGCAGGAACCTTTTTGAAAGTCGGACCAGTTAAGACGGCTCTTATAGGAAATCATTGATTTACACACGTAATGCGACATGTGCTCCCAAAGTCGGAGCGTATGTCGTACCAGTGTGAACCCGGCCTAAATCATGGACTAAATAAGGAAGTGCAGGACTTCTTGTGTTGGGAAGATGGCAATGAGTGATAGAGGGGGTGGGGACACTCGTCCTATAATCCCCTCATCACTGTCACTCCTATAAAAGACAGTTCTCGTTGTTTCCTCACTCTCTGACTAAGGTCCATGAATAAAGAAATGAACTGGTAGGAGATCAGAGGAGCCATTTACTAGTTACCTTGAGGGGGGAATTGTAAGATCCTCAGAGACCAAGCTGCCTGATGTGGGCGGAGTCCTGGTTTAGGGGAACCAATCAGCTCATGTCTAGTAATAATCTTTGTATTTCTATTTTAGTAGATGGACGGGAGATGAGGAAAACCTCAGAGGATTGTCTCACTTTGTCTCCAGACTGTAAAGTAGAAGATGAGGACATCACACAGTATAGTCCAGGAGAAAACCCGGCTACCTCAAATGTCCATCCGGCACCCCACAGTGTAGATGGACCATCGTATTCCTCTTATCCTGAGGAACCTCAGACTGTGTGGGACGGTGCCGGACCATCGTATTCCTCTTATCCTGAGGAACCTCAGACTGTGCGGGACGGTGCCGGACCATCGTATTCCTCTTATCCTGAGGAACCTCAGACTGTGCGGGACGGTGCCGGACCATCGTATTCCTCTTATCCTGAGGAACCTCAGACTGTGCGGGACGGTGCCGGACCATCGTATTCCTCTTATCCTGAGGAACCTCAGACTGTGCGGGATGGTGCCGGACCATCGTATTCCTCTTATCTTGAGGAACCTCAGACTGTGCGGGATGGTGCCGGACCATCGTATTCCTCTTATCTTGAGGAACCTCAGACTGTGCGGGACGGTGCCGGACCATCGTATTCCTCTTATCCTGAGAAACCTCAGACTGTGCGGGACGGTGCCGGACCATCGTATTCCTCTTATCTCGAGGAACCTCAGACTGTGCGGGACGGTGCCGGGCCATCGTATTCCTCTTATCCTCAGGAACCTCAGACTGTGCGGGACGGTGCCGGACCATCCTATTCCTGTTATCCTGAGGAACCTCAGACTGTGCGGGACGGTGCCGGACCATCGTATTCCTCTTATCCTGAGGAACCTCAGACTGTGCGGGACGGTGCCGGACCATCGTATTCCTCTTATCCTGAGGAACCTCAGACTGTGCGGGACGGTGCCGGACCATCGTATTCCTCTTATCCTGAGGAACCTCAGACTGTGCGGGACGGTGCCAGACCATCGTATTCCTCCTATCCTGAGGAACCTCAGACTGTGCGGGACGGTGCAGGACCATCGTATTCCTCTTATCCTGAGGAACCTCAGACTGTGCGGGACGGTGCCGGACCATCGTATTCCTCTTATCCTGAGGAACCTCAGACTGTGCGGGACGGTGCCGGACCATCGTATTCCTCTTATCCTGAGGAACCTCAGGCTGTGCGGGACGGTGCCGGACCATCGTATTCCTCTTATCCCGAGGAACCTCAGACTGTGCGGGACGGTGCCGGACCATCGTATTCCTCTTATCCTGAGGAACCTCAGACTGTGCGGGACGGTGCCGGACCATCGTATTCCTCTTATCCTGAGGAACCTCAGACTGTGCGGGACGGTGCCGGACCATCGTATTCCTTCTATCCTGAGGAACCTCAGACTGTGCGGGACTGTGCCCGACCATCGTATTCCTCTTATCCTGAGGAACCTCAGACTGTTAGGGACGGGGCTGTCCTTCCAACACATAGGAGGTTTTCCTGTGCTGAGTGCAGGATGTTTTTCCGTTCTACATTAAGTTTTAATGTTCATGAAAGAAATCACATAGGCAAGAAGCCATATTCCTGTCCTGAGTGTGGGAAATGTTTTTTAAACAAAACCCGTCTTTCCATACATCAAAGATCTCACACCGGTGAGAAGCCGTATTCCTGTCCTGGGTGTGGGAAATGTTTTAGATTGAAATACAATTTTGATGCACATAAACAAACTCACACAGGTGAGAAGCCTTATTCTTGTCCTGAGTGCGGGAAACGTTTTTTGCAGAAGTCCTATCTTGCCATGCATCAGAGAGTGCACACGGGGAAGAAGCCGTATTCCTGTGCTGAGTGCGGGAAATGTTTTAGATTAAAATCACAATTTGTTATGCATCAGAGGATTCACAAGGGGGAGAAGCCTTATTCCTGTACTGAGTGCGGGAAATGTTTTATACTAAAATCACAATTTGTTATACATCAGAGAATTCACACGGGGGAGAAGCTGTATTCCTGTCCTGAGTGCGGGAAATGTTTTTCACAGAAGGTCTCTCTTTCCGAACATCAGAGATCACACACGGGGGAGAAGCCGTATTCCTGTCCTAAGTGCGAGAAATGTTTTCAAACTAAGTCTGGTCTTAGCGCACATCAAAGAGTGCACACGGAGATAGATCGACATTCCTCTTCTGATTGGAGGAAGTGTAGCCCACAGAAGTCCTCTGTTTACAGTCATCTGAGATTGGACACGGAGGAGAATGAACTTTCCTGGTCTGACTGAAGAAAATGTTCCTCACAGAAGTCCTGTCTTCCTGTACATCGGGGGTCCCACACAACCCTCGAGGTGTATTAGTGAGTGCAGGAAATGTCTTGTATATGAATGTTGCTGGACATGTGGGGAAGAAGCACACCCTGATATACACCTCAGATATACTCCATGGCTGATCTTCATCATGTAAGAAACAGTTGATAAGGAGATCAGAGATCACCAAAGACATGGATGAAGTGTTGTACCGTGTTGGCCATTGATAGCAGGAGAAAAATAAAAATGGAGTCGTTACCTCTCATTGGCTGAGTACATTTTGTGGTGTAAGCTCTTGCAAGAGGTCTATTTTCTCAAGTTGTCTTTCAGGACGAAACGCGTTAACCCCACCACTTAAAAGGCGGTCCTCTAGGCCTTTTAAAATAAAAATGGAGTTATTACCTCTCATTGGTTGAGTACATTTTGTGGTGGAAGATTTCACAAACATTTACAGGTCTGTTGGAAAAAAAAAATGTGTTTAACGAATGGACGTGGTGAATTCCTATGATCATCAGCACCATCTAATAGCAAAAATTTGGTATTTTTGCTGTATTATGGCCACTAGATGGAGCTGACGATCATAGGAAATCGCTGTGTGAATTAAAATACTGCCAGAATCTGTAACATTTGGGGGAATGCTCGTCACATTCATCGAACAAATGTTTATAAATAGACCCCTTATCTTCCATCAGGCGCGGTTTCATACTAATATCTCAGAGATCATACACACGTAATTAAATTCACAGAAAAAAATTGTACATATTTTTTTTTTTTTTATGAATACATGTATAATTTTCCTTCCACTTCACAATTATGTGCCACTTTGTGTTGGTCTATCACATAAAATACCAATAAAATACATTTGCGTTTTTGGTTGTAACATTACAAAATGTGGAAAATTTCAAGGGATATGAATACTTTTTCAAAGCACTGTGTGTGTGTGTGTGTGTGTGTGTGTACATGGGGGGTCAAAAATCTGGGGGGAGGGATTAAGTGCTTTGGAGTTACATTAATGTCCTAATTGTACAGTTCAGGACACAGGCATCATATTCATACACCACGGGTTATAAGCATGTTCCTTCAGGTGATTGGACACTGGCAAGCTTTTGAGGACACATCTCCCCCCCCCCCCCCGGGGTACATCCCCAACTCAATGAGTAGGTAAAAGCATAGTCTGTTTCCCTGTACTCTGTGAGTTGTGATCGTTTAACTAGGTCTGGTCTGTGTGCTCTGCTGCTGCCAGTCTGCCTGATAGTTCCCTTCTGTATCCTTGAGAAGTTTCTGGATGATAGGTGTGGAGCTATGCAGATGGCAGCATGAATAGTGACCCAGCCCCAGCCTATCCCAGAGACGCAGGCTCTGAAGGTGGGCTAGAAGACTGCATATATTCTGGGAGCACACTGAGCTCTAAGGCCTCGTACACACGGCCGAGAATCTCGTCAGGGAAAAACCCGTCGTTTTTCCCTGACGAGATTCTTGACAAGAACCTTGTCCCGGCCGAGTGTACACACGTACGATTCAAAAGAACCGCCGTTCTTTTGAATGGCACGAACGCGGTGACGTCATCGACTACGACGAGCGTGCACTCGTCACATTTAATGCCATCGCCGCCATCTTGCTACACCCTACCTATGCCTAGGAAGCTACCGCGCATGCGTCAAAGTCATTTCGAGCATGCGCGGGTTTCCACGGCGACAGGTAAGTGTACACACTCTCGGGTTTCTCGTCGGGAAAAAGGCAGACGAGAAAATAGAGAGCAGGTTCTCTATTTTTCTCGTCGAGATTCTGGCCAGTTTTCTTGACGAGAAACCTGAAAGCCTCGTACACACGGCCGGTTTTCTCTGCAAGAAAGCTCTCCCAGCAGTTATCTTGTTGGTTCTTGACGAGAAAACCGGCCGTGTGTACGAGGCTTTAGTCTTTTCCCAGAGTGGATTATTCCAGCCGAAGGGGGGGCACGCTGCCCTCCCAGGTGGAAGCTGCTGTTAGTGAGGCCTCAGGTGGGTGACCTGAGGAGAGGAAAGCCGAGACTCGGGTGCTTAGATTAAGCTGACCGAAGGGAGCTGTCTGCTAAAGATCTCTCTAGTATCACTGGAGTGTGTCGCTTGGAAGATTGAAAGGGGGCATTCAACTGTCCTTGTGAGTACAGACACTGAGAGATCTCGGGGACCTTGTTCTCTAGCTACCCCTCTGGTGTCTTATAGTTGGCTTTGAGTCTGTTAAAGGAAGAGCTCTGTCCAAGTAATCTACATAAAAGGACTTTGCTCCTGTGGCTCTAACTACTATTACTTAAGCTGAAGTCTACTGTTACAAGCCCGTACTTCATTATAGCTTGCTCAGAAAGGAATACCAAGTCCTCAAGTTTGACATAGTTCTTATCTTTGGAGTATCCTACCACTTCCCTCATCCCTATCCAAGTTCTCCAAAAATAAAAACCACAAAAACAAAATCTGGTCCTTGAATAAAGATTGAAAGTGTTGTGTTGTGCACCTGGATGCGGGGCAAAAGTTTGGGAAGACCTGGTCAGTAATCCTGCGGCTCCTAAGAGACTTATTTTTAATTTTATTTGAATTCTTCAATCAACACCTCACTGTCTTCTAAAACCTATACAAAAGCAGTTTATCCAAATCAGTGCAAGACCTTGGGAGCCATACCTGAACCCCACGCTGTGAAGACGGACTGTAATGTTGCTTCAGGCACTTAAAGCGGAGCTCCACCCTAAAGTGGAACTTCTGCTCATCGGAACCCTCCCCCCCCTCCGGTGTCACATTTGGCACCTTTTCAGGGGGGAGGGGGGTGCAGATACCTGTCTAAGACAGGTGTTTGCACCCACTTCCGGGAGTCCTCTCTGCGGGTATTCTGCGGGTAGTGCATCACTTCCCGCAGAACGCCCGTTGTGTTCTCGGAAACACACGGCTCCCAGAACACAACGGTGACCAGTGAGGACGGCACTGCACGACTCGCGAGTGCGCCGTAGGGAACCGGGCAGTGAAGCCGGAACGCTTCACTTCCTGATTCCCTCACCGAGGATGGCGGTGGGGGCAGCAGATAGATGAGCGATTGCTCGTCCTCTGCTGCGGACTCCAGGACAGGTAAGTGTCCTAATATTAAAAGTCAGCAGCTGCAGTATGTGTAGCTGCTGGCTTTTAATATTTTTTTAACGGTGGAGCTCCGCTTTAATCCTGTGTGAGGCGCTCATACTGGCACCTGGTACAACTCGTTGCTCTACAAGTCCAGGGTGGTGTTCCATTGCTATGAAACTCAGTCCCTGAAGACCCCTTCAGGAGCATGCCCACAGGGGCGGGCTAAGCTTGGACTTTTCCTGCGTCGTGGACAGGTAAGACAAGGTAACCCTTTACCTCAGACCATCGCTGTATAAATGGCGCTTTGTTTGGAACGTATTCACTTCAGAGTGAAAACTTGATGCTGAATTTCCAACCATTCAGAGCTCAGTTTGAGGTGGATGACCAGGTGTTACGTCACACCCTTTAACGCCACTTCCGCCTAGAGCCCTTATACGGTACCCGGGCACTTCCTGCCACCCTTTAACCACTAGGATTTATAGTAGGACAGTCTACACCTGCATTGCCATGTACTCTATCCAGACACTTTCCCTATTCCTGCACCCTACCCCATGAGTACCCCACAGGGGAATACCCTCACTTTTAGCTATAGTGGAGACCAGGTGAAAGGGAGCCAATTCTAAATCACAGGAGAACATTTGCTGTGCCGAAGGTCCACTCAACGCTCAGTCTCAGAGTGACAATGTGTCCTTTGCTCTGGAGTACGACCCAGTTTTAAAACCAATGTCTGGTTCTGGCTCTCACACACAACATGTGGCCTACCTGACAAAAGCAGAATATTCCTTAGACAGATTACAGCAAGGGTTTCAAAGTCAATATGGGGAGAATGTGTGCCCCCCCCCCTGCCATGAAAGGGTGGACCTGCAGAAAAGCACCTTGCCTCCATGTTGATGAGGAAAAGAGATTCTTCTCCACAATTCTGCCTTGTGGTTGTGGGGGGGTTTAATCAGAATCTGGAAGCCGAACATCCTCTTCTGGGGTCTTACGGCAGCTCTCGCGGCTCCTCCCTGCATTAGCAAACCCCCTCTGGGAAGCTCTCTCCCAAGGGGGTTACCTTGCGGGCGCGCTCCTTTGTCATACAATCGGCGTCCATAGACGCCGAGTGTATAACTCGACCTCGGCAGCCTTGTCATTGGATTTGATTGACAGCAGTGGGAGCCAATGGCTGCACTGCTATCAATCTATCCAATCAACGCCAGGACTCCATGGAGAAGAGGATACCGGGGACGCGCCGAGCAAGTGAACTGGCTCAGGTAAGTAAAATGGGGGGCCCGTGATTGCCAGGTGTTTTTTCACCTTAATGCATAGGATGCATTAAGGTGAAAAAACACAAGCCTTTACAAAGCCTTTAAGGAACCACCCCCTACACAAATGAATATAGGATACATAGTACCTGTTAGCATGAATAGCCATATGACAGCTCCCTGAGTTGTCATCAGCTACATAAAAGAAGGATGAGGAGAGTGGTGACATCATTGCCCAATAATACCGGTGGTCATAGCTAGGCAGTGATGTCACTGCTATCCTCTGACACTTTGCTTGCATAGCATGGATTCCCAGTAACATCAGTGGTTCATAGGGACGATGTGGGTGCAAACACCTGCCGCTTCCTTAGCAACCAGTGACAGCGGAAAGCTGTCATAAGTAGAAGTGGTAGAAATATTGTTTCTATATCTGATGTTTGGCTCCTGCCAAAAAAGGGACCAGGACAGCCAAAGCTTGGCTCATTTCTACTTTCTACCAACTAAACCAGGGGCTCATCCCTAGTGGACCCCTTACATCAATGGTCAGTGTAGTGGTTCCTTACATTGGTGACCAATGGTAGAAGGATCCCCTTTTATCAGTGTAGTGAGTGCTTCTTTACATTGGTGACCTACAAGAGAAGGATCCTGTTATTTCAGTGTAGTGGTCCTTTACATTGGTGATCAATGAGAGAAGGACCCCTTTATATCAGTGGTCGGTGTAGCAGTTCATTACATTGGTAACCACTGGGAGAAGGACCCCTTATATCAGTGGTCAGTGTAGTGCTCCATTACATTAGTGACCAATGGGAGAAGGACCTTCTTATATAAGTGTAGCGGTCCTTTGTGTTGGTTATCAATGGAAAAAGGACCCCTTTATCTTAGTGGTCAGTGTAGTGGTCCCTTACATTGGTGACCAATGGGAGAAGGACCCCTTATATCAGTGGCCAGTGGGAGAAGGACATTCTTACATCATAATTCGAGGGAAGATGGCCTCCCTTACATATCATAAATATCAGTTGTTACTGAAAGACAGAAATTGTTCATTGCTCAAGGAACCCCTAGAAACCTTTGGAGGAACCTTGGCGGAGAAAGGCTGGACTAGGCAGTAATATATTTCTCTCCCCATTGGTGGGAGTGGAGGTGACCCCATCTATAAGTATATACAGTACATACACACACAGCACAAGGCCGTGTTCACACTACGAGACGGTTCTTGAGGCTGCAGTTCCTCTGAGCTCCACAGAGAGCTTTTACCCAGACAGGAAGTCTCTATGGAAGACAGGAAGTGATGTCAGGTACAAACAGGAAGTTCCGGGTGAGAGGTGAGTTTGGAGGAACTAGAGAGGAGACATTGCTGCAAGATGATGTCTCTGATAGAATAGAGAAATAAAAAGAAGATTCTAGAAGTCACCAGAGAGATCATCGAGCTGCTGACAGGAGAGGTGGGCGGTGCCGGGAAGGACGTCATGATGGACAATCAGCCGCCCCTCACATCACCGGGTAAGAGGAGACTTTATTGTAAAGGAGAGAGCAGTACGGAGGCTCCACCTAGATCCCCCATCATCTGATAAACACATAGAAACAATGTATTCAGTCAGTGTGTGTGTTTCCTACAGATGGGTCCAGTAATGGGAACCCACCAGAGAGATGTCCCCGTCCTCTGTATTCCCGGGATTCCACACAGGAAGGTCACACCATCCCCCACCATCATCAGGTAGATGAGGAACAATCACTGATAGTATCATTAGGATCTGTACATTATCTGCATTGTTACCATTGATGTCATTTTTATTATATATTCAGAGTGGAAACCTGAGAGATCCTAAAGTTGAGGTTAAAGAAGAGATAAAAGAGGAGGATGATGAGGATGGGGTGATGGAGGAAGAACACAAAGATCTGTACCAGGACACCATGGGGGAGTCATCCAGCTACAGAAACCCACCAGAGAGATGTCCCCGTCCTCTGTATTCCCGGGATTCCACACAGGAAGGTCACACCATCCCCCACCATCATCAGGTAGATGAGGAACAATTATTAGTAGTTATAAGCAAGCATGTTTGTTACAATGAATGTTTTATTATATATTCAGAGTGGAAACCTCGGGGATGATAATATTGATGTTAAAGAAGAGTATAAAGAGGAGGATGAGGAGTATGGAGTGATGAAGGAGTTTTCAGAAGGACACAAGGATATGATGGAGCCGCCTAATACCAGGAACCCCCCAGAGAGATGTCCCCGTCCTCTGTATTCCCGGGATTCCACACAGGAAGGTCACACCATCCCTCACTGTTACAAGGTTGGTGGGACAAAGTATTTAGAATATGGACTGGTGGAGGTGATGTGTTTTTCTTTTATATGATGCTACAATATTAAACCTTATATTGTACAGATGTTATTGTTGATCCTTGTCTTGGTTTAGAGTGGAGATCCAATCGATATAGAATTTGAGGTGAAATCAGAAGAAGAAGAGAGGTATGTGAGGGATGATCAGCAGTCTATGGAGGAGGATGGAATAACGGGGACATTTATAGAGGAGGACACTCCTACAGAGATCAGCACAGGTGGGTCATTAACAGTATCTTCTGCATTTTATAGTCCTATATGTTGTACCCTATACAATATGTTGTAAATTACATACTCCTGACCCCTGCACTATATACTCTATGTTGTACATTACATAATTCTGATACTATATAGTCCTATCTGTTGTATCTTATACAATATGTTGTACGTTACATAGTCCTGACTTCCTCTCTCTCACCTCTACCCACTGCTATATATACACATAATATGTATTCTCTTGTTACACCCATTTCCTACCAGCTGGACATTTTTATATCTGATGATTTGATTGGAGCACAGACTTTTACATGGTGATAATAATGTGATAACTTCCTCCAACTTTGGAACCTTAAACAGAAAGTGATAATGAGGGGGAGGAGTCAATAACCCAATTATGGAGGTCTTCAGGATCAGTCCAGTCCTCATCTTGGTTGTTCTCCCCCCATCCTCACTCTCTGACCTCTGGTGGGGCTCAGCCCCGCTGTTATTCATGACTAAATCATGGACTAAATAAGGAAGTGCAGGACTTCTTGTGTTGGGAAGATGGCAATGAGTGATAGAGGGGGAGGGGACACTCGTCCTATAATCCCCTCATCACTGTCACTCCTATAAAAGACAGTTCTTGTTGTTTCCTCACCAATCTGCTCATGTCTAGTAATAATCTTTGTATTTCTATTTTAGTAGATGGACGGGAGATGAGGAAAACCTCAGAGGATTGTCTCACTTTGTCTCCAGACTGTAAAGTAGAAGATGAGGACATCACACAGTATAGTCCAGGAGAAAACCCGACTACCTCAAATGTCCATCCGGCACCACACAGTGTAGATGGGCCATCGTATTCCTCTTATCCTGAGGAACCTCAGACTGTGCGGGACGGTGCCGGACCATCGTATTCCTCTTATCCTGAGGAACCTCAGACTGTGCGGGACGGTGCCGGACCATCGTATTCCTCTTATCCTGAGGAACCTCAGACTGTGCGGGACGGTGCCGGACCATCGTATTCCTCTTATCCTGAGGAACCTCAGACTGTGCGGGACAGTGCCGGACCATCGTATTCCTCTTATCCTGAGGAACCTCAGACTGTGCGGGACGGTGCCGGACCATCGTATTCCTCTTATCCTGAGGAACCTCAGACTGTGCGGGACGGTGCCGGACCATCGTATTCCTCTTATCCTGAGGAACCTCAGACTGTGCGGGACGGTGCCGGACCATCGTATTCCTCTTATCCTGAGGAACCTCAGACTGTGCGGGACGGTGCCGGACCATCGTATTCCTCTTATCCTGAGGAACCTCAGACTGTGCGGGACGGTGCCGGACCATCGTATTCCTCTTATCCTCAGGAACCTCAGACTGTGCGGGACGGTGCCGGACCATCGTATTCCTCTTATCCTGAGGAACCTCAGACTGTGCGGGACGGTGCCGGACCATCGTATTCCTCTTATCCTGAGGAACCTCAGACTGTGCGGGACGGTGCCAGACCATCGTATTCCTCTTATCCTGAGGAACCTCAGACTGTGCGGGACGGTGCCGGACCATCGTATTCCTCTTATCCTGAGGAACTTCAGACTGTGCGGGACGGTGCCGGACCATCGTATTCCTCTTATCCTGAGGAACCTCAGACTGTGCGGGACGGTGCCGGACCATCGTATTCCTCTTATCCTGAGGAACCTCAGACTGTGCGGGACGGTGCCGGACCATCGTATTCCTCTTATCCCGAGGAACCTCAGACTGTGCGGGACGGTGCCGTCCTTCCAACGAATAAGAGGTTTCCCTGTACTGAGTGCGGGAAGTGTTTCCATTTTAATTCCAATCTTAATGTGCATAAAAGATCTCACACGGGTGAGAAACCGTATTCCTGCCCTGAGTGTGGGAAATGTTTTTCACAGAAGTACCATCTTTGTAGACATCAGAGGTCTCACACAGGTGAGAAGCCACATTCCTGTTCTGAGTGCGGGAAATGTTTTGTGCAAAAAACAGAACTTGTCTCACATCAGAGGTCTCACACAGGGGAGAAACCATTTTCCTGTCCAGAGTGTGGGAAATGTTTTTCAGGAAAATCCAGTCTTTACAAACACCAGACATTGCACACAGGAGTAAAACCGTATTCTTGTTCTACGTGTGGGAAATGTTTTTTAACAAAATCAGAACTTGTCACACATGAAAGGTATCACACTGGGGAAAAGCCATACTGTTGTCCTGAGTGCGGGAAATGTTTTTCAGATAAGTACAGTCTTTACAAACATCAGAGATTGCACACAGGGGAGAAGCCGTATTCCTGTCCTGAGTGTGGAAAATGTTTTTCACTGACGTCCGCTCTTTACAGACACCAAAGATTGCACATGGGGGAAAAGCCGTATGCCTGTCCTGAGTGCGGGAAATGTTTTTCACAGAAGTCCAATCTTTACAGACACCAGAGATTGCACATGGGAGAGAGGCCATTTTCCTGTCCTGAGTGTGGGAAATGTTTTGCACAGAAGTCCGCTCTTTACAGGCATCAGAGATCTCACACGAGGGAGAAGCCTTATACCTGTCCTGAGTGTGGGAAAAGTTTTTCACAGAAGTCCAGTCTTTCTGTACATCAGAGATCTCACACAGGGGAAAAGCCATATTCCTGTCCTGAGTGCGGGAAATATTTTTCAAGGACATCCAGTCTTTACAAACATCGGAAATCTCACACGGGGGAGAAGCCGTATTCATGTCCTGAGTGAGGGAATTGCTCTTCACTGAAGTCCTGTCTTCCTATACATCAGGGGTCCCACACACCAATACACCTCGAAGGTTGTGCGGGAAATGTCTTGTATATGAATGTTGCTGGACATGTGGGGAAGAAGCACACCCTGATATACACCTCAGATATACTCCATGGCTGATCTTCATCATGTAAGAAACAGTTGATAAGGAGATCAGAGATCACCAAAGACATGGATGAAGTGTTGTACCGTGTTGGCCATTGATAGCAGGAGAAAAATAAAAATTGAGTCATTGGCTGAGTACATTTTGTGGTGTAAACTCTTGCAAGAGGTCTGTTTTCTCAAGTCGTCTTCCAGGACGAAACACATTAACCCCACCACTTAAAAGTTGGCCCTCTAGGCCTTTTAAAATAAAAATTGAGTCATTACATCTCATTGGCTGAGTACATTTTGTGGGGGAAGATTTCACAAACACTTACAGGTCTGTTTCTATAAAATCAGAATAGAATGAATGTAACAGACATTCCCCCAGCCGTGACCAGTATTGGTCATATTTTATTTCAGTGATTTCCTATGATCATTGGCTCCATCTAGTGCCAACAATGTGGCACTGCAATATTAATATCGCATTATTGCCCCATAATTGAGCTGAAGATCATAGGAAATTGCTGTGTTAATGAAATTACTACTTGACTTCTCCATTTCACTATCACCCTTTGGGCACAAAGAGACCTGCAAAGACTTTCGGAACCTTCCCTGTCCATGAACAGATAGAATGTGCCGTCTATGAAAACTAGACATGAGCAGGAAATTTGTTTGGTTTTGTATAGATTAGTTATGTTACTAATTTTGATTCGTTAGTTCGTTTCTGAATTCATTTTGTTTCACTTCATTTAATTTTGTTTCGTTGATAAATTTTCTAACAAATTCCAAATTTTCGGAACGATTCGAATTCTGCGTGAAGAATAGCTGGTTGTTAAGCAGCGGGCTGGGAAGCCGGCCGCTGTGTCCTTAACAACCGATGACTCATCAGCTGTCAGCGGGCTTCCCCACTGAGAGCTGAAATGTAAACAATAGAAAATTCAGAAATAGAAACAGCGTGGGGTCCCTTCCAGTCCATATCAGGCCCTTCGGGTTTGGTATGGATTTTAAGGGCAAAGCCAAAATAAAAATAAAAAGGCGTGCCCCCCCCCCCCCAAAATCCATACCAGACCCTTATCTGAGCCTGCAGCCTTGCAAACCAAGAAAGATGGGGATGAGCGAGTGCCCCCCCCCCCTTCCTGAACCATACCAGGCCACATGGCCTCAACATGGGGGGATGCTTGATGGGATTGATGTTGATATGGTCAAGGGCCTCTTCCTCATAACCGAGGGCGGTGGTTGTGGGGGTCTGTGGACAGGGGTTGTTATCGGAAACTAGAAGCCACCTTTAACAAGGGGGGGCCCCCAGATCCCGCTCCCCCTCCATGTGAATGAGTATGGGATACTCATTTAGTGGAAAAAGAGTTTGCAGTAATGTAAACTATTCCTGTGGTTGACCCGGCCCTCTCTATCTTAAGCAAAAATCTCCTTGTACTAATTGAAGATGTTCCGTATTTTAAAGATTCTGCGGAAAGGAAATTTGAGATGCTCTTAACCCCCATTTTTATATACATTTTCCAGGCAGGGGCTCTTTAGTTCCGGGAGAATTTATGGGTACGTCCTCTTGCTGATGCACAGTGGTTTGATCTGTGACCGTTATGTCCATGGAACACACCGGATAACAGCACTCGGTACCAGGGTGCTGTGATTGGCACAGGTACCATGTGATCGCTGTGACCAATCACAGTGAACACATTCCACTTGTAAACAACTGTTATGAATGGCCTTCTCGGAGGCAGTACCCTACGCCCAATTCCATTCAAGGACCCTGCATCTAAGCATGGAAAAAGTAGGCTCTGCCCATGCTACTATCCTCACCACTTCAACTCTTAACAGTGGGAAAATATTTCCATCTCTACAATTGGAAAGTTATTATAAAGTTATGGAAAGAAAAGTTACCACCCCAGGGGGCTTTGTGTTGCAGCAAGGAATACTGGTGTTCTTGGTTGTATCAAAAACATAATTTATTGGTACAGATTTTCCACAGAGGGCACATCTGTTAGAGTCATAACATGGGTACAAATTACAATAAAAACATGTACATATTATTACAGCCGTAGGGATACATATACCAGTGACATAACAGGATGTCCTTGTACAGAAGTAAAACTAGAAAGGCTGACGCGTTTCGACCTTGTCATTGCGGTCTTTTTCAGGGGGTGAGAAGGGAATGCACTAGAGGGAAATACATTTAATGAATAAATAATTCAACAAACAAGAGCCTTTTCCAAATTAAAACGGCTACAAGAATTGTAATGTTTATAAAGGTAAGTATATTTACCCATTAACGGCTGGGGCAAGAAAGGCTCCCCATGAGTTGCGTTCAAAAACCGACCGTGGACCCCGTTATTATAAAGTTATAACAGATGCAAGCCTGTCAGGCTGCGGAGGAGCCTTTCTTTTACGAAAAGGTTTTATTAGTATGCAATCCAACAGATAAAGAACAATATCTAGAATGTTACAGTACATAATAGGTCAAATGAAACTAAACACGAAAGAAAAATGAAATTGCTATAGCCCCATATGCGGTCTCCCTATATAGGGAAAGGTCCTTCAAAAAATCCAACAGATCCATTGTTCATTGCAGAAGACAAGGGACCAAAAGTTTCCCAACCTAGGACTAGGCTTGACTAGGTTTAACCACTTCCATACAGGGCACTTATACATCTTCCTGCCCGGACCAATTTTCAGCTTTCAGCGCTGTCGCACTTTGAATGACAATTGCGCGGTCATGCTACACTGTATCCATATGACATTTTTATAATTTTGTTCCCACAAATAGAGCTTTCTTTTGGTGGTATTTGATCACCTCTGGGATTTGTATTTTCTGCTAAACAAATAAAAAAAATACCAAAATTTTTGTTTTATTTTTGTTACAAAACTTTGTAAATAAGTACGTTTTCTCCTTCACTGACAGACACTGATGGGGCTGCACTGACAGGCACTGATAAGGTGGCACTGATGAGGTGGCACTCATGGGCACTAATATGCGCCACTGATGAGCACTGAGAGGCGGCACTGATGGGCACACATAAGTGGCACTGAAAGGCAGCACTGATAGGTGGCACAGATGGGCACTGATAGGTGGCACTGATGGATGGTACTGATGGGCATCACTGATAGGCAGGCATTATTGTTTGGCACTCATTGGCATTCATTTTCGGCACTGATTGGCATCCATTGTGTTAAATTGAGTTGAGAGGTATCTTAATAAAGCGCGGTCTTACCCCAAAGGGTCCCAACGCGCATAGCAGAGTTCCTGGGAAAAGAGGACCCAGGAACCAGAAGCAGCACAGAGCGGCAGAAAGGGTGGAAGAGAGAGGCTACGCAGGGAAGGCTTGCGGGCACTGATTGGCATCGCTGATGGCCGTGGGTGGCATACCTGGTGGTGGGAGTCCCTGGTGGTCCAGTGTAAGCATCCTCGGGGGGGCTGCGCTGATAATCAATCAGCACAGACCCCCCCTGTCAGAGGAGCAGCCGATCGGCTCTCCTCTACTCGCGTCTGACAGATGCGAATGAGGAAAAGCCGGTAAACGTCTTTTCCTGCTTACACTTTGATCAGCCATGATTGGACACAGCTGATCACGTGGTAAAGAGTCTCTATCAGAGACTCTTTACCTAGATCGAAGTTGCGGTGTGTCAGACTGACACGCCGCACCACCGATTGCCGCGCCGCGCGCCAGCTAGTTATCCTGATCACGTCATATGTTGTCCGATCAGGATAACGGAACCACCTTTTCCGCCGTCATTTTGCTATATGGCGGCCGGCAAGTGGTTAAAGCATTTATCATAGGAAAATGTTTTTAAGAGTAAATAAAAATTTAATAAAAACAACAACAAAAAAAACCATGACAATTATTAACATAACCAAGTTATTACCAGGGCAAAGGTTGGCGGACTAGTAAGCTGTTGGAGTGGATACATGGAACAGATCCGATAAGGAAAAGAAGAAAGAAAAGGTGAGAATGAGGAGATAAGGAAAGGAAAAGGAGGGAGAGAAGGGTGAAGTCCACGGGGCCAGCACCAGAAAATCGTTAAAGTGAGAGAAGGGCAATATCAAATCTAGAAAGTTGGGTATAAGTAACCCACGGTTGCCAGACCCAAAGGAATTTACCATGGGTATCCGAGAGGATAGCTGTCAACTTCTCGTTCACCATGATGTCATTGATGCGATTATTAACTGCTTCAAAACTGAGTACAGGAGTCTTCCATGCCCTCGCAATGGTTAACTTAGTTGCAGTAAAAAGATGCTGAGCCAGTTGGCGCTCCGGCCGAAGCAGTTCAGTAATTGGTTTGCCAAGAAGAGCTTCGTAAGGTTCTCTCTTGAGATTAACATGGAAAATATTGCGAAGAAGAATATAAATTCTGACCCATAACCTGCAAACCCTTGGACATGACCACCATATGTGTGCTATAGTGCCCTCCTGTGTACATCCTCTGAAACAAAGTGGGGAATAAGTTGAGATAAAACGGGCCAGTCTAACCGGCGTATAATACCATCTGTATAAAACTTTGTAGGCATTTTCTAATATAATGTTTTTTGAGGATTTCGAAAGTGCAATAGTCATGATTTGCCAGTCCTCCAGATCCGGCTGCCCCCCCCCCCCCAACAGTTCCCTTTCCCATTGGATATGATAAGGTCGCGGAGGAGCCTTTCAATCCTTGACAGCTTGGGGAACGTGGTCAAGGGAAGAGGCCAAACTCCCCATCAACATCTTGGAGCTCAGAGCTGTCAGACTGTCCCTCCATTACCCCCCAATACCCCTCTTTAAAAAAACAAAATGCTTAAGGCCATCCAGAAGATACTTTAGATCCTTAATCCAAGCCTGGCTGGCCAGAAAATGGCTGAACCATACCTGACCACACGCCCCCAACAAAAGGGAGCACCATGTTTATAAGGATAAGAGCCTCTTCTCCACATCCCTGGTTGTGGTTGTCTAGAGCAGGAAGCTTATCAAAACCAGGGAGCCCCCTTTAACAATAAGGGGGCCCCCCAGATACTGCCCCATCCTCATTAATAGTACCACTAGCTGAGAGAGCTGTCTTCAGTTATATAAAGGTAAGGGTAGGGATAGTGGTGACATCATTGCCAAAATGTAATATTTGGCCAGTGATGTCACTGGTATCCCGACCACTTTGTTTCGGAGTGGATTCCTGGTGATTTTTGTGGTTCTTAGGGAAGGGGAAGCTGTGAGCACCCCCTGCTTCCTTAGGTACCAGCAGGGTTCGTACGGTCATTAAATTCCTGGAAAAGTCATGGGATTTTGACATGGCACTTTCCAGGCCTGGAAAAGTTTTGGAAAATGACTGAACCCCACTAAGTTTTGGAAAAGTCATGGAATATTTTAGTCACTACTAGTCATCCTGTTCGGATCGGCACATGGCGCGATCCGCGGAGCGCTCCGGAGCCTCGGCCATTAGGAAAGGCCGCGGCTTCGGCCTTTCCTAACCTTCGGCACAGGTTATTTGATCAGTTTAACTGCTTTAGTAATTCCTACAGCTGTTTCATCTGAGGGAAATCCTGAAAACATGACCTGTTGGGGCGCCTTGAGGACTGGAGTTGAGAAACACTGACATAGACATTTCATGAAACATAAGGGCATAAATATTTACGTGAAGTCATGGAAAAGTCATGGAATTTGATTGGTAAAAATGTGTATGAACCCTGTACCAGCTACAGTGAGAAGATGTGTAGTGGTCCCTTACATTGGTGACCAATGGGAGTAGGATGCCCTTATATCAGTGGTCAGTGTAGAGGTCCCTTACATTGGGGGAGAAGGACCCCTTATATCAGTGGTCAGTGGGAGAAGGACATTTTTATATTGTCATCAGTGGGAAGACTCCTGTCCTCCCTAAAGATCATTAATGCCAGTTATTACTGAGAGACAAAAATTGTTCATTGCTCAAGGAACCCCTAGAAACCTTTGGAGGAACCCTGGCTGAGAAAGGCTGGACTAGGCAGTAATATATTTCTCTCCCCCTTGGTGGGAGTGGAGATGACCCCATCTATAAGGATATACAGTACATACACACAGCTTAGCACAAGGCCGTGTTCACACTACAAGACGTTTCTCGGGGGCTGCAGTTCCTCTGAGCTCCACAAGGTGGTAATCTCAATTCTACCATAGAGAGGGAACGTCTCTATGGAAGACAGGAAGTGATGTCAGGGGCAGATAGGAAGTGAGGTAGTCAGGAGGAAGTAGAGAGGAGACGTTGCTGGAAGTGGCAGCAGAGGAGGTAATAAGATCTTATTTTCTATTTACACCCAGTAACCCCCCGTCATGTCCGTCCTGTAGGAGGTTTTACAGCGTTGTCTTTGCACCATGTTGGGTAGTGAAGTTAGTCGCCCTTTCATAGGGACATGTAATTTTAAGGGTCGACATAATTGTGTGTGGAGAGGGTTACGTTTATTACGAGCAAATAAAATACAGTTATATTGAGTCATAGGTGGGTATTGTCATGAAGGCTTACATACAGCTAATATTGGGGGAGGGGAATGGGGAGTCTGTACACCTTTAGGGGGATGTTTGGATATTATTAGGGTGTGGTGATGATACTTGTATATTAATGATAAGAAGGATTCGGCTCCTGTGTGAACATTTATTATTTATAATATGATATCAGGAGATATCACTGTATGTTTTTTGTGTCCATAGTCATCAATCGAGACACGTTGTGACTTCACTTTCTCCATCATTTATGAACCTTTAGACCCAAGACGCTATTGAAAGAGTTGTAGATGATTGGTCACTTATTCAGCCAGTCATCGGCCTCCTGTGTGTGCTCTGGCTGTATTGGTCGGCAGATGTACCCTGTAGTTTGTACAGTCCTACCACCATTATGTCCTGCAGCAACTGCTCTCCCCCTACTATCTCCACGTGCAGCAACTGCTCTCCCCCTACCATCTCCCTGTGCAGCAACTGCTCTCCCCCTACCATCTCCCTGTGCAGCAACTGCTCTCCCCCTACTATCTCCCTGTGCAGCAACTGCTCTCCCCCTACTATCTCCCTGTGCAGCAACTGCTCTCCCCCTACCATCTCCCTGTGCAGCAACTGCTCTCCCCCTACTATCTCCACGTGCAGCAACTGCTCTCCCCCTACCATCTCCCTGTGCAGCAACTGCTCTCCCCTACTATCTCCCTGTGCAGCAACTGCTCTCCCCCTACTATCTCCCTGTGCAGCAACTGCTCTCCCCTACTATCTTCCTGTGCAGCAACTGCTCTCCCCTACTATCTCCCTGTGCAGCAACTGCTCTCCCCTACTATCTCCCTGTACAGCAACTGCTCTCCCCTACTATCTCCCTGTACAGCAACTGCTCTCCCCTACTATCTCCCTGTGCAGCAACTGCTCTCCCCTACTATCTCCCTGTGCAGCAACTGCTCTCCCCTACTGTCTCCCTGTGCAGCAACTGCTCCCCCCCCATTATCTCCCCGTGCAGCAACTGCTCCCCCTATTATCTCCCCGTGCAGAAACTGCTCCCCCTATTATCTCCCCGTGCAGCAACTGCTCTCCCTTACTATCTCAGCGTGCAGCAACTGCTGTCCCCCTACTATCTCCCTGTACAGCAACTGCTCTCCCCTACTATCTTCCTGTGCAGCAACTGCTCTCCCCTACTATCTCCATGTGCAGCAACTGCTCTCCCCTACTATCTCCCTGTACAGCAACTGCTCTCCCCTACTATCTCCCTGTACAGCAACTGCTCTCCCCTACTATCTACCTGTGCAGCAACTGCTCTCCCCTACTATCTCCCTGTGCAGCAACTGCTCTCCCCTACTATCTCCCTGTGCAGCAACTGCTCTCCCCTACTATCTCCATGTGCAGCAACTGCTCTCCCCTACTATCTCCATGTGCAGCAACTGCTCTCCCCTACTATCTCCATGTGCAGCAACTTCTCTCCCCTACTGTCTCCCTGTGCAGCAACTGCTCCCCCCCCCCATTATCTCCCCGTGCAGCAACTGCTCCCCCCTATTATCTCCCCGTGCAGCAACTGCTCTCCCTTACTATCTCAGCGTGCAGCAACTGCTGTCCCCCTACTATCTCCCTGTACAGCAACTGCTCTCCCCTACTAGTTCCCCATGCAGCAACTGCTCTCCCCTACTATTTCCTGCATGCAGCAACTGCTTGCCGCTCCTAGCTCCCTCTACAGTAACTGCTCCCCCTTACTCTCTCTTTGTGCAGCAACTACTCCTCCCTACTATCTCCCCATTCTCTCCTCCTGCTCCCACCCACTGATCACATGGCCCCCGGTGTCCTCTTCTCCCGCTCACTGATCACATGGCCCCGGTGTCCTCTTCTCCCGCTCACTGATCACATGGCCCCCGGTGTCCTCTCCTCCCGCTCACTGATCACATGGCCCCCGGTGTCTTCTCCTCCCGCTCACTGATCACATGGCCCCCGGTGTCCTCTCCTCCCACTCACTGATCACATGGCCCCCGGTGTCCTCTCCTCCCACTCACTGATCACATGGACCCCGGTGTCTTCTCCTCCCGCTCACTGATCACATGGCCCCCGGTGTCCTCTTCTCCCGCTCACTGATCACATGGCCCCCGGTGTCCTCTTCTCCCGCTCACTGATCACATGGCCCCCGGTGTCCTCTTCTCCCGCTCACTGATCACATGGCCCCCGGTGTCCTCTCCTCCCGCTCACTGATCACATGGCCCCCGGTGTCTTCTCCTCCCGCTCACTGATCACATGGCCCCCGGTGTCCTCTCCTCCCGCTCACTGATCACATGGCCCCCGGTGTCCTCTCCTCCCGCTCACTGATCACATGGCCCCCGGTGTCCTCTCCTCCCGCTCACTGATCACATGGCCCCCGGTGTCCTCTCCTCCCGCTCACTGATCACATGGCCCCCGGTGTCCTCTCCTCCCGCTCACTGATCACATGGCCCCCGGTGTCCTCTCCTCCCGCTCACTGATCACATGGCCCCCGGTGTCCTCTTCTCCCGCTCACTGATCACATGGCCCCCGGTGTCCTCTTCTCCCGCTCACTGATCACATGGCCCCCGGTGTCCTCTTCTCCCGCTCACTGATCACATGGCCCCCGGTGTCTTCTCCTCCCGCTCACTGATCACATGGCCCCCGGTGTCCTCTCCTCCCGCTCACTGATCACATGGCCCCTGGTGTCCTCTACCCCCGCTCACTGATCACATGGCCCCCGGTGTCCTCTCCTCCCGCTCACTGATCACATGGCCCCCGGTGTCCTCTCCTCCCGCTCACTGATCACATGGCCCCTGGTGTCCTCTTCTCCCGCTTACTGATCACATGGCCCCCGGTGTCCTCTCCTCCCGCTCACTGATCACATGGCCCCCGGTGTCCTCTCCTCCTGAACACAGTGCCTCTGTTCACACAATATTCCTGTACTCTGTGCCACAGTTACTCACAGCGTCTCAGTTCTTAGGGTGCTTCAGTTACTCGCCTCGGTTACATTTATTTGATAATTCCCTCTAGCGTTCTCTAGAACTGTTATATCGTATCGCTTGTAAAAAGATCTGTATTTTCTGTGCTCCTCACCTCCACGTAGTGGTCATGATGACATAATTTACTACTGCCTATAATAAAAGGACATTCGGTCATAGTTATATAGTTAGTCTTGTTGAAAAAAAATAATTCAATCCTATATCCTAAAATTGTAAAGCGCTGCGCAAACTGTTGGCGCTATATAAATCCTGTATAATAATAATAATAATAATATATACAATTCTATACTCACAGTTGATCCAGAGGAAGGTAAAAAAACAATAAAGCATGATCCAATGTTCTCCAGAAGGGAAAATAATTCCTTCCTGACCCAACTAAGGGGCAATCAGATATTCCCTGGATCAACTTTATCTATAAATATTAGTATCCAGTTATCTTATGTGTACCTAGGAAAGAATCTGAAGATAAAATATTATAAAGAACATTTGTGTTAGCTCAATTCGCACAGAACAAATGTACATATTAACCCCTTTAAATCCTCATCCTAATATTGTAGACCTTATACAGTTCAGATAAGATCTCTGCTATCTGTCCACAGAGAAACCCGCATAGATCACATGACCATACCAATGAGGATGGAGGAGGACCGGAGTCACATGACTGAGAGGATACTAAACCTCACCCTGGAGATCATCTACCTGCTGACCGGAGAGGTGAGGGGGATTCTGGGAGGTCACATGACATCACTCTTATCTCTATTAATAAAACACAGACCTGACCGGAGCGGTGAGGAGGATTCTGGGAGGTCACATGACATCACTCTTATCTCTATTAATAAAACACAGACCTGACCAGAGAGGTGAGGAGGATTCTGGGAGGTCACATGACATCACTCTTATCTCTATTAATAAAACACAGACCTGACCGGAGAGGTGAGGGGGATTCTGGGAGGTCACATGACATCACTCTTATCTCTATTAATAAAACACAGACCTGACCGGAGAGGTGAGGAGGATTCTGGGAGGTCACATGACATCACTCTTATCTCTATTAATAAAACACAGACCTGACCGGAGAGGTGAGGAGGATTCTGGGAGGTCACATGACATCACTTTTATCTCTATTAATAAAACACAGACCTGACCGAAGAGGTGAGTGTCAGGGTCACCTGTGGCCAGGTGACAGATGCACACCGTAGGGGGACAGGAGTGCACCGCGAGGTAGTGAACCCTATGGCTGGCTTCTGTGGATAGGAAACTGGGTGGTTGTGGAAAGCGGGACCAGAGGAGCACAACCGGGATCCCAACGGAAGCGAGAGCCAAGATTCCCCAGGGCGCGGAGTCTAAGACCCAGCTGGTCTTCTCCAGGGCCTCTAGTGGTGAGGATGTTACGCTGCAGGCTGGGACCAGGTCGCGGCCCCTGGAGTTTCCTAGCTCACGCCCCGTAGGATAAGGGGAAGCAGCAGCACACGATAGAGAGAACCGAATAACAAGCCGAAGGTCAGGGGCCACAAGCAGACAAGGATAACGAAGAACGAGCCGAAGGTCAAGGGTCACGAGCAGACAGGGATGGTCGGGGACAAGCCAATAACGTAACAGAGAGACAGACGTAGCACACGGCAGGCAGGAACCCAAACACACAATGCCTAACAAACACGTTGATCAGCCAAGCAGGCTTGCAGTGCACAGGTTAATATAGTGTTCAGTGATAGGGCCTGGGGTGGAGTCAGGCTGGGAGGAGATTATAAAGGAAGCCAGGTGAAGGAGGTCTGGTCTCTAGATGAACACATGAGGAGGAAGGTAAGATGGCAGACAAACACTACTGCATATCCATGACAGTACCCTCCCTCTTATGGGCCCTCCCCCGCCTGGACCCAGGCTTAAAGGGAAATCTCTGATGAAACCTTCTCAACAGATGAGGTGCAGCGACATCAGATGCAGCGATCCAAGACGCCTCCTCAGGACCAAAACCTCTCCAATGCACAAGGTACTGAAGAATGCCTCTGCAGAGCCGAGAATCCAGAACTTGTCTAACCTCGTACTTAAGATTATCCTCAGAGACTGAAAACGAGGTAGGGAGATGACAAGAAGATCTATTGAGGACCAAAGGCTCTCTAGGAATAAGCAAGGGCATGAGACGATCAACAGGAATCTGAGGAGGGTCCCCTAGACCCTTAAAGGGGAACTGGTCATCTTGCACAGGACCATCAGACTGGGCAGATGTCAGTGGAACCCTGAAGTCAGGTTGGTTAGAAGGTGACATGTCGCCGGAGTCAAGCTGAATAGCTGAAGGACAAGCAGAATGTCCCGAACAAGAAAAAGTGAGAGGCTCACTGGGCATGGGCTGGACTGGCATAACTAGTACAGAGGCAGAGTGAATAGCTGAGTCAGGTGTAGCGACTACCTGAATCGCATCGCAAGACGTAGCGACTGCAGGACTTGTAGACAAGCTAGCCTGGCTGTGCGTCCAAGGGTGGTTAGGGACAGAGAAATGTAAATGGTTATGCAACCTGGAATGAATGACCGGCTCAGATTCACAGGGGGCAACCTTGGGTAGGCAGGACGAGGAACAGGAGGGACCCCAAGCCAGGATCTGTCCAGTAGTCCAGTCCACATGAGGAGAATGGAGCTGTAACCATGGGAGACCCAAAATTATAGGCGTTGAGGCCTTGGGTAAGATAAGGAAGGATATCCACTCCTGGTGGAGTGTACCCACCGACATCTTAACAGGGAGGGTCTGGAAGCGGATAGGTCCCCCTGGGAGAACAGTACCATCAATCGCCAAGACCACCAATGGCGTGGTGAGGGGCAAAAGAGTAAGTCTCATGGACGATGCGATTTCCCAGTCCATGAAATTACCAGCGGCTCCGGAATCCAGATATGCTGAGACCGAATGAGAAGAAGCACCAACATGAAGGAACACAGAAAGCAGAAGACGAGAAGGGGAAGGTGATATTTCTGGGTCCAATACTCCACTTTCCAGATGAAGTGGACCCGGACGTTTTTCTGGACAAAGAGAGCAAGTGTCACGAAAATGACCTTTGCCCCCACAGTAAAGACACAGACCAAGAGTTCTGCGCCTAGCACGTTCCTCGGGGGATAGCCTGGTCCGACCCAGCTGCATGGGTTCCTCAGCTGGTAGGAGATGCTCTACGGGTCGAAGAGAGGGGAGCTCAGGCTGACTAAGAACCAAGGAGTGCTGGCGTTGCTTTTCTAAGGTCCTCTCCTGAAAGCGAATATCGATCTGGTTACACAAGGAGATAACGCCGGCCAGATCAGTGGGGATGGTTCTTCCTGCTAATTCATCCTTCACTCTATCAGACAGGCCATGCAAAAAGGTTGCGACTAAGGCCTCATTGTTCCAGCTCAACTCAGCCGACAGTATGCGGAAATGAAGGGCATACTGTCCCACAGAAGCAGACTCTTGGCGGAGACGTAAAAGGGTGCTGGCCGCTGAAGAGACACGAGCCGGTTCTTCGAAGATATTCCGAAAAAGTTTCAAGAAGCCAGACAGGCTAGAAACCACTGGATCATTCAGTTCCCACAGAGGGGCTGCCCAGGCTAAAGCTTCACCAGAGAGGAGGGAAATGATATAGGCTACCTTAGCCCGATCAGACAGGAAGTTTTGGGGCTGGAGCTCAAAATGAATTGTGCATTGACTAAGGAACCCCCTGCAAGCCTTGGAGTCCCCAGAGAAACGGGACGGAGCTGGCAGTTGTAGTGAGTGTGTGGCTGCGACTGGTGCGATAGGTACAGCCGCTGGTTGTACTTGGGGTTGCGGATTCGGGGTTCCCAAGGAGACCTGAAGCTGCTCGAATCGAGAAGCCAGATCCTGGAGGAATCGCATCACCTGGGTCTGATTTGATTCCTGGGTCTCAAGTCTGCGAACTATGCCCTGCAATGGATCATCCGCGGGAAGCGGGATGTCAGCCGGGTTCATGGCTGATCAAACTGTCAGGGTCACCTGTGGCCAGGTGACAGATGCACACCGTAGGGGGACAGGAGTGCACCGCGAGGTAGTGAACCCTATGGCTGGCTTCTGTGGATAGGAAACTGGGTGGTTGTGGAAAGCGGGACCAGAGGAGCACAACCGGGATCCCAACGGAAGCGAGAGCCAAGATTCCCCAGGGCGCGGAGTCTAAGACCCAGCTGGTCTTCTCCAGGGCCTCTAGTGGTGAGGATGTTACGCTGCAGGCTGGGACCAGGTCGCGGCCCCTGGAGTTTCCTAGCTCACGCCCCGTAGGATAAGGGGAAGCAGCAGCACACGATAGAGAGAACCGAATAACAAGCCGAAGGTCAGGGGCCACAAGCAGACAAGGATAACGAAGAACGAGCCGAAGGTCAAGGGTCACGAGCAGACAGGGATGGTCGGGGACAAGCCAATAACGTAACAGAGAGACAGACGTAGCACACGGCAGGCAGGAACCCAAACACACAATGCCTAACAAACACGTTGATCAGCCAAGCAGGCTTGCAGTGCACAGGTTAATATAGTGTTCAGTGATAGGGCCTGGGGTGGAGTCAGGCTGGGAGGAGATTATAAAGGAAGCCAGGTGAAGGAGGTCTGGTCTCTAGATGAACACATGAGGAGGAAGGTAAGATGGCAGACAAACACTACTGCATATCCATGACAGTGAGGAGGATTCTGGGAGGTCACATGACATCACTCTTATCTCTATTAATAATACACAGACCTGACCGGAGAGGTGAGGAGGATTCTGGGAGGTCACATGACATCACTCTTATCTCTGTTAATAAAACACAGACCTGACCGGAGAGGTGAGGAGGATTCTGGGAGGTCACATGACATCACTTTTATCTCTATTAATAAAACACAGACCTGACCGGAGAGGTGAGGAGGATTCTGGGAGGTCACATGACATCACTCTTATCTCTATTAATAAAACACAGACCTGACTGGAGAGGTGAGGAGGATTCTGGGAGGTCACATGACATCACTCTTATCTCTATTAATAATACACAGACCTGACCGGAGAGGTGAGGAGGATTCTGGGAGGTCACATGACATCACTCTTATCTCTATTAATAATACACAGACCTGACCGGAGAGGTGAGGAGGATTCTGGGAGGTCACATGACATCACTCTTATCTCTATTAATAAAACACAGACCTGACTGGAGAGGTGAGGAGGATTCTGGGATTCTAACATGATATTCTTATTGGTTCTCCAATACAGAGATTTCCTCTTGTGAAGTCAGGTGATCATATGACCATCACAGTGCCTCCATGTGACTCCCTAAAACCTGAGAGACACAACATGGAGAAGATTCTAGAAGTCACCAAGAAGATGATGGAGCTGCTGACAGGAGAGGTGAGCGGTGCCGGGAATTCTGGGACATTATCCAGTAACAGACAAGGGATGTGTCTGGATGGTGACTGTATCATTGTGTGTGTCAGGTTCCTATAAGGTGTCAGGATGTCACTGTCTATTTCTCCATGGAGGAGTGGGAGTATTTAGAAGGACACAAGGATCTCTACAAGGACGTCATGATGGAGAATCAGCCGCCCCTCACATCACCGGGTAAGAGGAGACTTTATTGTAAAGGAGAGAGCAGTACGGAGGCTCCACCTAGGTCCCCCATCATCTGATAAACACATAGAAACAATGTATTCAGTCAGTGTGTGTGTTTCCTACAGATGGATCCAGTAATGGGAACCCCCCAGAGAGATGTCCCCGTCCTCTGTATTCCCGGGATTCCACACAGGAAGGTCACACCATCCCTCACCATCATCAGGTAGGTGATGAACAATTATTGGCAGTTATGATTTATACAGAAGCATGTTTGTTACAATGAATGTTTTATTATATATTTAGAGTGGAAACCTTGGGGATGATAATATTTTTGTTAAAGAAGAGTATAAAGAGGAGGATGAGGAGTATGGAGTGATGGAGAAGTTTTCAGAAGGACACAAGGATATGATGGAGCCACCTAATACCAGGAACCCACCAGAGAGATGTCCCCGTCCTCTGTATTCCCGGGATTCCACACAGGAAGGTCACACCATCCCCCACCATCATCAGGTAGATGAGGAACAATCACTGATAGTATCATTAGGATCTGTGCATTATCTGCATTGTTACCATTGATGTCATTTTTATTATATATTCAGAGTGGAAACCTGAGAGATCCTAAAGTTGAGGTTAAAGAAGAGATAAAAGAGGAGGATGAGGAATTTGGTGTGATGGAGCACCTTTCTGAAGGACACAAGCATCTGTACAAGCACATTAAGATGGAGCCACCTAATACCAGGAACCCACCAGAGAGATGTCCCCGTCCTCTGTATTCCCGGGATTCCACACAGGAAGGTCACACCATCCCTCACCATCATCAGGTAGGTGGAGTTGAGGGTCGGGAACATAAAGTGATTGAACACTCTGACACGTTGAGACGATGTGTGGACTCTACAAGATGATATTTTCTATGTGATCTCACATCATAAATACTTCTATGTTACAGATGTTATTTTCTGCCATTCTGTTGGTTTAGGGTGAAGATCTGATGAACATGAAAGTTGAGGGTGAAGTAGAAGAGACGTATGTGAGGGATGATCAGCAATATACGGAGGAGGCTGGAATGACGAGGACATTCATAGAGGAGGACACTCCTACAGAGATCAGCACAGGTGACCCATAATATATTCTTCTCTTATCTCTGCTCTGTTACTGCTCACTAATTGGTCCAGAGTAGGGCGGAGCTGAGTGAAATCAGCCAATAAATAAACTCTATTAACAGTCTAGTTGGGATGAAAATTAAGAAATAACATAAAAGCTAAAATCCTGCTGCAATTTACCTCCAGTGCTGCATATCACCAGAAGCCTAGGCCTATGGTCACTTGTTCTATGGTAAAGGGTCTATAAGTCTGAACTTTGACCCTCTTGTCTATCAGAGATCACATGACCCAGTGCTCAGGCTTGTGGTTGTGTAAAGAGCACGCCCCTCCCAGTCCCCATTGGTTCCTGCTCTTCTGACAAGGCTGTGTAAATGTAGAAGTGATCTGGCAGGAGGACCAAAGGCCCTTTGACTGAAGAGGGGAAGAGTCCCAGCTGGTTGGGACCTCCACAGAGAACATCTCCTCACTCATATCTACCTGATCCAGATGGAATCTTGATGGAAGAGAACTAACCCTCTCATATCTATTGATGATGTTTTTATATTTTTCCAGGACACGCCATGGAGAAACCCTCAAAGGATCGTCTCGCTTTATCTCCAGGATGTAAAATGGAAGATGAGGACATCACAGGAGATTGTGGAGGAGAAAAGACAATGAGCTCCACTATGGATGGAGGACTTCACAGTGTGGATAGACCATGGAATCCCTCCGACTCTGAGCAACCTCGTACTGTGAGGGATGGGGCCGGGGTTCAGGCGGAGCAGACATCCTCCTATCCCGAAAGTGGGGAAAGTTTTAACCCTGACTTAAATCTTACTGCTCATCAGAGATCCCACACAGGGGAGAAGCTCTATGCCTGTTCTGAGTGTGATAATTGTTTTCTTCCTATATCAGAACTCGTCATACATTACAGATCTCACACGAGAGCGAAGCCGTATTCCTGCCGTGAGTGTGGGAAATCTTATTCAGATAAGGCCTATCTTTCCAGACATCAGAAATTGCACACGGGCGAGAAGCCATTTTTCTGCCTCGAGTGCGGAAAATGCTTTTCGCAAAAATCATACCTTACTAAACATCAGAGATCTCACACTGGGGAAAAGCCGTATCCCTGTCCTGAGTGCGGGAAATGTTTTTCACAGAGATATGACCTCGTTAGACATGAAAGATCTCACACGGGCGAGAAGCCGTATTCCTGCTCTGAGTGCGGAAAAAGTTATACACGAAATTATGACCTTGTTATACATCAAAGAACCCATACGGGGGAGAAGCCTTTTTCTTGTGCTGAGTGTGGGATTGCATTTTCGCAGATATCAGATCTTGTTTTACATCGAAGATGTCACGCCCAGTAAAGTCCATATTCCTGTTGTGACATTTGGGAATTACTTATTTTACACAGGGCCAATCAGTTTCCAGGCATCAGAGATCTCATACAAGAGAGAAGTTTAATTCCTGTGCTGATTGAGGGAAATGTTTTCTATGGAAATTGGACCTTGTTACATGTTAAAGATCTAACACAACCCTGTCCCCTGAACCATCTTACCGGATCTCCTATCCAAGAAGCCTGATACTGTGGCAGATCAGACTGGTCCCATAGCTAGCTTTTCGCAGTCCTAAACCTGAGGGGGAAGGACAGGGTACTGGGGGGGAGGTTGTGATCGGCCACAGTTTGCTCCCATTGGGGTGGCAAGCAGGACATCCCCTGGTGCGGCTGGAGGATCCCCCCTAGTGATCACTTGGGACTTTCTCAGCATGAGACATTAGTAGCATACAATAGGGTTCTTTAGGACAACCCCCGGGAGGGGGGACCCAATCTTGGATCTGAAGGATCTGTCTCCACAGTTCTGGGGAACATTCCAGCCTAGAGCGCATGGCTTGCGATTTCAACCTGCGCTCTTTCTGGCAAGCTAATGAGATAGTATTTTTTCCTACTGTTTTCTTATGATCTATTTCAGTAAATGTAGGTCTTGCAGGCCAATGTTTCGATTGTTACTGTATGTTATCTTTATTCTGTTTAAAATCTCAATAAACATATTGAAAGTAAAAGATCTTACACAAGTCAGAAGCCGTATTCTTGCCCTGAATGTGGAAAATCGTATTCATGGAACTCCACTCTTACTGTATATTAGATATGCCAACAATGGGTAAAGCTGTTTTCCTGGCCTAAGTGCAGAAAATGTTATGCATGTAAATCAGACCTTGTTATACAGCCGAGATCCCTCACAAGTCTTGTCTTACCGAACATCAGAGAATCCACACAACCCTGGAAGTATATAAGTGTTCCACGTGTGGGAAATGCCTTCGGTATGGATCATATTTTGCCATATATCAGAGATCTCACACTGGGAAGAAGTACACCTCAGAAGACACGTGACTGAGCATTCCTCTGACCTCTAATGGAAGAAACACTTTAAGGAAATCAAAGTTCATTAAAGACTTCAAAGTTCTATCTGGCTTCCTCTTCTAGGAGAGAGAAGGAGGGGGTGTCAGTGCTGGTTGGGTCCCTCTAGGAGAGAGAAGGAGGGGGTGTCACTGCTGGTTGGGTCCCTCTAGGAGAGAGAAGGAGGGGGTGTCACTGCTGGTTGGGTCCCTCTAGGAGAGAGAAGGAGGGGTGTCACTGCCGGTTGGGTCCCTCTAGGAGAGAGAAGGAGGGGGTGTCACTGCTGGTTGGGTCCCTCTAGGAGAGAGAAGGAGGGGGTGTCACTGTTGGTTGGGTCCCTTTAGGAGAGAGAAGGAGGGTGTGTCACTGTTGGTTGGGTCCCTTTAGGAGAGAGAAGGAGGGGGTGTCACTGCTGGTTAGGTCCCTCTAGGAGAGAGAAGGTGGGGGTGTCACTGCTAGTTGGGTCCCTCTAGGAGAGAGAAGAAGGGGGTGTCACTGCTGGTTGAGTACCTCTAGGAGAGAGGAGGAGGGGTGTCACTGCTGGTTGGGTCCCTCTAGGAGAGAGAAGGAGGGGTGTCACTGCTGGTTGGGTCCCTCTAGGAGAGAGAAGGAGGGGGTGTCACTGCTGGTTGGGTCCCTCTAGGAGAGAGGAGGGGGTGTCACTGCTGGTTGGGTCCCTTTAGGAGAGAGAAGGAGGGGGTGTCACTGCTGGTTAGGTCCCTCTAGGAGAGAGAAGGTGGGGGTGTCACTGCTGGTTGGGTTCCTCTAGGAGAGAGAAGGAGGTGGTGTCACTGCTGGTTGGGTCCCTCTAGGAGAGAGAAGGAGGGGGTGTCACTGCTGGTCGGGTTCCTCTAGGAGAGAGAAGGAGGGGGTGTCACTGCTGGTTGGGTCCCTCTAGGAGAGAGAAGGAGGGGGTGTCACTGCTGGTTGGGTCCCTCTAGGAGAGAGAAGGAGGGGGTGTCACTGCTGGTTGGGTCCCTCTAGGAGAGAGAAAGAGGGGGTGTCACTGCTGGTTGGGTCCCTCTAGGAGAGAGAAGGAGGGGTGTCACTGCTGGTTGGGTCCCTCTAGGAGAGAGAAGGAGGGGGTGTCACTGCTGGTCGGGTCCCTCTAGGAGAGAGAAGGAGGGGTTGTCACTGCTGGTTGGGTCCCTCTAGGAGAGAGAAGGAGGGAGTGTCACTGCTGGTTGGGTCCCTCTAGGAGAGAGAAGGAGAGGGTGTCACTGCTGGTTGGGTTCCTCTAGGAGAGAGAAGGAGGGGGTGTCACTGCTGGTTGGGTCCCTCTAGGAGAGAGAAGGAGGGGTGTCACTTCTGGTTGGGTCCCTCTAGGAGAGAGAAGAAGGGGGTGTCACTGCTGGTTGGGTCCCTCCAGGAGAGAGAAGGAGGGGTGTCACTGCTGGTTGGGTTCCTCTAGGAGAGAGAAGGAGGGGGTGTCACTGCTGGTCGGGTCCCTCTAGGAGAGAGAAGGAGGGGTTGTCACTGCTGGTTGGGTCCCTCTAGGAGAGAGAAGGAGGGAGTGTCACTGCTGGTTGGGTCCCTCTAGGAGAGAGAAGGAGAGGGTGTCACTGCTGGTTGGGTTCCTCTAGGAGAGAGAAGGAGGGGGTGTCACTGCTGGTTGGGTCCCTCTAGGAGAGAGAAGGAGGGGTGTCACTTCTGGTTGGGTCCCTCTAGGAGAGAGAAGAAGGGGGTGTCACTGCTGGTTGGGTCCCTCCAGGAGAGAGAAGGAGGGGTGTCACTGCTGGTTGGGTTCCTCTAGGAGAGAGAAGGAGGGGGTGTCACTGCTGGTCGGGTCCTTCTAGGAGAGAGAAGAAGGGGTTGTCACTGCTGGTTGGGTCCCTCTAGGAGAGAGAAGGAGGGGGTGTCACTGCTGGTTGGGTCCCTCTAGGAGAGAGAAGGAGGGGGTGTCACTGCTGGTTGGGTTCCTCTAGGAGAGAGAAGGAGGGGGTGTCACTGCTGGTTGGGTCCCTCTAGGAGAGAGAAGGAGGGGGTGTCACTGCTGGTTGGGTCCCTCTAAAAGAGAGAAGGAGGGGGTGTCACTGCTGGTTGGGTTCCTCTAGGAGAGAGAAGGAGGGGGGTGTCACTCCTGGTTGGGTCCCTCTAGGAGAGAGAAGGAGGGGTGTCACTGCTGGTTGGGTCCCTCTAGAAGAGAGAAGGAGGGGGTGTCACTGCTGGTTGAGTCCCTCTAGAAGAGAGAAGGAGGGGGTGTCACTGCTGGTTGGGTCCCTCTAGGAGAGAGAAGGAGGGGATGTCACTGCTGGTTGGGTCCCTCTAGCAGTGTAGTCTGTAGTCTAATCTTCAGCAGAAACTTAAAGAAAGACATTATGGTGAGAGAGGAGCTAGATAATGCTCATGGATGAAGAGAAGGGGAGATCAGACTACATGACAGAACCAAGAATTTCAGTGCAGTAGTTATCAGCCTTCACAAACATTAATTTGCTTGTAATATGCCATTTTCAGATGTAACATTTCATACGTACCTGATCAAGAAAAATAAAAATGCCAACACATACTTTTTTTTAAGTATGAACAAAGGATGATAAAATGTTTACATTCTTAAAATTATGATATTCTGTGTAACGTGATTGATAAATGTCTGACTTCAGATTTGTATGTTGGAATGTTATTTTCTTTCCCTTTATTCCTTCTTCTTCTTTTTCTTCTTCTTCTTTCTTCTTTATTCTCTTTCTGCTTCTCTTTCTTCTCCTTCTCTTTCTTCTCCTTCTCTTTCTTCTCCTTTTCTTTCTTCTCCTCCTTCTCCTTCTCTTTCTTTTCCTCCTCTTTCTTCTCCTTCTTTTCTTTCTTCTCCTCCTTCTTCTTCTTCTCCTCCTTCTCCTTCTTCTTCTCCTCCTTCTCCTTCTTCTTCTCCTCCTTCTCCTTCTTCTTCTCCTCCTTCTCCTTCTCTTTCTCTCCTCCTTCTCTTTCTTCTCCTCCTTCTTCTCCTCCTTCTCCTTCTCTTTCTTCTCCTCCTTCTCTTTCTTCTCCTCCTTCTCCTTCTCTTTCTTCTCCTCCTTCTCTTTCTTCTCCTCCTTCCTCTTCTCCTCCTTCTCCTTTTTTTCTTCTTCTCCTTCTATTTTTTCTCCTTCTTCTCCTTCTCCTCCTTCTTCTTCAATTTCTTCTCCTCCTTCTCTTTCTTCTCCTCCTTCTCCTTCTCTTTCTTATCCTCCTTCTCTTTCTCTTTCTTATACTCCTTCTCTTTCTCTTTCTTATCCTCCTTCTCTTTCTTATCTTCCTTCTCTTTCTTCTTCTCTTTCTTCTCCTCCTTCTCTTTCTTCTCCTTCTCTTTCTTCTCCTTCTATTTTTTCTCCTCCTTCTCCTTTTCCTCCTTCTCCTTCTCTTTCTTCTCCTCCTTCTCTTTCTTCTCCTCCTTCTTCTCTTTCTTCTCCTATTTCTTCTCCTCCTTCTCCTTCTCTTTCTTCTCCTCCTTCTCTTTCTCTTTCTTCTCCTCCTTCTCTTTCTTCTCCTCCTTCTCTTTCTTCTCCTCCTTCTTCTCTTTCTTCTCCTCCTTCTTCTCTTTCTTCTCCTCCTTCTTCTCTTTCTTCTCCTCCTTCTTCTCTTTCTTCTCCTCCTTCTTCTCTTTCTTCTCCTCCTTCTCCTTCTTCTCCTCCTTCTCCTTCTCTTTCTTCTTCTCCTTCTCCTTCTTCTCTTTCTTCTTCTCCTTCTCCTTCTTCTCTTTCTTCTTCTCCTTCTCCTCCTCCTTCTTCTCTTTCTTCTCCTCCTTCTTCTCTTTCTTCTCCTCCTTCTTCTCTTTCTTCTCCTCCTTCATTTTATTTCTTCTTCTCCTTCTCTTTCTTCTCCTCCTTCTTCTCCTTCTCTTTCTCCTTCTCCTTCTTCTCATTCTCTTTCTCCTTCTCTTCTTCTCCCTTCTCCTTCTCTTTCTTCTCCTCCTTCTCCTTCTCTTTCTTCTCCTCCTTCTCCTCCTCTCTTTCTTCTCCTTCTCTTCTTCTCCTTTTCTTTCTTCTCCTCCTTCTCCTTCTCTTTCTTTTCCTCCTCTTTCTTCTCCTTCTTTTCTTTCTTCTCCTCCTTCTCCTTCTTCTTCTCCTCCTTCTCCTTCTCCTTCTCCTTCTTCTTCTCCTCCTTCTCCTTCTCTTTCTTCTCCTCCTTCTCTTTCTTCTCCTCCTTCTCTTTCTTCTCCTTCTCCTTTTTTTCTTCTTCTCTTTCTCCTTCTCTTTCTTCTCCTCCTTCTCCTTCTCTTTCTTCTCCTCCTTCTCCTTCTCTTTCTTCTCCTCCTTCTCCTTCTCTTTCTTCTCCTCCTTCTCCTTCTCTTTCTTCTCCTCCCTTCTCCTTCTCTTTCTTCTCCTCCCTTCTCCTTCTCTTTCTTCTCCTCCTTCTTCTCTTCTCTCCTCCTTCTTCTCTTCTTCTCCTTCTCTCTTCTTCTCCTCCTTCTCTTTCTTCTCCTCCTCCTTCTCTTTCTTCTCCTCCTTCTCTTCTTCTCCTCCTTCTCCTTTTTCTTCTTCTCTTTCTCCTTCTCTTTCTTCTCCTCCTTCTCCTTCTCTTTCTTCTTCCTCCCTTCTCTTCTCTTTCTTCTCCTCCCTTCTCCTTCTCTTTCTTCTCCTCCTTCTCCTTCTTCTCTTCTTCTCCTCCTTCTCTTTCTTCTCCTCCTTCTCTTTCTTCTCCTTCTCTTTCTTCTCCTTCTCTTTCTTCTCTCTCCTTCTCTTTCTCTCCTCCTCCTCCTCCTCCTTCTTCTCTTTCTTCTCCTCCTTCTTCCTCTTCTTCTCCTCCTTCTTCTCTTTCTTCTTCTCCTCTTCTTCTCCTTCTTCATTCTCTTTCTTCTCCTCCTTCTCATTCTCTTTCTTCTCCTCCTTCTTCTCTTTCTTCTCCTCCTTCTTCTCTTTCTTCTCCTTCTCTTCTCTTCTTCTCCTCCTTCTCCTTCTCTTTCTTCTCCTCCTTCTTCTCTTCTTCTCCTCCTTCTTCTCTTCTTCTCCTCCTTCTCTTTCTCTCCTCCTTCTCTTGCTTCTCCCTCCTTCTTCTCCTCCTTCTTCTCTTTCTTCTTCTCCTTCTTCTCTTTCTTCTTCTCTTTCTTCTCCTCCTCCTTCTTCTCTTCTCTTCTCCTCCTTCTTCTCTTTTTTATCCTCCTTCTTCTCTTTCTTCTCC